>JAZGTL010000034.1:727500-1281497 GCA_037349345.1 Oemleria cerasiformis
AAAACTCATGAACCTTCTGCCACTTTCCTGTTATATATGTGTATACATACATTTTTTTTTAGCGTGATTCGTGTGTTGTACATATTTTATTCCGTAACTGTTAGACTAGTGCTAAGAATACAACTACTTGTGGCATTATCTAAGAATGTACTCCGATTAGAACATGAATAACAACGAATTCATTGCCACTTGTGACAGATGGAACTCCAACAGCCTTAGTCAGCTTAATTGGGCATAAGCAGTACAGACATTGTGCAAGAGACATCTATTATTTCACTCAGGTTAGTCTCCCGCATCCTGTTTCATTGTCTGCTGAGATTTCATTTGTTAGTTGGTTCAAGTTCCTTAGTAATTCCATTTATTTCAAGCCAAACATGTTGATTGTGCATAATTGTGGAGTGCAGTCTACTATCTGTGTGAAGCAACTTGCATATGCAATCCTTGAATTGTCGCTCGTTTCAATTTTTCCTGAGATGCGAGATCTTGTTCTTGATGTTCATCAGAAGATGGGTGTTGATCAAACTGTATAGTGAATCGATATACTCATGTCCATCCTTGACCTTGATTGTTGCTGGTTATCTTCCCAACGATCACCAACCTCAAAGTACTAAGGTACCTTTCAAGATTGCGCAAGACTAGAGCACATGATTCAATTTTCTCTGCGTTGCCTGTGGTATTCGTTTTTATAGGTTAACAAGAATCATGATATTGAAATTCTTTTGTAAGTGTGAGGAATAGTTTGTGTTTCGCTGTCTCTCACATTTCAACTGTACAAAAACGTAGATGTAGGGTGTGCAAAAACGTAGATGTAGGGTGTGTACAGTCGTCATCTTGTTTGTGTATATCTTCTGCGTGGTGAAGCCATACCCTTTTGTCGGGTGTTTATATACTGTTGCAGACTCGAGAAATATGATCAGTAATGGTTCATTCATCGTTACGTAATGCAGCAGTGAGAGATGAAACATCAGTTAGTGTTTTGGTCTTAGTTTGGTCTCCACAAAGCATTTCAATGAATGTTGATTCTCTTTTTTCATTTGATTTCTTGAGTTTTGTTTTCTTCTTCTTTTGGGGGACTTAGCTGTGTGCATGAAAGAAGAAATTGGGTTACAAGGTCCTTGTTGCTGAAAGTTGTAAATTACTTGTTTGTTTTGGGTAGGTTAGGTTAGCTATCTCTATTTGTAACCTTAAGCTTATGGTGCCATGGCCTTTGGGGCATGAAAGTTTCAGTCAGAATTTCTAGTTAAAGGGGTATTATAAGTATAACTTGAATATGTTACTAACACGAGTATTATTTATGGAAATTTTGAAATCAGGATACGGAAATGAAGTCATTAATATAACGGGTAATAATTCCATAGATGCATCCATTCAATGGAGCCACCATCTAACGGTTGATTCTTTCAGTGTTGGATTTCAAGTTGTAAAATCAATTGTCATATGGTGATTTTATGGATGCATCGTTCCATTGGATGGATGCATCCATGAAATCATCATCACAATACAACGTCTAAATTCGTCAATCATGTTGTGAAGATCTAATCTTAGTGCCTGTTTAGAGGTGATTATTTTTGGGCCAAAAATACTTTTAAAAGAATATAAACACTTTTGTCTTGAATTTGTAGCGTTTGACAAAATTTGAAAGTTTTCAATGCGAGGTAAAATTACTAATAAGGTAGGTTGATGGATCCAACAAAAAAAAAGGTTGGTTGATGGAAAGTAGCCTCCTTTGTGCACTTCAAATGTTTAACTTTAACGAGAGTATGGATGAAATTGGCCTAAAAAAGTCTGGGATGATAAATTTTTTTATACAATGATATGGGGGGAGGAATTACATATATTGGGATCCGGTTCATTTATGGGAGCTCTCTCTATATTTATCACATAATGTCTACAAAGAAATATTACTGAATCTTAATATTGATTGAGTTAAAATTAATAATTTTAATTTCCATTCCCTCTTCCCGTAAAGAAAATAAATAAATATAAAAGAATTCCATTCCCTCTGGCTCTTTCAGACAGGCGAACTGTGCGTGCACACAGACATAAGTTAGTAGTTCGTTTACAAAGGGAAGGCCTTTCAACTTGATCAAAAAAATAATAAAGGGAAGGCCTTTCATCTCCGCAGCCCACCGTTTCCAATGGTGGTCCGGCAAAATCGAGGCGGAGGCAACTCCGAAGAGAACAGCAGCGAAGGAACCTTAGAGAAAGCAACTGCAGCGGTTTCAGTGTACGAGGAGTTCAGGGAACAGAGGATCAGAGAGAACAAGGAGAGATTGCAGAAGCTTGGCATTTTGGACCTTTCCCTCAAGCTGAAGTCCAAAGCTCCGCCTCCAAGGCGTCCCCGGAAAAACCCTTCTGATGAGACCAAAACCGAAAACCCAGGCGCTGGGTCTCCGAGGCGCTCTTCTAGGTACCTCATGGTCCTCTTTTTCGTTTGATTGACATTGACCCACTTGCTTGGATTCTAGGCAAATGGAAAAGAAAATTCTGGGAAAGGTTAAAAGTTAAAACTTCTAAGGGTTTTTTTATTTTCATGTTATAAAAAGTGCGCGTGTTTTTGTGGGTTTGTTAGGTTGAAGACTGTAGCTCCAGTAAGTTATGTTGAAAAAATGCCTAAAGGGAAGAGAAAGACCTCAGAGGATGGTGAGATTGTCATAAAGGAGGGTTCAAGACCTGAGGTTTATACAGAGGAACATGAGAAGCTGTTGGGGGATTGTGTTGAAAGCTGGACTTTGGGTATTGATGGCTATGGGGATGATGGGAAGCGCATTTATGATGGGATTAAGGGAGAAACTTGCCACCAATGCAGGTATTTCATGCCTCATTTTATGCCCTAATGTTGTAAAGATGACTCACTGGGTTTGCCCTAATGTTGTTGATGTAATCAAGGCATGATGATTTTCTTTGTAAATGTATCAGTTTTGGCTGCTAATGTTCTTAACAACGTGGTCAAATTTTAACATGTCAAGTAATTCAAAACTATCGAAAGAATTTAATCCCGCAAGCTTAGCCAAGTTATATTACATAGACCCCTACAGAGTTCTGTCAATTGGCTTGTTTGGCATTTGAATCATTGTTGTTAAAGGATTCACTGAGCACCATAGTCCACCAAGATTTCAGTTCTGAATCAAACAAGAAACTCAAACTCATGTAATTTCTTTCTTTTGTGGGTTTTTATTGTGAATATCTCAAGCTTTACATTGACCTTATCTTCAATTTATCTTATTTTTCCATCCTTTTAGTCCACAAATACTTGAGATTTAGAACCATTCCAATTCTGTTGCCTGTTTTGGCTTTACGTTTTCCATTCATTATATTACACATATGGATAGATGAAAATGTTGCATGTAAAGAAATCTTGGAATTGCCATGAAAATTATGCTTCTAATTGAAAATTCATCAGATGCTCTTTCTATGGATTTGTTCCTTACTGTTCGTTTTTGAGTTTTGGAGTACATTGGCTGGTTCTTGCAGCATTCTTATTCATTGATGTACTGCTCTTTTATACTCTTAAGTAATTTGATTTCTGAATCTAAAATGCCAAAGAGCTTAAGAACCTGTGGTGATCGAGGAGCTCATACAAATGAGTAATAACCCAACAAAAGATGGTACATTCTCAAGTGTGTATCAGAAGTGCTTAAATTTACTGTGACACTATGTCCATCATGTTATTGTATAATACATTCTTCAAGCCTTAGAGCTTACATTTTACTTGTTACTTAAATGCCTCCTTTCACTTGGTAAACTATGTTTGGAGATGACATACTTCCTTGCAGGCAGAAAACTCTTGGTCTACATACACATTGCAGCAAATGCGACTTGGTCCAAGGGCAGTTTTGTGGAGATTGCTTATACATGAGGTAGATTTGTTTCCTAAGTTTGCCTGTTCAAAGTAAAATTTTTCTAATGTTCCAGTTCTAACTAAAACGTGAATTGAATGAAAAGGTTGTACATGTACCCTGAGGGCAACTGACAACAAGAGCTCATACAGCTTGTCATTAATTTTGTTGTTACCAATGAACTAGTGTAGCAAATTTTTATTTTTGTAATCAACGTTGATGTTCTTGAGTACTGAGTTTTATCTTCCACAGATATGGTGAGAATGTGAGGGAAGTCTTCGAAAATTTTGATTGGATTTGCCCTGTTTGTCGAGGCATCTGCAACTGCAGTCTCTGCCGTTTAGCAAAAGGATGGGAACCCACCGGTAATCTGTATAGAAAGGTTAATCCTGTCAACCTTATACATGCATGCATTTATGGTCATTATATGATTTAGTGTAATGTTCTTGTCTTCCTGCATGGTTCCTAGAATTTCTCAGTTGATACTGTCCTTGTCCTTGCATCCCCGACTTAATGGGTTTCTCTCATCAATAGTTAAGCATGGCGATACAATACAACACAGACACAAATACACAAATTCACATGCCTATAGACACTTAAAATGCATATATAGTTGCTTTATGATCATTCAATACATAGATGGAACCAATGGCTAAATGTTATTCTATTTTACAGGTCATAAAACTGGGTTACAAGTCTGTGGCACATTATCTTATTCAAACCCGCCGTTCTGAGATAAACTCAGATGCCTCAGGTGCAGAGGTTGCTGCAGAGGGATCAGTTCCCTCAGCAAAGGACTTAATGCTTGAGGATATGGAAGAAGAAGAAGAGGAAGAGGTGCACATCACGGATAGCGAGCATGTCAATGTCAATGATGTGGGTAACCGTGATGCTGATTCAGCTGGTGATGCTGTGGCAAATGGAAAGCCAAGTAGGAGGAGTGCAAGGCTGAGCCGGAACTAAATATTTCCCCGATTATAGCTTGTCTAGGATGAAGCCTGTTCTTGATAGAAACATAGTCATGGATGAAGTAGTGAAAGGTTGGGAGACACTAAACTCTTTCTGAGCACATACATTCTCTTTTGTTAGCAGGTGCAAATTTTTTGTGGAGTCACTGATTTTGCAGAGGAAAAGTTTCCTTTGAATTGTATCAGTGTAGAAGTGGCAGTATGAGAACTATGTACTATTTTGATACATGCTATCAGGCACTTGCTAGTTTTGGAAATGAAAAAGGTGGTATTTCAGGCTATGTTCGTATAATTGCTAGGTGGTAATCGGACGGTGAAATGGGACCTAGGCGGCTCGCTTTGGCAATTTATTTATTTTTAATTAAAAAATAAAAAAATGACTGATATAATGAGAACTTCTAAATAATTTTCGAATAATGAATATTTTAAAAGACAAAATGACTTTATTGAAAAATTTAAATATACAAAATGGAAATTCTAGAAATGTAAATATGCAAAATGAAAAAAATGAGATGAAGGAGATTAAGAGTTTGAGTGAGACTTAAACATAAATATCCTAATTGTCTACTGCCTAGCCTTTAGTTGGTCTCTCGGCGGATTCGTCCAAAGTAGGGCTGGCAAGGGCCTCATTTTTTTTTTTTTTTTTTTTATACAAGGATATTGGGAGATATGAGTTACATTATATAAATATTGGATATTTACCTCACCCGATAAGAGTCGAATTCAAACCCTCCCACATAACAAGTGGAGAGAAATAACACTAGGTCATAGTACTAAATGACAACAAGGGTCTCATTTTAAGTCCATTAATATACATGTACAAAAATCCTAAAACAAAAAGTAAATAATGTCCTCTTTAGGAGTTTTAAAAAGGCCTCATTTAGAGGAGGCATATATCCAAACATATAAAAAGCCAAAAACAAAAGATACAAATGGAAATGCCACCGTGCATGTAAAAAGCCTCAAGTAAAACATACTTAATATGTTCTAGTTTTAAGCCTTTTTCAGTAAACTAACTCTCTCTTGCATGGGAGATCTGGACAAAGAATAATTTTTATGTTTGAGGCGCATTGAGTCCCTAAATTAGTTGAAAATATTTAAAAAATTATGGAAAGTCGGAGTTTGAAAATAAAAAAGACAACAAGATTAAAGCCCATTCAAATACATTTTTATACAAGATCCATACCAATTCAAATACATTACATAGTACAAGTTCAAAGCTAACTCAATTTTATGAAAATTAACAGTTGGAAAATTAGCCATTTCAGTTTAGGATATTTTAATACATAACTTTAAAAAAAAAAAAAAATTGAGGTTAGTTAAAATGGGGAAGACACATCGAGTAAACTTTTAAAAAGCTGTTTGTTATAATAAATTTTCCAACTACTTTTATTGGAATTTAGCAAAACTGTAGGAGATCTCTTATGTAGATGACGTTTGGTGTCACATTAAAAAGTACGTACACAACTTGATAGTTTCGCTACTTCTGATCGTTTTGAGATAAACACAAACTCCCTATGGATTCAATGAGTTTTCTATGTAAAAAAAAAAATTATAATAAATAATGAAACATTTCCAAGTCCCAGTCGTCACAAAACTTGTGAAAACTAAAGATATACAAATACGAAATTAGGATTTGACAAAAACTCTAAAGAAAACTAAGCTATTTCTATTGGGGTTTGCCCCTATTTATAGAAGATACTGAAAGAGAAATTCAGGGTAATATTATCTGATTATCTGATTGATCATCAACCAAACTAATGAAAATTATGACTAAGTAAATCACTCTTCTATCAAATCAATATCTAATTACTTGATTACTTCAAGACATTGACCATAGTCTTTACAATGATTATGGGTATGAACATACCTTGATTTCTATTATTGTATCACAAATCAAATGATTCCCACATGAGCTACAATGACATTATTAACTTAATAAATAATGGTTATTGAAGAAGAGAACATACCTTTATTTCTAGGCATTATTGTACAACCAAATAAGGTACGAGGATAAAAAGAATTTTCTTATTTCCAAGGAAGTGTGAGGTACCATCCATTGGAATGAGTTTGGGATTGGCATCCTAGGGGAAGCCGTTCTTAGAAAGAAACGCGTACAAGTAAAAGCGGAAAAGTTCAAATCTGTCGTAACAATTTCCATAAATTGCATGTCCGCCTCTTGTTTTATAACTAAAATCTAGAAGTTCGGATATTGCAATTTTAAGGCATTTTTTACGATTTGTGACAGAAACATCCCCGGTACATTCAACGGCGCTATAAAGGGTAATCCTATTTGATAGTTTTATCTGTCCATGTGCACGCAACGATCCACAAACAACTTCAGATCTTATTTGGGTTAACAACCCACGAACTTTTTCGCGCATGAAGTCGGAATTATCTATTGAATTTGGATTTTTCAAATAAACCCCGCTATCTATGTCACTAATACCAAGGAACTTTTTATCTGAATATTTTAATATACAACCTACCATCCAAATTATAGCTCATCGACTACGCGGACAACGTATGCGAATTTTTTCGCTTGTTGCTCCAAGACAAGTTTTGCATGATGCATAACGCGTTCCAACATTGTGCTAACCCATGTACATAAGTATTTTGTTCCATTTCATATATAAGCATGTCACCAACGATTTCACTTATGTATCATGAATCTGGAATTTCTTTATATAATAATTCCGCAAGTAAAATATTTAAGTTATACGCGAAAGGCCCTTTAGTTAGATATTCTACCTGATTAAAGCATTTATGTCCCAAAACAAAAGGTCCAGCTCTACTTTTTTTTAAGGAAATGAGATGAAGATATAATACTTAAAACAATTAGCAATTTTGAGTAAAACATGTTTAATATATTTGGAATATGATTCAATTTATTTCTTTTAAACAAATGCATATATATACAATCAATATGATCTAATTATGCTTTTGTTTATAAGATATTAGATTCATGCATCCGCGTACGCGTGTGTACGTTAGTTTTTAAGAAATAAGGAGAAATAAAAATAAATTCAAAAATTAAAATAAATATAAAAGAAAGTCTTGGAGTAACTACCTACTCCTCCATTAAAATATTTACTATTATATCCTTATGTATTAAATGTAAAAGTTATTAATCGATGAATATTTTTGTCAGAAAAAATTGATGAAGCTTTTTGACCCTCTTGATTTTATAATAATAAAGATATATGTAATTTTTTTTTTGCCATAGTAGTGGAATACATACAATATACTATATATGTTATAATATATGTAGAAAATATTGTTGGTTTTGCCTTTTAATTATAATATACTAGTTATATATATATATATATATTAAATTATGTATTGGCCAATATGTTTATAAAAAAGTCGTACTGGTTAATTATACCTATTATATATGAGGATTGAAAACTGAGTTTTAGATTTTTTTTCTAGATGAAATTTTAAATTTCTTAAACTTTCTATATGTATAGTTTATGAAAATTCGTACTTGTTATGTATTATATGAGAAACTAAAATTTAAATTATTTCTAGACGAAATTTTAAATTTCTTTAACTTTGTGTGTGTATGTATGTATATATTGGAGTGCCAGCATGGATGAGTTTGCGGTATAGTATTAATTAAATCAATTACTGGTTTTAGCTCACTCCACTAAATAATGACTTTCTAACCGTCCATTTGGAATTATAGATTCAAAGATCATTTTTGTAAAAAACATTTAAGTCGGTAATCATTTGACTATCCAACAGTAAATAAATACATAGATAAACCGGCTGCGTTCAATAACGGATATCGATTTATATGAATTTGTGTAAGGATGATAACAGTTAAAGTATGGATCGAGCTCATATATATATATAGATCGAGCGTATCCTGACACCACAATTTAGACACAAATTTAATTTTTGTAAAGACTTCTCATGGACATGTTGTTACTTTGTTTAAGCAGAAAAACTGAGAATTCTAACAAGAGAACGTTTCATCAGAAAATCAGAACATGAATTCAACAAAATCAATATTTCTTTTCATTTGGTTATGCAATATATCATTAAATTGTTTTTTGAGAATTAGTTTTCATTGGAATTCATAAACATGTTAAGAGGCAATGCCTTGAGCATGAAGCTATCTTGATTCTAGGCCTCAAAATGCATCAAACACTTTACAATCTCTGTCATTACATCCACTGAAACACCATCAAACACTTGGATCGACACAATAATAACCATATCCTCAGCTCAAAATTTGATGTATCCGTGTATCGTAGGGTGTCTGTGACTGGCTTACTGCAGAAGACTGGAAAACAGGTTATTGAGCGAGTATTTTCGAAGATTTTTGACCTCAAACCATGAGTTGAGCACTTGAAGAGTCTTGTCTGTGCCTGAGAAAGCCAATTGTATGCTTAAGTTGCAATCAAAAGTTCCACCAGCACTGGTTTTACACTTCGAGTTTGGCACAGCACAATCTTCATTGTTGAGGCACACTGAATAGTCCCCTGAGCATGCCTTGCACCCAAATTTCTTCCAATACAAGTTTTGAAGAGTGCCCCTTTGGAATTCAAGCACCTGTAAAACAAATCAAACACAAACATATGTTCATATATACTTCTATCTATCTATGTGGTTTAGAGAGAGAATTTCATGAAACTTTTCATCGAGCGAGGCTGGTCCGTTTGTGTAAGAAGGAATTTGGATTTGATAATAAAGCTAAATTTGGTACATACAAAAGTATAAAACACTAGATTGAGTGGATTTGAAGTAAGTAGATATAGCAGTAATGAAAGAGATTTGAAATGACTGCTACGTACATGCACAAGGTCATTTGAATTCCACATGCTTACTTCATTTCGAACCCAAATCCCTCCAAAAAGAAAGGGCGCATAAAGTTTATTAACGATACGCGTTTATAATTTTATGACATTTTCTTAGCGTCCGTTTTTGTTAGTCATTGACGCAATTTTGTAAGTGTTTGACGCTTTTTACGTGTTCCTGTTATTAATCAATTAATGATACTCTTTTATAATTTGATGACGAGTTTTACACGTCCTCGTAGTTAATCTGCATGCTATGAGTCTTTTTTATAATTAGATGGCACGTTTTATGCATCCTTATTGTGAATCGATGACGCTCTTTTTCATATCATGATGCGCTTTACGTATCTTTAAAAGTCATCAATGATACTTAATCTGCCTTAAATCACATCTTTCATGACATCTACATAAAGAGTCTACGTAATTGTCGAACCTTTAATTATCAAACATGACGCAGAATCTATCAAGGACTTTGAAGTAATGGAGAGAGAGAGAGAGAGAGAGAGAGAGAGAGAGAGAGAGAGAGAGAGAGATAGAGCTTGTGTACCAAGGTGAAACTGGTGATGGTGTTTGAGTCATCAGCAACCAAGATTGGGATTGATCTTGCTGCATATTTGCGTCCCGCGAATGCCACCATGTAATAATAACCACCCGCCTTAATCTGATGAGGAAATTCATGAGATTTAATCACCAAAATTTTAACAAATCTTGTAAATTATATGTGTAAATAATACAGTTGAAGGCTAATTAGTTTGAGAAATTTAAATCTTATTTATGTGACAGCAATAATGTACACCAACTATAGAAGATAAAAACAATATCATGTTCAAAATCTTAAACTGGTGATGGTGTGCACAAAACTAGTTGATATTTTTGGTAGTAAAATTTTACAAACATGGACTTCTTTATTAAAGAGATTTTACTTTTAATTCCTTCTAACACCGATATTATTCCAAACTTCAAAAGCAGAGATATTTAGATACGAAAAAAAAAAATCAGAATTTGGTGTTCAAAACTTCAAAATGTGCACAAACTAGTTATTACTTTTGTGAGGGAAATTTTACAAATATGGCTATCTTTATAGAAGTTGTTCTATTTTAATTCCTTTCAACACCGTAATTGTCCTCAATTTTTCAACACCGTAATTGTCCTTAATTTTAGACTATAGAGAATTTTCTATACGATACGAAACAATTCACCCTTTCAACACCGTAATTGTCCTCAACTTTAGACTATAGAGAATTTTCTATACGATACGAAAAAATTCACAATTTTGTGTACATTCAAAAACTTCCAAATTGTGCAAAACTAGTTGATGGTGAAATACACACATGGATATGTTTATAAAGGAGCTAGTTCTATCTTAATTCCTTCCAATATCGGTACCGTCTTCAACTTGCATTTTACCAAGTGATATATCACGACAACGTGAGCTTATTTTAACACAAAATATATGTATCTGGTGTTGTTGGGAGCAAAACCCTTCGATATTATATTTCGTATTTATTTTCTATAAGATTCTGATGTGAGATTCAACGAAGTAGTTGATTGAAATTAGTACATACCGGGCTGAAGTCGGTGGTGTTGATGGTTAAGAAAGACATCTCATCAACCTTTGGCCTAAAGACAGCGAGTTGGGCAGTATTTCCTGCGAGGGGCAGACGCTTATCACATGGAGAGAGTTGAGTCTGATTCAAAAAGAATGAATCTTTGTTTGAAAATGCAAGCCCAAATGTAAACCCATCTCCTCTCCTAATTTCTGCATCTGAGCATGGATCGTAAACACCATTTGTATCAGCTGCATCTCCCACAAGCATCATGAAAAACGGCAGGGCGATCATCATCGTCATCGTCGTCCTATCCTTCTTCTTCACCATTGTTATTGTCCCCATCATGAAAATTAGGATCTCGATGATCACCTTCACCAATGCAGATAATTAAAATGAAAATAAGAAAAAATTAGTAAAATAACTTAATTTGTTATTGTTCCGAAGAGGAAAACTTTTGTGACGATTTATACAATGCTAGAAGAAGAATCCAACAAGAAAAAACCAAAAACCCTAGAATTTAATCAATAGTGGCAAAAGAACTCGGGCCGCTTCTGAGTTGATTATCGCCCTATGAGGTTTTTCGGGTATCTCGTTGAAGACAACAATCATATCAAAAAAAGAAAGAATCGAAAAGGCGAAACGTACCAATATCCAGAACGGTGATGAATGTTGTTCCAATGATGAAGGACCAAACTTGACTATGGTGAAGGGATTTGAAGTGGACTATAAACAATTGTAGATTAATGATTAATTTGTTTATGATGAATAAGATTAAGAGCGATGGGTTTAATTTGTTTAGTTTGTTCTTGTTTTTGTGTGTGTCGGTGGAATTAAATTGTTTGTTTCGTTTATCCGAGACATGCCAAACGGTTCTATCGGCAGACTGGCTGGATCTTGTCTGAGAATTTTAGAAACGGTTACGGAAGTTGGTGCTCATGACGCGGCAAAATTTGTAGGATATAATTATTAGTTTGTTTATTAATAATTAACAAACCATATTTGAGAGAGGATTTGGATTAGATGGTAGCGTTATTGGTGACTTAAAACTAATTGAATTTTTTTTTTTGTTAGAAGAAATGTTTTATTTTAAAATATCTTACGATGATACATGAATAGACACTAAGTCCATCAAGAACTCAATCGTGAACGTCAGGAACAATAACACTATCTGTGAAAAGATCTGCGGTCTGATTAGGTTTACGGGGAACTAAAGTAAAAAATTAAAAGATAAAATAAATACACTAGCGTTCTAACTATAATATGATTACACAGAAATCACCAACACAGTGGTCAACGAATAAGTAGATCTTGTGGAAAGCGCATAATGCTGCCTCGCTAAAAAATCTTTCCCAGAAAAATCCAATGGAAAAAAACCGTGTCAAAGGAAAAAGAGTGCAGTGCGCATAGTACGACCTGGAGAGACTGAACATCCTCAAAACAGACCCAGCTCGGTGGGAGGAATCTTGATTGGTACCTACAAACAAAACTAAAGCAAACCAAAGAAAAAAGAAGCAAAATGATAGCAAGATATCACTTAGTGCAGTGAAAAACAGCCCTCCAGACGTGAACACAACAATTGCCAGAAAACCAGCCCAATTGCCACTAACCTCCCTCAACGGTCATCAACTACCACTAACCTCCTCAATAACCGTCATCAACTGCCACTAACCTCCCTCAACCGCCATCAACTGCCACTAACCGCCCCTCAACCGTTCTCAACTACCACGAACCCCCCTACTGCCAGCACAAGCTTTCTAGTTTCAGACTGCAATTGGTGTTGGTAAACATAGATTGTGTTTGCATGAGACCAAATTATATGACAAAATCTTGTAATTGATTAAAAACTTGCAAATAGTCAAGGAATTGTGCAAACTTAAAACACCAATCCTTGCACTGCCGAGATAATTAAAGAAAGAAACAAAACCAACAAATTCCTTCATCAAATGGAAGACCAACCCTCCATATAATAATCAAAATTTTAAAAGTTATTTAAAGAAATAAGGTGTAAAACTCCCTGAGAACAGTTGATGGAAAAAAACACCATCAACTGTCAAAAACCACGTACTACTGCTTAATAGATCGTCAGATGTGATGCCTTCCACCACTATTAGCGCACCTTACGGTGGACAGTAACTACATCCGCCAACGGAGTGGAGATGACAAGTTAACAACTCCCAAAGAGAACAAACGAAAACCTTGAATGAGAAGAGGACAGTGATGAAAACACTAAAACATCGCTCAAATGAGAACAAACAAAATTTTGGACAAAGATCAACGACACTCAAGTACTTAACCCTTCTAAAAAGAGGAAGAACCAATTTGAAACCGCAAAAAATGAACAAATGTTTAATGTTGAAAATAGATTATGCGTTGGTTCACGTCAAAGTGTGAAGCCACAGGCAGAGCATGCCACTTGTTATTTACAAACTTAATGAACAGTGATCTATTTTTCGTGTAATGCAGAAAGATAATCACAGATTTAGGCCATATAACGGATAGATTGGAAATATATTCTCCATGATCTTTTCGATCTTGAATCAGATCGCGGAGAATAGAAATTTCCAAGCATAAAAAGAAAGGTAAGATGGAACTTATGCAACAGAATTTCACAAGCATATCCACAATCACATCATGATGAACAGAAAATTGGCAAATGGGGAGTTATGCACTAGATTGTTAACAAGACATGGATGATCTATCCATTGAAATAACATTAGTCCAATTTAAGAAATTATAATTAGTGGGTGTGACCATGGTGACTAGTTGAATACTGGTATGCACTCAAGTAATCTTTTGTTCGGCTATGAATAATAAATGAAAACCAATATAAGACTTATCTGTGAGAGTTTCAGCCGTCGGAACTAATGGAAATGGAGTACAACAAACCCCCAGTGGCAGGGTGGCGTATTCGAGAGGAGGTGTTGAGAGATGCCTACACTGTGCAAGGCTGCTGCGAGATGTTTTCGGTTGTGCTCGGCACTCCTCCGACGGTGAATGATGTCAAATTTGATACGGCTTTGTGAATCGGAGACTCGCGAATCGAATGGTGACTACGAAAATGCAAAACCAAGGCCGGTGGCCGGAGATTGAAGCGATGCAGAGGGTCTCAAACTGTTTCAAACGGTTTCTCATTTGAAGAGAGAGTACTTTTGATGTTGGCAGTTAATAATTGAGTAAATCGGGTTTTCAATTTTTGTTGGTGAACAAGAGAATTAGTTTATTGGTTTTGAGGGCAGTGGACTGGAAGGAGGAAAGGGAAGCGATTTGCAGAAGAGAGATGGAGAAGAAGAGGGAGACTCAGACCGCGTTAGCAAGAGACATTGAAAAGAAGAGGGAGGGTTTGAGTGGCTTCGTAAGTACTGTTTTGGTTTTGGTAAAGCTTGTTCTGGAAGTCGCTATTCCTCTTTCCCCGTTATTGAAGACAAGAAGGACGTCAAAACAAGGAAAAGAAACGAGAAAAAAAAAACTTTAAAACTTAGTTGAAAATTGAAAATATGAATATTCAAAAGTAAATTAGATGCACGAATGTCATGCGTGTTATCAAGTATGGCTCCAAATTGGTTGGGTATACCAATGCTGCTGGGTTAAGATCCCTCACCCGCATTTGCCCGGTAAGTAGTCGGATCAGGAGTAAAATTGGCTTGGGTAAGTAGGGCTCTAAATTGGTCGTATATCGGAATGTCGTTGGGTTAAGATTCCAAACCCGCATCTGCTCGGTACGTAGTCGGGTCGGGAGTAAAGTGCCAACCAAATTAGACGAGATTTAGATGGCCAGGAATTTTCGGGTTCAAGCTTCGTCGAGCATCGGTTAGAATTGCAAAGCGGCCTTAAATCCTAGCACTAGCAATGTGCCACTTGCTTATACTTTACAAAAATTTCTATATATGTGTCATAATTGGAACCGTTCAACTTCTAATTAATTATTTCAATATCATTTATACAAAAAATTAGAGATCACTTAACCATTCATATGTATTCACCTAAGTAGATGGTTCACTATGAAAACCTTTATTGTTACCAATATCGTTGATTTGTTTTATACATATAAATAGCTAACTGATTTCCAATATTGTTTTCTGCTGAAATAATTTTTAAATGATGATATCTCTATTATTATAAAGTCAAGAGGGTCAAAAGTTTACACCAAATTTTTGTTGAGTGTCATGACTGTGGAACCATAATTTGTCCAAAAATTGTGGAGCTGTCACGTGGCCGATATTGCATAATGACTAATTTGCCCTTGGTAGAATTATTATTGACATATAATTACCGCACATGAATTATATATATATATATATATATATTTACCATCTAATATATATATATATATATATATATATATATTAATTAAGAAGAGTTATGTCGCAATAAGGAATGATATCTCCACGAGACTTATTCTTCAAGCAAAAATCAATTAATAAATAAACTTTATTTCCCAAAAGGGGTTTGTTTATTAATTCGAACTCCTTTCCTATCAATAATAAATAACTTCCTAGTGAATTATTTCTTATTATAAAAGTCAATACTACTCCTAACTAGGATTACTTATTTATTGCAATATCTTTCAACCAATCAGAAGCTCCGATGACCCCTAGGTCTCCGCTATAAATAGAGGGTCACCCTTCACTTCTCAGGTGTCACACAATTATGCTCATAATTGGCTTTTCAGTTTTCTCTCTACATTTATTTGACTTAGGAAAACTTTGAATTATGGCAAGAACAGAACGATCAATAAGATCCAGCGAGATGAGCGTGTCCAGCGGTGGGGGACACCATTATTAGCGCACGGAAGAGGCTGCGCCATCATAGGCCCCACGGACCAGAAATCACACTAGCCCAACCGCTGCAGGACTCGTGGTCCACATCTCACCACTACATGCTGTCAGCCACCCGATTCCTATCGCCAACCGCTTGTCCGTCACTGCTGGTCAACCACGCATCGTCGCCGAGATCACGTCCTAACTGCCACCGGCCCAGGTTGCTCCCCCGACCCATCTGCCTTCAGTCGCTGACCCTATGACTTGCAGCCACGATCTGTCCTACCGATCGACCCAAACCGCAATGGGCACGTTGGCCCAGCAACTGGATATCGCCACAGGCCGTCTGGCTTGGGATCGAGGTAGCCTAAGGCACCCGGATATCCACTTGTGGCGATATCCGACCTCGACACTCTAACTCTGGAACTAGAGTTAAACCCTATGTAATTTCAGCGTAGTGATGGCAGGTTCGTTGGTGAATCGTACCCGAATGCTACAAGTTGGTAACCAGCAAATGCATACTTACAAATTATCCTAGAAGAGCTTCGTCTCGCCAGGGAAAAAAACAATCGAGAAGGTAGAGAACCTACGCACCGTTCGCCGCGTGAGTGCTGATATGACGCACGTCGTGCACATACTTGCCAAGGATCACCCTCACGAGCCAGCTTAACCCGGTAGATTACGCGCCTCCGCAACCAAGTCCAGATCTCAGCAGAACTTCTGCAAGAGTACTTGGACTAAAGAAGCACCTCCTAGGCCACCAGGAGGCACGCCAACCCACTGGATCTCCAGGAAACTGCACCTCGTAGGCACGACAAAGATCCTATTCGATGCCAAAATGTGTCGAGGGACGTTTCCTTGGATGATTATGTAGAGGAAAGCTCTATTCCCCTGAGAAGCAAAAAGCCCTTTCTCCAAGGCAAAGTAAAGCCCTCCTCCGAGAGGCAAGTCCATTCAAGTCGCCATCGTTGGGTTCCCATGGAAATACAAAGAGGGCATTTGAATGAGCTAAAAGCCATTTCTCCCTATGAGAAAGCAAAGTCAACACTCAAGGAAACTTAGAGAAAATCTCAGCGATGTCTAAAGTTGAAAGGAGCATCCCAACCAGAATTTTTCCTATGCCAAGACGTCACTTGCAGGGTAAAAATTGATTCATCGCTTATACCCTCAGAATGGGCCAGTGGCATTGTAAATCTATAGGTCTCAGCTTTCCAACGCCATCCATGGCGTCCTAATATGAGTTATAACGAATCCGGAATGTTCATTTCAATAACACAAGGTCAGATGCACAGTCCTGCGCAAAGGCACGTCTTGCGTGTTAATTTAAAAATTCAATTCTCAAACTTTTTGAGCAAGCCCAATGGCATTTGAAAGGTGTGAATGTTACCTTTCGAGCACCATCATAAACAGCTAATTCAGAGAAGGAATGAATTATTTATGGGAAAAACGGCTAAGAGGGGTCAAAACCGCACACCTGCGCACATGACCCAACTTCCAAAATTCGCTAAAATTTCAATTCATAACGTTTTCCAGAAATCTTGAGGGCATTGGAAAGATGCAGGTGTTACCTTCATAATCCCACAAAAAGAAACGGATTATGACACTCGAAGATTTATTAATTGGCAAATTACCAAGAAGAGAGCAAGTCTACAAATCATCGCACATGACCCAACTTAAAAAATTCGTCAAAAATTCAATTCTCAACCTTTTTGAGAAAGGCCGAACGACTTAGAAAGGTACACAAATCAGATTTCTAACCCCACCAAGAAAGCTAATTCCGAGTTTTAACGAATCCAATGCAAGCATTTTAGTATGCAGAGATCATCAGCAATGCCTTCCTCCACGGAAGCATCTAAGACTTTGCATTGCATAACATTCATGCCTTCCTCCATGGAAGCATCAAAGCCTTCGCCCTGCAAAGCATTCAAGCCTTCCTCCATGGAAGCATCGAAATCTTTACATTGCGAAGCATTCAAGCCTTCCTCCATGGAATCATCAAAGCCTTTGCCCTGCAAAGCATTCAACCCTTCCTCCATGGAAGCATTGAAGCCTTTGCATTGCAAAGCATTCAAGCCTTCCTTTACGGAAGCATCAAAACCTTCACCTGCCGAAGCATCAAAACCTTCGTCTTGCAAAGCATTCAACCCATCCTTCATGGAAGCACCAAAGCCTTCGCCCCACGAAGCACTCAAGCCTTCCTCCGTGGAAGCATCAAAGCCTTCGCCCGCCGAAGCATCAAAGCCTTTGCCGTGCGAAGCATTAAAGCTTCCACCATGGAAGCATTCAAGCTTCCACCATGGAAGCATCAAATCCTTCACCCACTGAAGCATCAAAGTCTTTGGCCCACGAAGCATTCAAACCTTCCTCAGCGGAAGCATTAAAGCCTTCGCCCGCAGAATCATCTAAGCCTTTGCCCGCGGAAGCATCTAAGCCTTCACATTGCGAAGCATTCAAGCCTTCCTCCACGGAAGCATCAAAGCCTTCATCCATGGAAGCATCAAATCCTTCCTCCGTGGAAGCATCAAAGCCTTCGCATGCCGAAGCATCAAAGCCTTCGCCCCAAGAAGCATTCAAGCCTTCATCCACGGAAGCATCTAAGCCTTCGCTCCGTGAAGCATCAAAACCTTCGCATTGTGAAGCATTCAAGCCTTTCTTTGTGGATGAGCAAAGCCTTCCTCCGTGGAAGTATCAAAGCCTTCGCCTGCCGAAGCATAAAAGCCTTCGCCCCATGAAGCTTTCAAGCCTCCCTCTACGGAAGCATCAAAGCCTTCGTCCGTTAAAGCATCAAAGTCTACGCATTGTGAAGCATTCAAGCCTTCCTCCGCGGAAGCATCAAAGCCTTCGCCTGCCGAAGCATCAAAGCTCTCGCCTTGCAAAGCATTCTAGCCGTCCTCCACGGAAGCATCAAAGCTTTCGCCCGCCGAAGCATCAAAGTCTTCGCCCCACTAAGCATTCAAGCCTTCCTCTGCATAAGCATCAAAGCCTTCCCATGCAGAATCATCTAAGCCTTCACATTGCGAAGCATTCAAGCCTTCCTTGATGGAAGTATCAAAGCTTTCATCCGCAGAAGCATCAAAGCCTTCCTCCTTGGAAGCGTCAAAGCCTTCGCCCGCCGAAGCATTAAATCCTTCGCCCCGCAAAGCATTCAAGCCTTCCTCCATGGAAGCATCTAAGCCTTCGCTCCACGAAGCAACAAAGCCTTCGCATTGCGAAGCCTTCAAGCCTTTCTTCGCGAATGCATCAATGCCTTCCTCCGCGGAAGTATCAAAGCCTTCCTCTACGGAAGCATCAAAGCCTTCGTCTGCTAAAGCATCAAAATTTTCTCATTGTGAAGCATTCAAGTCTTCCTCTGCGGAAGCATCAAAGCCTTTGCTCGCCAAAGCATCAAAGCCTTCACCTTGCAAAGCATTCAAGCCTTCCTCCATAGAAGCATCAAAGCCTTCGCCCTCCGAAGCATCAAAGTCTTCACCCCACGAAGCATTCAAGCCTTTCTCCACGGAAGCATCAAAGACTTCGCCTGCAGAATCATCTAAGCCTTCGCCCGCGGAAGCCTCTAAGCCTTCACATTGCGAAGCATTCAAGCCTTCCTCCACAGAAGCATCAAAGCCTTCATCCGCAGAAGCATCAAAGCCTTCCTCCATGGAAGCATCAAAGCCTTCGCCCGCCGAAGCATCAAAGCCTTCCTCCATGGAAGCATCAAAGCCTTCGCTCGCCGAAGCATCAAAGCCTTCGCCCCGCGAAGCATTCAAGCCTTCCTCCACGGAAGCATCTAAGCCTTCGCTCCGCGAAGCATCAAAGCCTTCGCATTGCTAAGCATTCAAGTCTTTCTTCGCGGAAGCATCAAAGCCTTCCTCGGCGGAAGCATCAAAGCCTTCACCTTCCGAAGCAACAAAGCCTTAGCCCCGCGAAGCATTCAAGCCTTCCTCTATGGAAGCATCAAAGCCTTCGTCCGCGGAAGCATCAAAGCCTTCGTCTACCGAAGCATCAAAGCCTTCGCCCCGCGTAGCATTCAAGCCTTCCTCTATGTAAGCATCAAAGCCTTCGTTCGCTGAGGCATCAAAGTCTTCGCCCACCACAACATCAAAGCCTTCCTCCGTAGAAGCATCAAAGCCTTCGCCCCGTGAAGCATTCAAACCTTCCTCCGCGGAAGCATCAAAGCCTTCACCTCGTGAAGCATTCAAGCCTTTCTCCGTAGAAGCATCAAAGTCTTCGCCCTGCGAAGCACTCAAGCCTTCTTCCATAAAAGCAACCAAGCCTTTTTTAAAGAAGCATCAAACACCTTCTTCCATTGAAGCATCAAAAGGCGATGGATTGTTGGAACTGAAAAAATTACATCCCTTAGGATTCCCTGAATTCCTATGCGATGTGGGGGCCTTTGTGGAACCATAATTTGTCCAAAAATTGTGGAGCTGTCACGTGGCCCATAATTTGCATAATGACTACTTTGCTCTTAGTAGAGTTATTATTAGCATATATTTAGCTGGGGATAGATATATATATATATATATATATATATAATATATGTATATATATATATATATATATATCTATATTAATTAATAGGAGTTTTATCGCAATAAGGAATGATATCTCCACGAGACTTATTCTTCAAGCAGAAGTCAATTAATAAATACACTTCTTTTCCCTAAAAGGATTT
Organism: Oemleria cerasiformis; assembly: GCA_037349345.1. Lineage (NCBI taxonomy): Eukaryota > Viridiplantae > Streptophyta > Magnoliopsida > Rosales > Rosaceae > Oemleria > Oemleria cerasiformis. The sequence goes on from JAZGTL010000034.1 coordinate 748,077, forward strand.
GTTTATTAATTAAACTATTTAATTTCCTACCAATAATAAATAACTTCCTAGTGAATTATTTATTATTAAAAGTCAATGCTAAGTATTTCCTAACTAGAATTATTTATTTATTGAAATCTCTTTCAACCAATCAGAAACTCCGAAGACCCCCAGGTCTCCACTATAAATAGAGGGTCTCCCCTCACTTCTCAGGTATCTCACAATTATTCTCATGAATGGCTTTTCAGTTTTCTCTCTATATTGAACTGACTTAGGTATCAGAGCGTTCTTGGGGGAGCTTAGGATTCAACCTTAACCTCAGTTGTTTCATTTTCTATTTGTAGGGATTGAACGGTCAATTTCAATCCGGATGATTTCTGCATCAACAATGACAATGCAATCTTTTTTGTTGATGGTCCTGGAGGAACTGGAAAAACATATTTATATCGAGCCTTGTTAGCAACTTTGAGAAAAATGGTCATATTATATTGGCAATAGCAAAATCTGGTATAGCAGCAACGATATTGCCAGGTGGAAGGACATCCCATTCTAGATTCAAAATTCCGATCAATCCAAACGCGTCTTCCACTTGCTCTATTAGCAAGCAGTCTGATTTGGCAGAGTTGATAAGAAGATCATTAGCTGTTATTTGGTATGAAGCAACAATGGCGCGTCGATTTGTATTTGAGGATCTCGATCGAACATTTGAAAGACATAATTGGTGTTGAATTACCATTTGGTGGAAAGGTTAAGATTTTTGGGGGAGATTTTCAACAAGTTCTTCCTGTTGTTCCAAAAGGTATAAGGTCTGAATTCATTCAAGCGAGTATGATGAATGCTTCATTTTTGCCAAATGTGAAAATCATTCGTCTTAGACAAAATATGAGATCCATCAACGATCAAAAGTTTCCAAAGTTTTTACTCAGTGTTGGTAATGAAGAACAGCCAACTTTGATTGAGGACATGATGGAATTGCCATCTTCCATAGTCATACCATGGAAGGGTGAACCATCAATTAACCAATTGGTTAATTATATTTTTCCTGATTTGGAATGTCATGTACATAATGCAAGATATATGGTGGAAAGGGCATTGCATGTTAACTCCTAAAAATAAAGATGCAGACAAACTCAATGAAATGATCATCTATAAGTTTCCCGGGCCAGAACAAATCTTATACTCTTTTGATTCGGTTGAGGATGATCAGAGAAATTTGTATCAAGAATTCTTAAATTCGATTTCCCCTTGTGGTTTGCCTCCTCATCAATTGACTCTCAAAAAAAGTGCTCCAATAATTCTTTTGAGAAATATCGATATGAAGATGGGGTTGTGCAATGGTACAAGGCTTCCTTGCCACAGAGCTTATAATAATCTTATTGAAGCAGAAATTTTATCGTGGCAATTTGATGGAATTAGGGTGTTCTTACCAAGAATCTCTCTAAAGGCTGCTGAGAGTGCTCGGTTTCCTTTCGAAATGATGAGAAAGCAATTTCTTGTGAAATTGAGTTTTGCACTTACCATAAATAAATCACAACCAAACATTACCAAATGTGGGTATTTACCTACCAGATCATGTATTTAGTCACAGTTGTATGTGGCTTTATCAAGGGTAGTTTCAGCATCTACAACGAAAGTCTTGGTTAAGAAAGGGGAATTAGCTGGTCAAGAAGGGGTCTTCACCAAAAATGTTGTTTATAAAGACACTTTGCTTCCATCCAACTAATGTTTTGGTAAGATTTTTTGTTTTCAAATATGGAAATCTTCTTGATTATTAAGATGTATATGAATAACAGAATTTTTATTGATGTTTTGTGGTTACAATTTCAGGTTGGAGGTAATGCATTGCATGTGGAAATTCGGATATTATATATGAATTGTGCTTTGTTCTTTAATGTGTTGTCTTCACTGTCGGGATACTCTTTTTCCTTCGTTTGGAGTCTTTTCCACCCGGTTTTCTCCAAGCAAGGTTTTAACGAGGCATCGCGTGTCTTATCCCTGTAATTATTTGTTTGTACATAATTTAATTCTATTGTGACTTTTCATATATTCAAGTTATAAATTCGAATTTAACGCGCTCTTGATCAAATTAGGTTGTCCCATCCCTTCGTTTGGCAGTTATGCCAGAGGAAAGGGAAGTCGAGTGGGAGGGAAATCGAGTCGGGGTGGGTTTTAGGAAATTAGCCTCACATTAAGGTTTACCCACCCCGCGCCATCATGCATGCGCTACCCGCAATTTCATTATTTATTATTTACAATTCTCAAATATAAAAATTATCAAATCATATAATAAAACTAAATAATATACAAATTAAAATTTACATTACAAAGGTGTCTACATCAAAAAGGAAAATTCAAAATCTCCAGAGGCATCTTTATGTTGTAAATTTTAATTTATATATTATTTAATTTTATTATATAATTTGATGATTTTTATATGATATTAAAATGAAGTACTTGTATTAATTTTTTGAGAAATTCAGATAAACAAACACCATCCAATTAGGCAGCTATTAACTATCAAATACACCTATATATGAACCGAATCACATTGTGAATTGTCATTGAAGTTTGAAAGACTTTTATTTATTTTATCTTTTGAAGAATTGAAAAGTTTGAAAAACTCTGAGGGGAATCGGATATTATATCCATCTTTCTGCTTCTCATAAACGACAAATGAATCCTCCCTTGTTTTCTCTGAGCAGTAGCTCTGCGTTTTGTTTGCTTTTCCTTTTCCTATGTCTCTCCGCTGCAGTCAAACAACCCACTCTCCAAAATTAAAAATACAGAGAGAGAGAGAGAGAGAGCCTCGAAAACTGCAACAACAACGACAAAAATTTGGAAGAAGAAGGAGGTAAACATTCTTCAATCTTCAAACTCAACTCTTCTCTGCTTTCACAGTATTTGCTCCCACAAGCTCGCTCACCAAGTAAGGTTTACCCATTACTCTACTCATCTCCATTATAATTTTTCAAAAATTTTAATTTTAGTTTTCTGTGAATTTTCCCAAGTAACTGGTCTCATTTCTGTCTGCAGTGAAAATGGTGGAGAAAGTGGGAAGCGAAACAGAGAAAGGCAATCCCTTTCTCATGCTTTTGTTTTTTTTTTTTACGCATTTTCAGCATTTTGTTTCTGATTTCTACTGGGTTTCCCGTTTCCACTTGAAAGTTGAAAACTTGGCTCAACCAAACCTGACCCCAAATGGCTTAACCAAACCATATTTGAGAGGGGATGTGGGTTGCATCGTAGCGTTATTGGTGACCTAAAAAAATTCTTTAACCTAACGGATCGAAATCAGAAGATTTTCTTGTAGGGAGATGCAGATATTGTCCATAATAAAACTACTTCCACGTAAACACCACAATGATGGTGTTAGACTAAACCTGTTATGTGCCACGTGTCATGGCCAGCACTCAATGGGGTTGTCTCTTTCTTTTGGACAGTACTTTTGTTGTTTCTTAATTGCAGTTTGAAATCCCAATGGCATCATTGATTCCTATTCCGTACTTTTGTTGTTTCACTTACCCTATGTCCTATATCTAACTTCTATTTATTTTTATTTTTTTTTGGGACCAAACATGCTATTTATTTCCGAGCTAGAAGAAAACTAGCTATTTACTTTACACCTAACTCCTAGGGACCAACACATGGGATCTGCCACGTGTCCTAGCAGGAACTGACATTGGGATTCCATTTCCGTGCACTTTTGATTTTTTCTTGGTGAAACATGAAATCCCAATGGCATTTGACTCATAATGTGTACCCCAGTGAAGAGGAAAATGAAAATAGGTTAAATAATTTGGGTTTTCTATCTTCATCTTCTTGTCTCAGGCTCTCACTTCTCAGCCAGCCCCCACTTCTCATCAGCTGAGCCTCACTCAATTACTGCAGATTTTATTAAGAAAACAGGCAAGTTTCTTGAATCTCTGTCTCTATGTGTTTTGAGCTTCATGTTTCGTTGTTTCAAACAGTTTTTACCCATTTTTTTTGTCTTTTTCGTTACTAATTTCAAATACCCAGTTTGTTTTGGAAAATGACCCTTTTTGCTCGTCTATGTATCTTTTAACATTTTTTCATGGTGCAAAGGAAGCCGCTTTTTGGTCAAGTTATGATCTTTGAAGATAAAAGAATCAGAGGTTTGGTTTTAGAAGATTTTTTTTTTCTGTGCTAAGAAAATTTGACTAGTAATTTCAAATATCGAGTTTGTTTGGGAAAAGACCCTTTTTTGTTCATCTATTTATCTTTTAACATTTGTTCATGGTGAAAAGGGAGCTGCTTTTTGTTCAAGGAATGATCTTTGAAGATAAAAGACCACAGCTCTGGCTTTAGAAGTTTTTTTTACTTTCTATTTTTACTGTTCCAGGTGGTTAATTTTAGTTTGGCAATCTTTTCAAACCAGAGGTTTCTGTAATTTATATATTTACTGCTTAAATGGAATGCTTTAAGCTTTTTACAAAGTAAGATTTGGGATTTTCTTGGTTTCATTCATCCCCAAGTATTATGTTTATTTTCTGATTTAGTGGGTTTTCTTCTTGGTTGTCCAATCTATAGATAAAATTATGCACCTGTTGTAGTTAATTCCTGCGTATATTTGTTGTAATGTACAGATTCGAACACTACTATCAGCTTTGAAATAGGAGAAATGGTGAGAAAATTATCGAACAATGGGAGGAAGAGGAAGCCTTCCTTCTCCAGGATTATTGTTGATGGTTTCAGCACTGAACATTTGGTAACTAGCTAGAAAAGAAAATTATCCGTCTCTTTAATTTCTTGCATTTTTTGTGCAACTTAATGTTTACCAGTTGCATAAATCTGAAATTTTGGTTTGTGTATTGAAGCATCTCCCAGACAATTTCTTGAAACACATTTCCAAGGATCAGTCCAAAAAAGCCACTCTGAAACTGGATGATTCATCCTCGGATTCTTCGTGGACAGTCAACGTTGTCAAAACAACACAAGGAGCTGTCTTCAAGGAAGGCTGGATGGAGTTTGTGAAGGATAACTCCTTGGTTAACAATGAGTTTTTAACATTCACATATCATGGAAACATGCTTTTCCGTGTTGAAATTTTTCTCGACAATGGGTTGTTGAAATGGGAATTTCAAAAGATTGGATCACATCCGAATTGTTCTAGGCGTCCCCATCCATCGAACTCATCATCTGAAGATGATTCGGGTTCGCGTTCGATCTGTCTGATGTTTCTATTTATGTCATGTGTTGTCTTGTCTTGTGTGTTTTATTTTGGAGGTCGATATTGCAGATGAAATCCTTCCGAGTTCTGAATCTAGGGATGTCGAAGAGATTGAAGATAGCCAAGAAGATTCGGAAGACGACACGTATGAGGATTTGGAAGACAATGTCGACATCTCGGAATCAAGCACATGTGGGGAGATTGTGGATTTGGAAGACAGCAGTGACAGCTCTAAGCCAATAATAGTTTCATCAAACACAACAATTGAGGATTCAGACGAGGAATCTGAAGACAACACATTTGATGATTGTGAGGAATCAAATGTTGCTGAAAAGCCATTCAAATCCAAGTTTCCTCATTTTACTTGTGTCATAATTAAAGAGAACTTACAATTAGGTAATTATCCAATGCCATCGTCGGGCACGTTTGGGGAATCGTATTGGATTGATTGTATAGCTAATCAATGTAGAAATGAAAAGGAAACTTATCAAATGCAATCTCAAAGAAAAACCTTTCACTTTAACCTTCAAAATACCTAGATGAGTTATGCAATCTAATCCGATAAACCAACCAAACGAGCCCATCATGTTTGCGATTTGTTACCATTCCTTTATGCATTAAATTAAGTAAAAATGTTGAATTGAAATGCTGGATTTATTTCCATGTTGCAGTTGATCCCAAGAGCCTTCCATTGACATTTTCTGGCACGTTTGGTGAATCGTATTGTATAGCTAATCAAATTCAAGGTATTTTGAAGTTAAAAGTAAATGTTTTTTTCATTGTGAGAGGACTAGATGAATCTCAACGAAAGACATTCACTTCGAGCTTCAAAATACCTGGATTTGATGAACACTCTAATCCAATACACCCCACCAAACGAGCCCATATTGTTTGGAATTTGTTACCATTCCTTTGTGCATTATAATTATATACAAATTTTGAATTGAAATGTTGGATTTGTTTCCATGATGCAGTTGATCCCAAGAGCCTTCCATTGCCATTTTCCAACTAGACAGTTCGATCTTATCTTGAAAAATGCTGAGACAGGAACAAAATGGAGAGTTAGGGTTATCTGTGGCAATGGAATATACTGCATCTCTGCTGGGTTTTCTGCATTTCTAACTAGTAGCCGAATCCGTCCCGGCGATACTTGCATGTTTGAGATTTTGAACAAGAAGAAGATGTTGGTTCGAGGTCTGAAGAAGGGATGATCACTGATCAGTTTGAAACCGTTGACAGTTGACAGTTTAGCTGTTTATGTTGTCTGGTTTAATATTCTGCTTCTATGCATGCTAGCTCATCAGACATGATCACTAGGAGCCTACTGGCCTGCACTTATTTCTAATTAATGACATTCTTATCTTAAAACTGTTAGAACTAATAAATCAATCACTACAAGAAAAGGAGGATTGCCCGGCGAAATGTGTTCGTCGAGCAAAGTTCGACGTTCATCGAGCAACATTAACATCGACGATTCTTCGTCGCGCAACGTCCGTCAGGCTACTGTCGTCGGGCATGAGGTTAGTCGACGACAATAGTAAATTTGTCGAGCAATTTAAATCTTGCCCGGCGGATCCATTCGTCGCAAATTAGTTGTCGAGCAATCCAAAAGTCAACATATGTTGCCCGACGAATAAGTTTCACTGGGCGAAGTTATTACTTTGCCCGACGAACTGATTGTTCGTCGGGCCAAATCTTTTTACAAAATAAAAATAAAAATATTTTAAAATATATATATATATATATATATATAATTAAAATAAAAATATTTAAAAAAAAATACAATTAAAAGAATAAAACGAATCAAATGAAAATAAAAAAATATTTATAAAAATTAATGTTATGTTTTACATAAATAAAACTAAGGTAATATTTTACATATTACATTCTAACTACTCAGGGACGCATCGGGGTGATCGGGATCCTTGGCAGGCTGTTGGGACGGGGGATGAGGCTGTGACGGAAGGTCATCCAGTCCACACTCACCCAAGCGGTCAAGCACCTTGACGAGGACGACCTTTATCTCCACGCTTTGGGTCTGGATCTGCACGTATTGAGCCTTGATCTCAGCATTTTCGGTCTGGAGGAACTCGTAGTTTCTCTTGAGGTCTGACATCTCCTCGGGATTGGCTACCCAAGATGAACTCGACGAGTGACTGGAGACATCCAGCAATATCCCGTTGTCAGCCCCCCGAACGATCTTCCTTGGACGCCTCCCAAGTCGTCACTCTAGGATGGTGATCGACATCTCGGGATTCGGGAGTTGCTGCTCCAACGACACTTCGGGATGTTGTTGTGTGAGCTCAACCTGTGTCTACTGGACGTCTTGGTCCATCGCCTCCTACTAATTCAAATAAATATTAATTAGAAACATAATTATCAAATTAAAAATTAATGTTTAATTTGCAAAAAATAAACTTACGTGAATTTTGTCAGCCTCTTGGTCGCCCCGTCCAGCGTACAGTTGCCCCCAGGCATCCACCTCCGGGAACATCGACCCGGCGATGCGCCGATCCTCCTGCCGGGCCGATAAGGATAACGACCCCCCCGTGGTGGTTGAATTTCTTCTATCCCCGATTTGATGTGTTGGCAACCGATTTCCGATGTTCATTCGTAAAAACAAAAATTATATTTTCAAATGGAAAATAACATAAAAAATAAATAAATAATTTAACTAGGTGGATAGTACGTACCATATAGGTGGGGGACACGAAATGGTCGCACAACCACAACCACATTGCTAGTTTCAGCCCGTCCAACTCCTCCGAAAGATTTGCCCGAGCTTCCTCTAGGGAAGCCCAGCTTTTGTAGTACTTGTGGAGCTCGTACTTCCAGTCGGCGTACCGTAACTGCCAGTGGTGTCTTAGATATCTACTGACGTTGATGTCCTCAAAGTTTAACTCAAAATTGATCTGCAATAAATTATTAAAGTTAGTAAAATAATTAAAAAAATAAAATTAATGTAAAAAAAGAGAGAAATACGTACCGATAACTCTCCCCAATAGCGCGTGATCTCCTCGAGGGGTTGGGTTATGAAAGTCTCCCCCATCATCAGGGACTTGGTGCGAAGAATAGCGCCAATGTCATGCACAAAGAGGCTATGGATTTTTATCGGGCGGACCGGAGGCGCGGCACGTACACCACCAGTATCTTTGTAGTCGTTGTCCTGCAAATCCGCTGGGATGTCAAACCCCAGTTTATCCTGCGCACATTCACCGACTTCCCTGCAAATCCGATGAACATTCGTACATAAAATAAGTAAGAAACAAACGGTTATTTAAATAAACAAAATAATCAACTTACCCTTAGGGAGTGCTCCGACATTAGTCGCCGGATCGTCTACTCCAGCGTCATCTTGTGGGGGCTGGGGGTCGGTACGGGGTTCCCCCCGTTTCTTGTTGTGCTGTCGACGAGCCGATCGGGCACCGGGTCGCTGATGATCCGAGAACGGTGCCTGAGCCGACGCTGCTGCTGAGGCAACCGAGTCAGGGGGTGCCTCCTCCGACGCATTATCATCAACAGGATCAGGGCAGGGGCGAGTCCTAGACTTGATTAAGGTGCGATGCAACATCTACAATAAGAAATATAAAATTAACCAACATATTTTTAATTAAATAAAAAAAACCAAACATTTATAATATTAAATATTAAATTCAAAAAATAAAAAACAAAACCACATTTAAAATTAACCAACATTTTTTAATTCCAATAAAAATAAATAAATAAGACAATTTTTTTTATTAAAAATTAGTAAATTGGTATCTAAAAACTAAAACCACTAAATTTTAATTTTTTTAAATAAAACCAACACAAATGAAAATTAAACCTAAAATACTAATTAATCCAAAAGTACTAAACTCAAAATTCACCTAAATTTCTAAAACCAAATTTCGGGAATAAAATCAAACTTACAAATTAATCCAAACATATAATAATAATATCCAAATCATAAAATTCATATATTAAAAATTTATAACACTCACATATCCAAAATTTATAAAACTCACATATCCAAAATTCACATAAATTTTTTTAAATTCATAAAATTCACATATCCAAAATTCACATAAAATTCGTATCCAAAATCATAACAAAAATCATATGCAAAATTCATAACATTATACCAATTTCAACATTATACCAAACATCAAAATTTCAACAAATCTTCAACTATTATATTCCAATCCAAACAAATCATAAAAAATTCAACATTATACCAAACAAATATTTATATTCCAATCCAATCCAAAATCACAATATTCAATTAATCTCCCTAAATTCTCAATATGCAAATTTGACAATAATGCACAATATGCAATAATCAAATCCAAATTTAAATTCCATTTTCAATACAATTTCATAATATCCAAACCAAATTTAAATTGAAATTTAAATCCAAACTAAAATTAAAATTTAACCAATCAAAATTAACAATAACCAATCTACATTAACAACAGAGATAGAGGGACAATGAGTTCGACCTTGAAGAAACTGCCGGCGAGAATAGGGGCGGCGGCGACACGGACACGTCGATGAGAGAGAGGCGGCGCGAGAGATTGCTGGGTTGGCGGAGTGAGGGCTGGAGTCTGAGTGAGAGAGAGCGAGAAAGGGCTGGAGTTGCGGCGACCGGAACGGCTGGAGAGAGGGCTGGAGTCGGAGTTGCAGAGAGGTGCGGGTTCCGGAGAAAATAAGGAAAATGAAGAAGAAGGTAGAAGAAAAAGTGTCGGTCTGATTTATCTGTCTGAACGACCTTGCCCGACAAACATGTTCGTCGGGCAACCTTTTTCACGATTCGTTGGGTAATAACAAGCGGTGAATATTCGTCGGGTAACAGTTTACATATTCGTCGGACAACAATTAGCGATGGATACGCGGTAAGTTTGAGATTTCGCGAAACTTTTGGTGGAATGTCCGTCGGGCAATCGTTTAAGAGCTTTGTCGGGTAAACACAAGCGGTGAATATCCGTCGGGTAACATTTTACATATTCGTCGGGCAAAAATACGCAGTAAGTTTGAGATTTCGCGAAAATTTTGGCGGAATGTTTGAAATTTTCGGGGAAAAAAATTGCGCGTTTTATTTACGTAGCCCGACGACGTTTCTATTGTTGCCCGACAAATAATTACATATTGCCCGGCCAATATTTCACTTCGTCGAGCTTAAGTCTTATGATGTTGTGTTTATGACTGATCCGAAAACCAGGTCCGACGATAGAATTTTCAACATCGGGACCGTTCAATTTTTGGTTTAAGTCTGTAGACCTCACCCGTAAAAAATCTTTTTGTTTTGGGTATTTCAAGCCGTCCGATCGTGAAGAAACGTTGTGTAACCGTTGAATCGTAATGCACTGTAACCGAATCCCGGGATTTCCAAATTGGGTATTTTTTTGCGTAGGCGATCTATGAGTACCTACCATAAATGTGGACGGTTAGATCGGTCCATTTCAAATTTTAAATTATTAAAAATTGAAAAATAAAAATATTAATTAAGGAGTTTAAACACTTGGAAGGAAACTTCAAAACAATTTTTGAAGTTTTGGTTCTATTGATATTCAAACGATTGAATTTTCCAGATCTAACCGTTCATTTTTTTATTTTACGTGCCTAGATCTCGCCCATCGAAGAGCTTGATGTTTTGAGGATTTCAAGCCGTTCGATCGTGAAGAAACGTTGTGTAACCGTTGAATCGTCACGCACCGTTAGCTAATACCGGGATTTACAAATAGGGTCATTTTTCGCGTATGCGATCTATGATTACCTACCATAAAAGTTGACGGTTAGATCGGTCAATTTCATCTCGTAATTAATTTTAAAAAGTTGTTTAATATATAAATATAAATTGAATCTGGTATATGTTGCCTGACGGATATAGATGAATATTCATCGGGCAAAATCTCCCAGTTCGACAACCGCCCACCGAACAGAGAAATACGCACTACTAATATTTGAAGCATTTGCCCGACGGATGTAATAATATATTCGTCGGGCAAATGTCTGTTAGTTTTTATAAATTCAAATTAGATTTAGTTTAATTTTTTATTTTTTACATTTGTTATAATTAATTGTTTGTCGTATACAATATTTTATCAAATAAGATGAAATGTTGGGAAGACGATTCAAGGATGAGGACTTCAAAGTTTGTGGCTTTAGTACATATATAAAAGAGTAATTGAAACTTTTGTGAATGAAATCATAAAACATACATATAACTTGCCTCCAGAGTGACGATTTATTGTTGGTTCACAAGTGGCTGACTAGTCAGTTGTCTTGTGATTTTCCAGTAGAGGTGTCAGCAGTGTCTGACCTACTGACATTTGGTGTCAGAGGGTATTCCTATTTGGACCACCACTATTCCGAGGTCTTGACTTTGACCTGTATGCTATCCTGCGTCTGACAGGTAGGAGTGGTCAGTAAGTATAGAGGTTCTGCCGGGAACCTTGTAAGGTTTACTAAATATTGTTTTTGTAAGGATAAAGAGTATTCCTGGTATTTAATTTTTTTATTTTTTTGGTAAAAGAGCTGTCAGACGGGATAAGGGTTCTTCCCGGATTTCGAGGGGAAATTCGGGAAGGGTCCTTTCAACATATATAAATGAAATTTCTAATTTACAACTTTCATTCGGTGTCAGATTCGTTTTCCCCCTCCCATTCACGCTCGTCATCCGAAATGTGTACAGTACTTGATTCCTCCGAATCACTATCAATTTGTTCTAATTCCCCGAGATCAATAAAAATGTCATCAATCGTAATTGGTTGGATGATGTCATTGGTCCGTACTCCATCAATGTTTTGGGTGGATGCCGAGGAATCCAATCGGTCATCCAAGTCCCAAATGTTTCTATGATTCACCATCTCAGCTACTCTCCAACCACCACCAGCTTTTGAATCATCAACATAGAATACTTGTTTGGCCGTACTAGCGAGGATGTAGGGATCACTCTCAAACCACCGGGTGTTTGTGTTTAAAGAGGTACATAACTGATCTTTAATGACATTGCCTGGGATACTTGGGTTCGTATCAAACCAATGACACTTGAACAAGACGACTTCCTTGCGGTCTGCATATAACACCTTATCCATACTTAACAGTTTGCCGTAGAACCCCGTATCAGCATTTTCCCCATCCCCCGGCACGAAGACCCCGCTATTTTTCGTAGACAATTTGTCGTCTCGTTCTGTGCACACGAACTTAACTCCATTAACGTGACAACCAGCGTACGTTTCTCCTCAGAATGGGCCAATGGCCAGCTGCATTAATTCTTTATTGAAATTTGGCGAGTTGACATCTTTCAGGTGTGCCATCTAGTAAGATACACACAAGAAACGAAATTGGCAAACTTAAAACCAATTTATGAAATTTACAAATAAAATATTTCACTTACATGCTCGGAAAACCAACATGGAAACAATTGTTTGTCCATTTCTTCCCAATTAGAAGGAAATTGGGCCTTCATCAACGCTCGTGCTGCTCATGGAAGGGCCAGACTTCGTAACAGTTGTTTAGTATGAACCAATGAGCCACCTCTATGTTGCTATTGGTGAACGGCTCCGAGATTGGACCAGTACCGAATGGTCGTGCAGGTTGGGTAAATACAGATAGTGTCTCTAGACGTTGACCACCATCATTGTTGCGCGACGCCCTATTGAAAGAAGTTTCAACATTCCGAAGGTACATTGCACAAAATGTCAATGCCTCCTTTGTAATGTACGCCTCCGCTATAGAGCCTTCGGGACGTATCTTGTTCCGAACGTACCGCTTGTACGTACCTAACATTCTGTAAGGAAATTTACATTATGATTCACATATATACATGAAAGTAAGCAAATATTATCAAATAGTAGGGATAAGTTATACCTCTCGATAGGATACATCCAACTATAATGCACCGGGCCAACTAGCTTTGCCTAATCCGACATATGTATTTGTAGGTGCACCATTACATCAAAGAATGCAGGTGGATATATTTGCTCTAGCCGGCACATGATGTAGACAATATCCTTATTAACTGCTTCGAGGTCCGCCTTAACCAACGATCTGGCACATAGTATCTGGAAGAATTGAGACAAATAAACTATCGTCTCAACAACACCAGGCTCCAAGAAATGCCTAATACCAATCAGAATGAGTCGTTGTAACAAAACATGATAGTCATGGCTCTTCATACTAGAAATGGTCTCACCGTCAGTGCTAACACTTCAGGATTTGTTACCGGCGTACCCGTCGGGAAATTTCACACCCTGAAACCACTTCAGGAATTTTTATTTATTCTTCGGCGTAAATGTATAATTTGGATGAGCCATGATGTATTTTCCATTAACGACTTTTGATCACAAATTAGGCCGAATCCCCATTTCTTTCGTACCTAGATGAGTATTTTTTGTGTCCTTTCACTTGCCTTCAAAGGGTAAAGTCGTTCCCACAACACTCTCACCAACATTCTTCTCGATGTGCATAGGATCCGCGATGTGTCTGATTTTCAATTTCGACCAATATGCCAACCGGAAGAATATGCTCTTTTTCGTCCAATTTTCTTGTTCAGCTGGTTTCGATCCTCCTGTGTCAAACTCATGTATAATGTTCAGTTTTGATAATATCTCATCACCGCACATCTCCCTTGGTCGAGCTCGTAACTTTGATTTTCCATAAAATGAATCAGATTGCATTCGCCATCGATGATCCCAGGGTAGAAATCATCTCGCACCCAAGTAGCATACCTTATATGCGTGCCAAAAGGACGTTGTGTCTGCTCCACATGTTGAGCAAGCAAGATAGGCCTTGGAGCTCCATCCCGACAACATACCATAAGCAGGAAAATCCTTAATTGTCCACATTACGACCACTCGTAGAGTGAACATTTCTCCACAACACTTGTCGTATGTTCGGACACCATTTTCCCATAGATCCACGAGCTCGTCAATCAACGACCACAAATACACATCCATAGAATTACTCGGCGATTTGGGCCCCGCTATCAAAGTACTGAGGATTGTGAATTCTTTCTTCATGCTTCTCCAAGGAGGCAAGTTATACGGAACCATAACCACATGCCAAGTTCTATAGGGCTTTGCAAAACTCCCAAACGGATTAAATCTATCAGTAGCGAGCCCTAATCTGACATTTCTTGGTTCCGGAGCAAACTCAGGATACATCTTATCAAATTCCTTCCAAGCCTCTCCATCGGCCGGATGCCTCAATACATCATCATCAATTCGTTCATCCTTGTGCCACCTCATATCACGGGCTGTGTGGGACGACATGTAGAATCTTTGTAACCTTGGCTTCAGTGGAAAATAACGCAACTCCTTATTCAGAATCTTGTTATTTTGAAACCTAGGCTCATTGCACACGGGACATTTGTCAAGTTGCTCGAATTCACCTTAAAATAATGCACAGTAGTTTTTGCATGCATGGATCTTGATATACCCTAAACCAAGGCCCTTCAACAGTTTCATCGAGCTATAATGATCTTTAAGCAGACGGTTATCTTCAGGGAGCATTCGGATGATGATGTCCATCATGTGATCAAAATGCTTGTTCGTTTTATTATACTCAACTTTCATGTGCATCAACTCCACAACTGCCCCTAGAATTGAAAATGATTTACAACTGGGGTACAATTCGCTCTGAGCTTCTTTCAACAATCTCTTGTAATGGAGCTCAGAGTCTTCGAGTTGCAACTTAGGCGCCTCATCATCCATATCATCCGATGCGGGAGGAAAAACATCGGTTAATAACTCAACGACTTGATCATTATCACATCGCCCATCCAAAGCACTTTCGTCCCGACGGGTCTCGGGAACCGAAGATGTCGATGCGGAAAATATTCTTCACCGTGATAGATCCAATTAGTGTAGTTGTGTACGATCTCATTCCATTCCAGATGAATTTGGACCTCATTCAACGACATCCAACTTCAATTGTTACATTTACGGTACAGACACCTGATACGTCTTTCATCACTGCAATGACTACGTGCAAAGGCAATGAAGTTGTCGATCCCATCCAAATATTGATAAGAAGATCTATCCTACATTTACATCCATCCTCTGTCCATTGTGCATGCTTTCACAACATAGAGTCAACGTAAGTAATTGAGTTAACATTGTCCCGTAATTAGAACAAGTTAAAATCAAAAGCAACTCGTCTCCTTATGCCTTTAGTGATTTGGCCCTATCACATTCCAGAGCGCACGTTCTGTGCTGTGTAGTTTGCGACCTACGAGGCTAAGTTTCGATCGAGGAAAATTTCGGAAATATCTCCTTATAGTTCCCCAAATGCACGATGTAGATATTATAAACAAATATCTAGTATGCATTCGGAGAACATTTAGGGGATACAAATCGAATTTTCCACAATCGAAACCTAACCTCATAGATCGCCAACTACACAACACATAGTTGTGCGCCCTCAAACTGTCTGAATAAATGGACAATTCAAGAGTCAGTCAATCAACCCGATTCACTGACTCTCAAACGAGTCTAAGGTTTTTCATTGAATTTCATTATACGAAGTTAATCAACTCGATTAAGTTCGCATAAACGGTTATGAAATATGAACATATTTCACTCCGTCGGAACAAAATTAAGCGCTTTAAAAAAATATCACAACAAATTCACAAACACAAACATATATTAATTATGCATAAAACAGAGTTTACAATTTTATAATTTCCGTACATATTTTCTATTTCCCTATTTTTCTAACACATTTCCTATTTTCCTAAAATATTTTCTAATTTCCTAATTTCCTAACATATTTTCTATTTCCCTATTTTCCTAACATATTTTCAAATTTCCAAACATATTTTCTAATTTCATTACATATTTTTAATTTTCCTATTTTCCAACAAAATTTTCTAATTTCCTAACATATTTTCTAATTTCAATAATTTCATTATATATTTTTAATTTTCCTATTTTCCAACAACATTTTCTAATTTCCTAACATATTTTCTATTTTTCTAATTTCATAACATATTTTCTATTTTCATATTTTCCTAACAAATTTTCTAATTTCTAATTTCCACAAATTCTAAACAATTTCTACACATTTTCCATAAATACAAAATTTCCTAACATAATTATATCCAAAATTCTTAACAAAATTAAATTGAGAGGTAAACACACATACCTTTTTATAAGTCTTCCTTCAAATCCACCACAAAGTTCCTACAACACAAAACATAATTAGTTTCTAATCAAAAATAAAAATTTCAAAACTTAAAAAATTAAATTTATCAAACCTTAAAATTTGATATTTGGTGATTGATAGAGAAAAAGGATTTGATTGGTAGTGAAAATGGTGATGAGATGATGATTGTAGCTAGAGAAAAAGAATGAGTGAGTGTGAGAGAGAGAGAGAGAGAGAGAGAGAGAGAGAGCATAGAGTGATCGATGAAGCAGAGAGGAGGAAGAATAAGAAGAAAGGAGATCGTCATGGTTATTTAGTGTGTTTAGACTTTTGCCCGACGAATAACATTCGCAGGGAAAAGTTTAATGATTCGTCGGGCAACATATAGTCAACGCCAAGTGTTACCCGATGACGAATAATCGTCGTTATAAATACTCTTGTCCGACGGATAGTCCACATCGTCGGGCCACCTTTCCTTTTTTGCCCTCCAACATCTTGCTCTTCCCGCCAACAATTTACCTGGCGCGCCTTCGTGTTCGTCGGGCAAACCTTGTTTACTCGGCGAATATTACTTCGTCGGGCAAAACCTTGTCGAGCAACATCTGATTTCTTGTAGTGAATTATTCTCAACTATTAATTTGCATCTGCATATGCCCTACTTAAATTATCATCATCATCATATTCATCTTTCAAGATTTTGAAACTTGATTTTTTTTTTCATGTTATATATAGATGATATTAACCTTGCTTTTTACGAAAGTTGAATTCGATAAGATCTACTAACAAGTCCTTATTTTAGTGTTATTTCTTTTTTAATGTTAAAGGATATCTAATGTTCAAAATTCCGAAATTGCACATCCATCATGATTAATAAAAAAAATATTAAGATGAAGCTGCCCGCCATGTGAATATTTTTCTACTTTCATGTGTTTCGAATATGAAGATGAAGCAAGCCTATTTGGAACACATAATGAAATGGCTCCGAATTTCAAAGTATTAAGATGAAGAAAACCTATTTGGAACACATGACATTACAAGAAATTCGAGGTTGCCCAACAAAATTTTCTCGACGAAGAAGTTTTCGCCGCCTAAATACATTTTGCCCGACGAAAACGAAGGCTCGCCTGGTAAGGTGTTGGCGGGAAAAAGAAGTTGTTGGCACGTAAAATACGAAGGGTTGACCCGACGATATGTTCTATTCGTCGGGCTAAATTCGCTTAACGACAAATATTGTTCATCGGTTAACATTTGGCGTTGACTAACGTTTGCCCGACGAATCATTAAACTTCGCCCTGCGAATATGCGTCGTCGGGCAAAACTTTAAACACAATAAATATTCATGTACCTTCATCGGGCAATATATACCAAATTCAATTTACGTTTAATTATTAACCAACGTTTTTAAAATACTTGCGAAATTAAATGGAACGAGCTAACCGTCCACCTTTATTGCACGTACTCATAGATCGCCTACGCAAAAAATTACCCAATTTGGAAATCCCATAATTAGGTAATGGTGGGTGACGTTTCAACAGTTATACAACGTTTTTTTCACGATCCGACGGTTTTAATTCCTCAAAACCTCACAATTTTTTACGGGAGAGATCTAGGCACGTAAAACCATAAAATGAACGGTTGGATCGGTCAAATTCAATCGTTTGAATATCAATGGAACTAAAACTTCGAAAAATGTAATGTAGTTTCCTTGAAGTGTTTAAACTGTTTGTGACGTTTCAATAGTGACACAACGTTTTTTCACGATACGACAGTTTTAAATCCTTTTATGTAACAACCCAGAAATTTAATTATTGGATTTAAGTAAATTATTTTGTAAAAAGACGATTTTACCCTTGGTTGTTTAAGGGAGTGGAAATCAAGTTTTGTTTTCAGAACTTTTTAGGCTGTATTTTGCATACCGTTGCGTAGGTCTCGAACTCACGAGTTCGTAGACAGGAGGCACGCGGAAAACAGAGTTCGTATACGAAAGTTACGGATCTGGATTGTTAAGGGCAATTATGTAATTTTGGCTTTGGGTACATATGTTTAACCCTCAAAAGTATTATTTCATCTTCATTTCATCCATTCATTTTGAACCACTCAATATTTCTCCCATTTCTTCCCCGAGACCGTGCAACTCAAACACCCAAAACCCATGAATTCCAAGTTTGATTCAAGGCCTAAACTTCCATTCTTGTTCCACTAATCGGAATCTACTCATTCCCACGATCACAACCGTACAAACCATCGAAGGAGAGAACCACGGGAGCCATCGAACCGAGTAAAGGAAGAACCGAACCTTCCGATCGATTTTCGGCTAACACAGGTACGGGTTTAATGTTTTGAGGTCATATTTGGATTCTTGGGTTCGAGTAGATAGATTTAGACATAAAATTCGTGAAAAATAGTTGAGTTTTGAAGCAGTTAGAATAACATGGAAGTCGGACGGAAATGGGGGATACCTGCGACGGTGACGGCGGTGCTGCGGCGGTCCGGTCATCTTCTCCGGCCAGACTCCGGCGACGGCGACGGTGGTCCGGTCGTCTTCCCCACCGAGTCACCGGCGACAGGTCGGGTCAATGTGGACCGGGTCAGACCGAGTGAACTGGTTGGGTCGAGTGTACCGATCGGGTTGAGTTGGATCGAGTCAGGCCGAGTTGGACCGGTCCAGGTATATGGGGGTACTGTAGCAGCGCGTGGCGGCGCGTGGGCTTGTAGGGCCATTTTCGAGGTCACAGTGGCACGTGGCAGCTCGTTTTCGATGTTCCAGATCTGTTGGCGTAGGTTTCGAGTCGATCGGACGTCGTTTAGAGGTAGTTTTGGGCGTCCGAAGTTGCTGCGTTTTTAGGGCAATGTAGGCGGATCTCCCAGAGTTTAGGGAGTTTATATATAAGGTTTTATTATTAGCCGGTAATCACGATTATTAATATTGACAGGCGTTACTGCTCTAGGAACTTCAGAGGAGCGTACGTTTCGAGATTGAGCTTGCTTGGATGAGTGGTGAGTGAACTTTTGATTTATAAACTATAATGCATGCATAAATGTATCTTGGATTTAATACTGTTATGTATGGTTGCAATGAATTTCTTGAATTTAGAAATGATTACTGGACACAAGTTTTCCAATATTTCAGTGAAAGTGTGTTTTGGAAAATGGACTGGTTTTTGGACTCGATTATGATATCGTTTTGACGTGGTAATTATTTGAGTATGTGATTTGGGTTTAGTCCTGAAATTATGATTTTACTGGCTTGGCCATAAATGAGTTTTCAAAGAATTTGGCTTAGGCCAAGAAAAAAAGATTTCAAAACACGGATTGTGGTTTTCACTGGTTTTCTGCCCCGAGGGATAAAGGGTTCTCCAACAGGTGTTGAGGGGTTTTGCTCCGCTAGTTGTTGAGGGTTCTCCGATGCTGGTGTTGAGGGTGTTCTCCGCCGGATCGTTGAGGTTGTCTATGCATAGTACAGGGTTTTTGCACAACTCAAGGTATATCGAGTGTGTGGAGGGTTTTGAGCTACAGCTCGGGATTTTATTCGGGAACAGTGGTTTTGATAGATTATGTGTCCAGGGCGAATTAAATGATTGTAAACTCCTTTGAGGAGGGTTTTCAAACCAAACTGTGGACCATGATGTGTTTTCACATTACAGATTTTGCGTGGGTCCAATCAAGTGGTTTTAAGGAGAAATGGGAATTCCGATGGTTTTCAGATGATGTTTTATTATCATAAACTGTTTTATGTGATGCATGCATGGTTTTATTCGTGGAGGGGAAAAATGTAAGATTTCCTCGAAAAGGATTTATAACTGATTATTTTTGTCCACTCACAACTTTTGTGTTTTAAATCCCCTCCAGGCTGTTGAGTTGAGTTGACGTGGGCACTTTCTGAGGCGGAGGCATTAGTAGTATTTCAGCTGCGCGTTGTACCTAAACTTCGAGTAGGATATCTAATTTTGTATTATTTATCCTACCTAGATGGTCTGATAATATATTTTGGATGGTCATTATCGATTGGAATTTGGAGTGCTTTTGATCCCTTGTCTAATAGGTGAAAGTTAGTCATATTATATTGTAAGGACGAAAGGGTATTGTGGGAACTTTTCAATAATTTACAAAATCAAATGGACCGATCTAACTGTCCATATTTATTGCACGTACTTATAGATCACCTACGCGAAAAATTAGCCAATTTGGAACTTTCGGGATTATATAACGTTGCGCAATGATTCATCGATAACAAAACATTTTTTGGCGATCAGACGGCTTTAAATCCTCAAACCATCAAGATTTTCAACGGGTGAGATCTAAAGACTTAAAAGTAACCATCGAACCGTCAATTTTTTGAAATTTTATCGTTTGAATATCAATTGAACCGAAACTACGAAATACCCATTGAAATTCACCTACTTAACGATCAAGGCACATAAGCTCCGTAAAACATGACGATAACGATTGATGGGGCTTTAGGCACGTAAAACCAAAAAGTGAACGGTCCCGATCTTGAAAATTCTATCGTTGGACCGGTTTTTTAGATCAGTCATTGACTCAACAACATAAGCCTTTTGCCCGACGAATATGTTTTCGCCGGGCAATTTGTCAGGATCCGTTGGGCAACGTTAAAAAAACGCGCAATTTTTTTCCGCAAAAATTTCATAAATTCCGCCAAAATTTTCGCGAAAACTCAAACTTGTCTCGTATATTTGCCCGACGAAAGTGAAACTTTTGACCCGAAGAATATCCACCGCATTTTGTTACCCGACAAATTCATTAAAATTGGCCCCACGAAGGATTCGAGTTGAGTCGGATTTTGTTTAAACCATGATTCAGTCCATGAACTAACTCAAGGTCTTTGAATTTCCATTTATCCATACCTAAATCAAAACACATCAAGGTGAAATCATCCGTTTTTTAAACAACTTGGATCGGTTCGATTTTGGACTCCTTTATAACCAATTTTGTTTATTTATAATAATTATGTAATCATCATTATCAAACAATCATGGTGAAAATTGTAAATTATCAATACAATATTAATATAAACTAAAAAATTAATAAGAATTTAACAAATATCAAATCTACCGCGAACTAGGATCGCTCGCCAGCTAGGTCAGATTAGAGCAACTTTTTTTTTGAGAACATATTAAATCATGAATTAAAAGGTCATTCAAATATCCACAAACCTTCAAATGGCCAAATATCTAAAACAAACCATACTTTAACAATTTCCAAATTAAAAATAAAGTAGCAAAAAAATGGATATAAACTTAAATATACATAAATATATATATATATATATATATATGTATATATATATATATATATATCCTCATAACTTATTTAAGAGAATTATTCGTTTGATATGAGCTTATAATTTAACTAAGTGTAAACATATTCTCAAAAAATAATAATAAGTAAAAATAGTAAAATAAATAAATTTATATATTTTTTTATATATTCAATTCCAATCGGAACCAAACCTAATTATTCTAATTGGTTCGATTTTTTAACTTCATTGACCAAATTACAAAAGAAAAATTCGGATATGATTAATTTGGTTCGGATTTTCGAATTCAGTTGACCACTTATAATAGAAAGTGACAAAGAAGGAAAAAAAATTATGTGTATACCAGAAGTGAGCAAGTTTATTTTGCAGTGACAAGATGAGAATCAAGGGTGATGATTAAAAGTTAAAAGATTAGGAAATGAGATAATCGTAATTCCATGCAGATCGAAAGAATCCAAATCCTTGATGGGAAAGGATATATAACAAAATTTGACCAAAAAAAAAAGGATATATAACAAAACGAAGGCAATGGGCAATGGGCAATGGGCAATGGGTTTTAAGCGAAACCGTACTTGAAAACTCTCTTTCTTTCCAATCGATTTTTGTGAAATTCAGAAGAAGGTCGATCTCTTTAATTGTGTTGAATGGGTCCATTCATGGCTCCCAAGGGCAGGAGCAGGTATATATATATCGGGTAGCTTAGCCCTCTTTTGGTTGGACTCTGACGGAAACCGACGGCTGACTGTTGGTTTGACGGTGGGGTTCGAACCATTTTTGTCTTCGTCTTCTTCTTCTGCTCCTTCTTCATGCTTCTTCTCTCCATGCTCGTCGATCTTCTTTCTTCTCGTCTTCTTGGTGCTCTTGCTGATTTTCTTCTCGTTCTACAACTTAATTGTCCATCGGGTTCTCGTAGAACAAGAAGGAAATTAAGAAAGAGGAGGAAGAAGATGAGCGCATTTTGATAAAAGAAGAAACAGAAGAAGAAGCGGAAGACAACAATGGGTCTAACCTCACCGACTCACTGTCAAGCTAAGCGTTTCGGTCGACTCCAACAGAAAGTGGTCTAAGCCCATACCCTCGGCGGCGCCTGCGGTGGCGATGATCAATTCTGCCGGCCAAGAATCTTCCAAGAATTAGATCGATGAGCTTTAATTAGAAGCTTCAAGGTACGTACGTAATATATTCTTGGCACGATTTTCGTCCATTTATGTATGTTGATATTTAAACTGATGCTTGCAGGCAGTCTGCTTGTGAATTTCATCTAGGATTGTCAAATTGTACGTGGTAGAGTTTTTTACTTTATTAATCTGAGTTATACATCTCTTAATCCAGTTTATAATTAACTTGATTGGAATTTAATTGCTTATTCCTGCAAATTGGAGAAATAATAATAATAGTAACTCATATAACGGCATGTCTTCAATATTTCGAATAGGCACTCTAATTCCATTCTTTGATGCGAAATTATATTAGTGTATATATATATATGCATTAATTAATTCTTAACGATGGTTTGTTAGGGTCCATCTTCTAATCTTCTTTGCCATCTTTTTTGTAAATGAAGCTGTGGTTTCTATTTCATTATATTGACGACACAACAGAATTTAAAGAAAAATGGATGAAAAATAGACTTATTACTTAAAACGAACTCAGAACACGCTATTCATTCTCAAAATGCACCATGAAATTGCCTCTGTTTGCAACGTGAACAGTAACACAAACCGTAAAAAATGTTGCTCCATTTCGCTGATACCATTACTAACGTCATTTAGGATGGTTATGTGGCAGGGTATTTTGGTCAATTTAGTCGATGAAATGGTTACGAATTTCAAAATATTAAGATGAAGCAAGCCCATTTGGTTATCTTAGGAAAACCATTTCGTCATATGTTCCGAATTTCAATCTGAAAACTTTCTTAATTGAACCTCAACTTCGATTCCAATTTTAAAATTTAGGAACCTTAATAACTCCATTTTCATCCGAAAATTAAACATTTTCAAAACTTCACTTGTTCTGTTCTGACATTTTTGTAAATTTTCTGAAGAACATAGTCCTAAATTCCTAATCATGTAATTAAGCCTTACACCTATATTGAATAATGCCTCTGTCCCAACATCAAGGTCCGAGTGGCCGTCTACTCCGACGTCGTTTGATATCATAAAGGAATGATTTTTTCTTTCTTGTAACTGTTGGAATTTACTTAACAGAAACACAAAAGAGCATTAATAAAGTGCCACGTGTCCTTAGCAGAACTCAAATCATTGACTCATACCTTAAATCTGTACAGTAGTTAAAAGGTAACACAACTTTTCTCTTTTATTTTACCAACTCTCTGTGTTCTCTGTTCAGCTTCTTGTGTAAACACACCAAACCAGAACAAGGAAACACCACAGGGATTAGGGAACATAAAAACTTAAACCAAATAAAAAATCATCAACTAAGCACAACCTGAAGAGCTCACACGGGAGCAAAACTTTAAAGGAGGTGCTGGCATCAAGCCAAAACACACCCAACCAGAACACGGAAACTCTGTTCAGCTTCTTGTCTCCAAAACCCGCATTAAGCCAACAGGTACATTTCTAAGTTAATAATTATTCAAGTATCCATTTTCTTCGGAAAATACCCTTTTTTTCTTCGATCTCTAGGAAAAAATGAATCATGGGTTTGGTTTTGATGCTTGAAAATTTCAATTTTATCTTCTTCTTTTTCTGGGTTTTGAAGATTTTTTTTACTGTAGTTTGAGTTACGGATGGTTTTAGTTAGGTGCTCTTTTCTTCTTAAGGAATGGTCTTTAAAATTAATGAATCATGGGTCTTGATCTATTTTTCTGGTTTTTGAAGATTTTGTTTTTTACTGTACTTTGAGGTACAGATAGAGGGCTTTATTTTGGTGACCTTTTCAAGTTAGAATTTTTTCTGATTGAAAATGTGTAAAGAGTTTGACAAAGCAAGCCCTTTTTCTTCTTCTCAAGGAATGATCTTTGAAAATAATGGAATCATGGGTCTAGTTCTGTTCTGATGTATGAAAATTTCAATTTTTTTCTGGTTTTTGAAGACATATTTTTACTGTAGTTTGAATTCCAGTTAATTTTTTTTTTTCTGATTTATTGAAAATGTAATGCTGCTAAGAGTTCGACAAAGTAAGATGGTGGATTTTCTTGGTTCATCCTTCCCCTGTACGTATTTATTTATATTTCATTCATTCATGGTTATTTTCTAATTAAGTGGGTTTTCTTCCCTTGCTGGATCTTTGCTTTCATATTAGCTTTGGTAATCTGTTCATGTGACACTGAATATTTGTGATTGAGTGTGCTTCCAAATGCTCTGCTCTTGCACCCTGCCTTATAATCTGAGACACAAAGGCTGAGCCTTGGATGAAATTATGTTGTTTTTGTAGTCAATTCCGGTTTATCTTCATTGATTTATGCAAATTCTAACGCAGTTTCTTATCGTATTATTTTGATAGGAGAAAATGGTGTTAAGAGAGAAAGGGAAGAAGCCTACCTTCTTCAGGTTCATTTTTGCTGGTTTCAACACCAAACATTTGGTAATAATTTAGTCAAAATCTTTTGTTGTGCTTGTCCTTATTTTCTGCATTTTTTCGTGTAAAACCATGATGTTTAAATTCTCAATTTTGGGTGTTTGTTTCTTGAAGCATATCCCAGACGATTTCTTGAAACACATGTCGAAGGATCTGTCAAAAAAGGCAACTTTGAAACTGAAGGATTCATCATCGAATTCTTCGTGGACGGTTAAAGTTGTCAAAACAAGACAAGGGGCTGTGCATTTCAAGGAAGGTTGGATGGAGTTTTTACAAGATAACTCCTTGCTTGACAATGCGTTTTTAGTATTCACATACGATGGAAACATGCATTTCAGCATCAAGATTTTTGAAAAGTTTGGGCATAAGAGAGCTGATTATACGCAGAAATGCCCTCTTCAATTGAGCTCGTCTGATGAGGATGATTCAGGTATCTGATCAAATGTTGTTATATTTTATAGGGCAAATAGGGCAAATTACATTTTACTACTCTCGGTTTCATATTTTACAGTTAACTGTTATGAATTCTTTAAAATGTTTCACTTCGGCCCATCCGTTGTAATTTTCGTTATAAATCTCGTTAACTAAGACGTATCTCATGAAAGGCCTACCCAAAAATGACTCTGAAGGTGGATTTAAGATAAAAGTAGTCATTAATCACTTTTCCGCCCAAATAAAGTGATGCTAAATCGCTACTTTGCTCATAAAGTACTGCAAAATGGTTAATGTGCCCCTAAATTCAGTTTCAAAGTCGTTTTGGTGGCTCCGCATAAGATGTGTCAAAAATCAACAATTTTTATGACGGAAATTGTAACGGATGAGCCCGGTGAAACGTTTTAAAGAGTTTAGTTGAATGCAAAACATTTAAACTGTTCAGATATAACCCTGAAATATATATAATATAAGACCTAGAGTAGTTATGTGTAATTTGCCTTATATTTTAGACACACTTTTACTAGTTCACGTCTCTTCCTTGTCTTATTTTTCGATGTGAAATTGCAGACGAAAACTTTTCAAATTCTGGATCCAGTGAAGTCAAAGAGACTAAAGAAGAGGAACAAGATTACGAAGACAACAATGATTCAGGTATATGCTTGGTCAAATGTTGTTAGCAAAATTTCTACATAATTCATGTCTTTGCCATGTCTAACGTTGGATGTGAAGTGCAGTTGTATACATTTCAAGTTCTGAATCCAGTGATCTCAAAGAGACTGAAGATGACAAAGAAGATTCTGAAGACGACACTTTCGAGAATCCGAAATCTTATGAGCCTGAAACTTTCCAATCCAGCTTTCCTCATTTTATCCGTGTCATCAAAAGAACTGGTTCTCAAGTAAGCAAGGCAACCTTTTACCTAGTGATCTATTCTCTTCCCTTAATTAGCTTAGCATTAGGCCACCCTTTCTGTGATTCTTTCAATCGTAAGCATATAATATGAGAAAATTACAATGAAGTACACAATTTTAACCAAACTTACATAGAAGGATAATCAACTTTTTTTCTTAAAACCAAATATTGTGATTTTACTTGTTTGCCCATAAGGAACTAACGTTAATTACTAAGTAGTACCAAATAATTAAATGCTCTTAATTAGACCACCAAATATATATCTTCAAAATTTGCACATTTTATCCAAAACCTTGTTGTTTAAAATTTTGGTCGAATTTTAATTGCATATTGGATTTGAGTTCCTGCAGTATATCCCCGCAAGCTTCTCTCATAACCATTTTCCTCGAGGCGAATCTATTTGGGTTGACCTGAAAAAAGCCAAGGGGAAAAATTGGGTTGTGAAAGCTTTCCCTCATTCGGGATCACACATCTTTTATGCAGGGTGGTCTGCATTTTCATATGCTAATGGTATCCGCGTCGGCGACATTTGCAGCTTTGAGCTCTTGGGCAAGAACAAGATTATGGTTCGGATTTTGCAGAAGGGATCGGTGTGAAGATGTTTACACTTGACCACAGTACGTTTGCTTTCATGGTTTAGTGGTGTAATGGATTTGGCTAATTGTATGGGATTCATTCTAAGTACGTTTGTGATTATAAGTTTGGTTTTAGATATTACTGATTGATGAGTCATTCGTCATTATTTACGGGACGAGTATGGTAAGTGAAATGCATCTAGAACAAACCACTTAATTTTAAAATGCATTAAGAATTACAATTTGTCTCACTTTACTCCCAGAATAATTACATCGTCAAATCTATTGCACCATTTCCATTAATGTCTGTCAATACTAACCGATTGCTGTTAAATCTGCTTATGTGGCAGTTAGGTAATTATTATTAAAAAAGCTAAAAGTAATTTAAATAAAAAGAAAAAAAAACAATAAATGTCTAACCTAAATGAAAAAGAAAACTCATGCCCCAAAACAATAGCCATTCAAGAACGACATGTTGGCTGAGGAGGAGAAGTGAGTCGTTGTCGTCGTGGAAGACAGCGTCGCTGACGAGCAGAAGATTTCCCTCAAGACATCTGACGGCAAAGTCAGTCGAGCTACAATTCTAAACTGTCAAGGTCGGTATAACGTTTGGGCATCGCCGAGCGACGACGTCAACCAAGTCTTCCTAGTAGGTGGCTTTCAGCAGGGCCGACCTGGCATGAGTCTGCAGGGCGATCACCCGGGCCCAAAATATTAAAAGTCCAAAAAACTTGTAAACCCCTATATATATATATATATATATATTTATAAAACATAATACTTTTTCAAATTTCTAATTTATATATTCATTGTCATTTCTCACCATAAGAAATCATATTATGTACCTTCAAATTGTTGCCATATGGTAACTTCAAATTGTTGCCATAGATATTGATGTTCACAAATGGCGGAATGGATTGAAAAAGAGATGGACCAAAAATTGGAAAAATGACGCAGAGCGAATTTACAGATTTAACGTCCGAGCTCGTAATGGGGCGTATGATACATTTCCGGAAAGAGGACGACAAAAGGAACAATACTCACTACTCTTGCTATGATGTAAGGGATTTTTTAGTCAAATAAAGTCGTTTAGGGCCTCAAAATCAGCTTTTAAGATTTTCGGGTATTTTCAGGTTTTTGATTAATTAGGGTTTTTGCTTTCCTTTTTGAACCTAGGTTTTTCTAGGTATATAAACAACGTTAACGAGTTGTAATTTTTTTATCTTTAATATTATTCAATTAAAATTGAGAGTTTCTCAAGTATTTCCTAGTGGATTCCAGTTTATGTTCTTTTAGGATTTACGTTTTTGTTAGCTTGTATTGCGTCCAGTGGTATCAGAGCAGGTTTATCCCCTATTTTTGTCATTGATTTGTATATATCCATGGGTGATCGTGCAGATGATGCCCCTGTTACTCGAGTAGATATGAATTCCCAGAACGGTAGTATTGCTGAATTGGTCACTCAACTTGGGGAGATTAGTGAGTTGTTGCTGGAAAATAATCGAAGAGGCAACGGAGACAACAACTAGGGAGGTAATGATAGGGGAACCCCTATGAGGCCTCGTGAGCAAGAAAATGAGTCTGACTCTGAGGCGAAAATCGAAGAGCCCCAGGATAATAATCGGAATCGTCAAAATAACAATAACAACCGCAACAATTTTGATGACTACCGGATTAAAGCTGATATTGCCAACTTTTCAGGAAATTTGAAGATCGAAGATTTCTTAAACTGGTTGGTGGAAGTAGAGAGATTTTTCGAGATCATGGAGATTCCTGAGGCCAAGATGGTAAAGAATATTGCTTTCTATCTGAAAAGCATGGCGGCTGTATGGTGGGATCAACTCCAGAACACCCGTCAAAGACAAGGAAAGAACCGAATTCGGACGTGGCAAAAAAATGAAACAACTTATGATGGAGAGGTTTTTACTTGCTGCTTATGAATAGATTTTGTACCGAATGTTTATGGGATGTGTACAAGGCAATAGAACAGTGGCTGAGTATACTGATGAGTTCATGAGACTGGCAGAACGTAATTACTTAAAGGAGACCGAAAATCAAAAGGTGGCAAGGTATGTGAATGGGCTGAAACCTTCCATTCAAGATAAGATTGGGTTGCAGAATTTGTGGTCCTTGCAGGAGGCAATTAACATGGGGTTGAAGGTTGAGTTGATGGAAAAAAAGAAACGTCAAATGCCTTACCGGAGGAATATGCCAGAATCGTCTGAAACTGCTGTTGTTGACCCTGCTGATAAGGGAAAAATAGTGCAAAAAGGCACATCAAAGCCTTCAAACTTCCAGTCTAGAGGAGCAAATGAAGGAAGTAGCAGAACTTTCGATAGAGGGCGGACTCGAAATCAGACCCAAAAGCAGAATCCGTATGCCAAACCCACAAGGGATACCAGTTATCGTTGTAGCAAACTAGGGCATCGTTCTATTGTTTGCCCTGACCGGAGACAGGCCAATTTAGTAGATGTGTATGATGAGCCAAGGTCAGCCCTGAGATATTGGGGGCTCAAGGCGAACCTTCAAATTAGGCCCTTACAATTCTTCAACCCTCAAAGTGTTCGTATATTGGTGTATATATATATATATATATATATATAACACTTTTAAAAAACTATTTTTATATCAAAACTCACAAAAATTAAAATTATGACAAGAAGCAATTACTAAATATCATCTCCCTTGGAATTAAAATTATTTTCTTCGATTTCTTTAAAAATTGAGAAGAAATGAGAGGGGCTAGGGTTTAAAAATTAACTTAAATATAATAGAGGGGGCTAGGTTATTGTTTAACAAAATACAATAGGAAAAGTTATTTGGTTTGAGTTAGGAAAAATTATTTGGTTTAATTTAGGAAAAGAGAAAGCAATTATTAAAAAGGAAAAGGAAAATAAAATATTGTGTTTAGGAAAAAAAAAGGAACTCTCGACAAAAAAAAAAGGACAGGAAAACCAGAAGAAAAAAAAAAGAAAAGGAAAAAAAAAAAGAAAAGGAAACCAAAAAAAAAAAAAAGGAAAAAACTATTTAAAGAGGTTCCGCTGAGATTCGAACTGGAGCCTTTTTTAAGGGAAACCAAAAAGGAAAAAAAAAAGAAAAAAAAACTATTAAAAGAGGTATCCAATGAGATTCAGACAAAGGACCTCTTCAAAGAAGTTTAACGACCAAACCAACTCGCCTAAGTAAATAATTTGATTATTATTTAAGTAAACTTGATTATTAATGAAGTAAACTTGATTATATATCAAATTAACATAACAACTATGTATAAAAAATAATTTCGGGGCCCCTCGAGGTGGGGGCCCGAGGCAGCCGCCTTACCCGGCTACCCTCAGGGCCGGCCCTGGTATGAGCCCTAAGGAGAATGAGATTTTGAGAGATCAAATTGAGGTTTTATTGAAGCAGGGTTTTATCAGGGAGATCTTGAGTCCTTGTGCGGTTCATGTCCTTCTAGTTCCTAAGAAGAAGAATGTTTGGCGTATGTGTGTTGACAGCCGAGACATCAACAAGATAACAATCAAGTACATATTTCCCATACCGCGCTTGGATGATATGTTGGACGAACTGGAGGGCTCTAAAGTGTTCACAAAATTAGACCTCCAAAGTGGCTACCAACAGATTTGGATTAGACCAGGTGAATAGAAAACGGCGTTCAAAAGCAAGGATGGGTTATATGAATGGTTGGTCATGCCTTTCAGGTTGTCAAATGCACCTAGCACTTTCATGAAACTTATGAATTCGGTTCTTCGTCCATTTCTTGGCTCTTTTGTTGTGGTTTATTTTGATGACATTTTAATTTATAGTCAGATCAAAGAAGAACACATGGTGCATTTAAGACAAATTTTAGGTGTTTTAAAATAAAACAAGTTGTATGTGAATCTGAAATAATGTACTCTTTGTACAAATAAGATGCTGTTTTTGGGTTTTGTGGTTGGTGAGGATGGTATTTGTAGAAAACGCTAATAGGTATGGTTTGGAAGCTTGACTTTTATTAGATAATTCCATAGCTTGACTTTTATTACAACAATAATTCAAATTTTGAACTAGGAAGATTTGGGATACGAGTTGTTAGTTGGCAACGCATATTGTGATGTGGATGAAGTAGAGACCAAGTAGGATGAGGAGTCTGGTGAGTTTCCAACAATATTCAGGTGGATGATGAGAAAAGTAGGGCAATCCGTGATTGGCCAGCTCCAAAGTCGGTGACTGAGGTGAGAAGTTTCCATGGTTTGGTCACCTTTTACAGGAGGTTTGTGAGGAATTGTAGCACCATTACTGCACCTATCACAGAATGTTTGAAGAAAGGGAAATTTCAGTGGGGAGAAGAGCAGGAAAGAGCTTTTCCCTAATCAAAGAAAAACTTTGCACTGCACCAGTTTTAGCTTTTCCGAACTTTGAGAGAGTATTCGAGGTCGAATGTGATGCTAATGGAGTGGGAGTGGGTGTTGTACTGTCACAAGAGAGGAAACCAGTAGCTTTCTTTTCTGAAAAACTAAGTGAAGCCTATCAGAAGTGGAGTACCTATGATCAGGAATTTTATGCATTAGTTAGGGCTTTGAAACAATGGGAGCACTACCTTATTCAGAAGGAGTTTGTACTGTTTACAGATCACCAGGCCTTGAAGTTCATTAATAGCCAGAAGTACGTTGATAAGATGCATGCAGATGGGTGACATTTATGCAAAAGTTTCCCTTTGTTATTGAACTTAAGTCAGGAACCCTGAATCATGTTGCAGATGCTCTAAGTAGAAGAGCTACATTACAGGTTACTCTTTCTCAAGAAATTGTGGGGTTCAAATGTCTGAAGGTGTTTTACGAAAGTGGTGATGATTCCAAAGAAATATTGGACAAGTGTGTTAAATGAACCAGTAGCAGATTACTTTATTAATGAGGGGTATTTATTCATGGGTAATGAGTTGTGTATTCCCATCTTATCTTAGTGAGAAAAGCTGATTCAGGATTTACATGGAGGAAGATTGAGTGGCCATTTGGGCCGAGACAAAACAATTGCAAGTTTGGAGGAAAGGTATTATTGGCCATAGTTTTTTTTAAACGACAAGAGTTGAGCATTTAAGGATTAGGCAAGCAGAACTACACACCAGGACTCAATTATCGGAATACTACAACAGCCTGCCATCCCAACGCACAAAGAAATTAAGAGGCAACTGAGCCCCCGATAGAACGCCCCCATCCCTTTAACACCGACACTAGCCAAAATTTATCAAGAAAAAAGAAATACAACGAGGGGACATAAAGCCAAAACCTCACAAAAAAGAAGTTATATCTATATTGGGGGAGAACATAAACCTTACCCCTCAAAATAAAATACGAAGATAAAAACACCCATTAAGAAGGTGAGACAAAACAGTAAGCTGAGATGACTAGAAAATCCAAATTCAGGAATGGAAGGATTTGAAAGGGAGGGGCATTGTTGGTAAAATTAAAGAGCAAGAAATATGCAATTCAATTATAACAGTTATAAAATCCTTGCAAGTGCACAAATCGATAAGAATAGCATAGTAGCACAACAAGAGTCGATCCCTCGAGGACTTGTATCAACGTTATGACCACTTTAGTTCTGATTTATTAACTTAGTGAAAACACACACACACACACACACACGCAGGGGGGGTTTATGATGTGAGAACTGAAATTTAAAGACAAGCAAAATAAAATGCAGAAAATAACAATGCAAGAATTAACAATTGATTGATTATTAACTAAGGCGAATTAAGGCTTACTATCCACTCTAACCAATTATAGCTCTTAACCAGATTTCCTTGACCTAATTACTATGTATTTTCTGAATTAGGTGCCCGTGCCTAGGACCTGGCGTTGGTTCACTAGACACATCTTATTCCCTCTTACTTAGCATGTTCTAAACCGGGCATATGCCTAGAACGTCTATCACCTACCTTTTAAGATGATGCATGAAGTTTAAAGAGAATTTAATGACACCACATTAGCCTAGCAAAGTGACATGCAATCCTAGGTCGTTATGAGTTAAGATTACAAGTAAGAATACTTTCGATGCTCCAAATCACAAGATGATATGACGGTCACTCAAGCAATTACATCTATAATTATATGCAAACAAGGTAGCTAATTTTATAGGCATAAATTAAGGTCATTAAGCATAGTAATCCAACTTATTCAGCATGCATAGAAATCATAATCAAGAGCCAGAAATCCAATCAAGAAGCTAACATGGCTAGGGCTTCAAGCAGCCCTAATCCTAATCACTACTCACACATAACTGAAATTGAAACAAATATAATTGAATTCATAAGTAAATTGCAATAATGAAAATAAGGGTACAGAATATATTGTGAAGAACAGGTGCAGCAGAAGACACGGCAAAGCCTTCTTCTCCAAGCTCCACGTCCAACACACTCGACTTCGGGAAGAACCAAGCTTTAACGTAAAACTCTAAAAAACCAAAATACTATCTGCGGCTAAGGTGTCTCTGTATCTCCCAAAAATGCCTCTAGCTAATTATCTCCCCTTTAAAACACTGAACAAAGGCTCCCTTTTATAGACAAAGGGAAAACCTTGTCCTATAAGGATTGGTAAAACCTTATTCTATAAGGATTGATAAAACCATGTCCTATAAGGATAGGGAAAGTTATTGTACTTTTAATTAATTACAAAGTCCTTAAAATCTATTAGAACCAATCAGAACATAGTTGGGAGTGTGAATGCAAGCTGGCAAGTGGGAACGCAAGCTGGCAAGTGGTCCGAACTTGGCTTTTGGACTGTCTTCGTAATCAGGATCCGGGACTGCGCTTTTGAAGCACATCATGAGTATAGTAGAAGCGCATCTTCGTTCAAGCTTGGTGCAGATGTTGTCAGGCTTAGCATAGAGGGAGAACCTCTGATCTACCGCTAGCGGAACAGGGACCCCGGGCTTAGGCGCACATCTGGGCTCGGATGGGAGTTCTTGGGACATGTCCTCGACCTGCCTTGGCGCGACCTTGGCACTTCTAGAACCTGACCTTGATGTCATGAAACACAGGTTTGCGACCAGGAGGGCCTGTGTTTGTCCACTGCTACTTTGTTTAACTTCATCTCTAACAGCTACTACATCTTCAGCTATATTTTCTGCAGCAACACTTTCTCCATGGCCCTTAGGCAGCTTCACTAGGTCCACCACATGGCTAGGCACAACAATATAAACAATGACAAATAGAGACTTCCTTGTTGCGCTATGAACTGCACTGTTATAAGCGAACTCCATTTGTGGAAGGGCATTGTCCCACTGCTCCGGCTTCTCACCACAAATACTACACACCATGTTCCCCAAAGTTCTGTTTTTCACCTCAGTCTGTCCATCAGTTTGAGGATGGGCAGTGCTACTATATTCAAGGCAGTCCCAAACATCCTCCACAAAGTAATCCATAAATGGCTTAGGAACTTGGTGTCATGATCAGAAGTTATAGATTTAGGCACCCCATGCAGCCTATCAACCTCCCTGAAATACAGTTTGGCTAAGTTGGATGCATCTGCTGTCTTCTTTCTAGCTATAGAGTGCGCCATTTTGGAAAACCTGTCGATCACAACAAAAACAAAATCCACACCCTTTTGTGTACGGGGTAGCCCAAGAACAAAATCCATAGCTACATCTTGCCAAATATCTTTAGGAACAGGTAAAGGCATATACAAACTAGTATTTTGAACCTGACCCTTCGAAACCCGACAAGTATAACACTTCTTCACAATAGCTCCAACATCCCGCTTCAACACAATAGCTCCAACATACCGCTTCAACACAATAGCTCCAACATCCTGTTTCAACTGTGGCCAATTATCGCGACCGATGCATGGTTTCTCTTCGGCGACATGGCATCGTTTAGGGAGAGTGACCCAATTGCAAACCTAGGATCAGCGCAGCGTCGTTGAGGTAGAGTGATCGGATCGCAGACTCGTTTCACGACCTAGGATCTCTTCAGCGGCGCGGCGTTGTTGAGGGAGAGTGACCAGACCACTCTTCGGTGGCGTGGCCTAGCGACATAGGGTCGCATCTGACCAGGCCCTCTCCGGCGATGATTGTTGTAATTTCGATTTAAGGGAGAAGAATTTCCTGCCTTCAATCGTTTTTTTTGTCGCCTGATTTTTCATGACTCTCAATTGACACTGAGTTTATAGCTAAATTGGATAATCCAGCCGTGTGCCCATGGACTTTCTTGGCACCGGCTACAACCACAATTCCTCCCAAACTTAGACAGATTCCAATGGCAAAGACATTTGCTTCTGTTTTGGCAGAACCAATTGAAGTCGTTAATCTTAGTCAATTGCCTAAACCAGTTGTGCGTGGGGACATGACCTATGTGAAAATCAGTGAAGATTTATACCATGAGCAATTAAGGATGTTTCAGAATAATCTTATCGGCCGTTTACTCCTAAGAAAGGGTTCATCCCCAATGAAAACAGAGACTCTCAAATCGTGTTTAGACACTTTATGGAGTCCCATTGCATCATGGAGATTGGTTCCTTTGGGCAAAGGATTTTTTGATATTCATTTTGATACAAAGGATGATGTGCGATGGGCATAGGGTGGAGGCACATGTACTCTCAATATTGGCTTATTTAGGCTATCTCAGTGGAAGCCAGATTTTCAACCAGGTTCTTCCTCAAACTCATGCTCAAGTATGGATTAAAATATTTGGTCTAAGCCAAGAATATTGGCACCCTCGACATTTAATGGAGATTGCCAGGGGAGTTGGCACTCCTTTACAGTTGGATAAAGCTACTAGGGAAAGGCAATGTGAATCGCCTCATTCTCGATATGAAAGTTCTAATGAGCAGTTGTGGAATGCTGATGGTGACTTGAACCTGCCCATTAGACCTTGTATTAATGTTTTGCAGGATGAATCTTGTGCCAATACTCCTCTAGGTTTTGGACATGATTTCTTTCCATTGATATTCATTATTCTTATCTTTTGACTCTATTGGCAGGAGTTGTTCTCACCATAGATATTGCTGTGAAGAACAATGAAGGATGATAAAGAGTATCTGTTATGGAAAATTATGTTTGTTGATTTTTTATGTAGTTAATTTTCTTCATTTATTTGGTGTAATCTTTCAATTAATAATGAATGAAGATTATTGTCAGGACCCATCCCGAATTTCCCCTTGAAACTCGGGATGAACCCTGCTCCCTGTTAGCAATATTAAGTCATTGTATTAGGGTTAGTATATAAAGTGAATGTGAGAGTCATTCAATGTAAGAGAGATATTTTACATAATGAAGATTACCAAACTTACTCTCAAAACTTTCTCTCTTTTCCTTCTCTTGTTTGATCCTTGAATCTTATTCCTTATCACTAACTTTCTTACCTAAACTCCATTGATACACTAAGCTAACCTAAATTGAATAAGGTTCCATGTTTTCTTTCACTCCCGTCTAACAACCTAAAGAAATTCCCAAAACACCCTTAAGTCCTTATAAATTATTTTGAGAACTTTGCCAAAATTTCGGCAGAGTCTCTCCTTAAGGACTGGTTAACCGTTTTCCACCTGTGAGCGGACACAAATAATCATTTAGAAATCGTTTTACGAGGAAATCTTACCTTTTCCCCTTCCACGAATAAAACCATGCATGCATAACATAAAATCCCCTTTTGTAAATAAAATAATATATATATATATAGGTTATTCGAAAACCACCGGAATTTTCATCTGTTGTTAAAACACTTGTTGGACCCACAAAAATCCGTGATAATGAAAATCATACTGTGGTCCACAATTCTGCCTGAAAACCGTCCTCAAAGGAGTTTAAATCATGGAAACTGACCTGGACACAAAATATATCAAAACATATCCTACTATTCCCGAAATAAAATCCCGAGCCGTAGCTCAAAACCCTCCACACACTTGATAGACCTCGAGTTGTGCAGAATCCTGTACTATGCATAGACAGCCTCAACGACCCGGTGGAGAAAATACCTCTCGACACCAGCGTCGGAGAACCCTCAACGATCTGACGGAGAAAAACCCCTCAACGCCAGTCAGAGAAAACCTTGATCCTCGGGGACAGTAAATCAGTGAAAACTAACATCCATGTTTGGAAATCCTTGTTTCTTGGCATAAGCCAAATTCATTGAAAAATCGGTTTATGGCCAAATCCATTTAAAATTACAAGTACGGGTCTAAATCCAAAATCATGGACTCAATATCCATCACGTCAAAACGATATAAAAATAAGGTCCAAAAAACCAAGCCACATCCCAAAGCATCACTTTCACTGAAATATTAAAAATCCGTGTCTAGTAATAATTTATTAGCATAATTTCTAAATTCCAGAAATTTACCAAATAGTAAGTAAAAATATGTAATAAGCAACTATATCAAAATACCTTTATGCATGCATTATACTTTACAAAACCAAAGTCCACTCACCACACGTCCAAGCAAGCTCAATCTCGAGCCGTACGCTCATCAGAAGTTCCCGGAGTAGTATCGCCTGTCAAAAGTAATAATCGGGATTACCAACTAATATTAAAAACCCTACATTCACACTCCCTAAACCCTGGGAAGTCCGCTTACGTCTCACTAAAAACTTAGCAACTTCGAACGCCCAAAACTACCCCTAAACGACGTCCGATCAACTCGAAACCTGCGCCAACAGATCTGAAACGTTGACAACTTGTCGACACGCACCATCGTGACATGAGAACTGGTCCTATGCACCGACAGAAGGCCGGACCACGCGCCACGCGTCGCCACGCGCCTGCTACAGTGTCCACGCGCTGCTACAGTGTCCACGCGCCAACTCGGTTAGACTCAGCTCTGACTCGGCCGCCAGATGGCGCACACGTGGCTGCCATGTGGCATGCCACGTCAGCACCGTCGGATCCACCTAGTTGTCGGAGTCTCACCGGAGAAGACGACCGCGCCACCGTCTGCCGTCACCGGAGAAGACGCGTGCGCTGTCATCGAAAAACCCCATTTCTGGCCGACCTTGAAGTTTTCCTAACTTTCTTAAAACTCAACCTTTTTTGACAAATTTTATGTCTATATCCATCTACTCGAACCCAGGAACTGAAAAATGAACTCAAAACACTAAACATACATGTGTTGGCAGAAAAATTGATCGAAAGGTCTCGGTTTTCCTTTCCTCGGTTCGGTGTCTCCCGCGGCTGCCTCCTTCGATGGTTGGTACATCAGTGATCACGGGAATGAGGGGAACTCGATTAGTTGAATAGAAATGGAGGTCCTTGCCTCGAATTGAAGTTCGAATTTTGGGTTTTTGGGTTCAATGTACACGGGTTGGGTGTGAATTCGCGAAGAGAGAGAAAGTGAAATGATGAAGATAGGATCTGATTGGGTTAAATATCTACCCAAGCCCAAATTACGAAAATGCCTCTGAACATTCTAGACCTGCATATCTCGCACACGAGCACCGTTTTCCGCATGCCTCCTGTCTACGAACTTGTGAGTTTGAGACCTACTCAACGGTTCCGGAAACATAACCAAAAGTGTCTCGAAAAAAAAATTAACTTTCACGCCCCTTAACAACCAATGGTAATTTCGTCTTTTTGCAAAAAATAATTTACTAAAATTCAATAATTAAATTTCCGGATCGTTACAATTATACTTTTATCATTATTATTAAAATTTTCATGTAGATATTGATTTGATATTTTTATAAATTAAAAAATAAATTAATTGATGATTTTAAAATTATTGAATATAATTGATGATTTTAAAATTATTGAATATTTAAATAGACTGGCAACGACTTAGTGGATGATTATTCGTTTAGGAAAGACATTGATAGTCGTTGTCAAATAGGAAACACAATACCTTGGAGGTTGTTGCCAATGTTTATACCCAACGCCTCATTCTTACCTTGCATTTGAGTTATGCAACAACTTAGAATTGTGTTGCCAATTACATAAGACCACGGCCATAGGGCAACGACATGAGTAACAAATTTTTTTTGTTGCCTATAGTTTTAGGCAACAACTTTTGACTTTCGGCAACAACTGAACGTTGTTGGTACATCCATGTTTTCTTGTAGTGACATATTGTTACTTTGGCAAATGAAGTAAATATTGTTGTTGATCATATTGAGGGTTGTGATAATGATGGGTTTACTCCTGTGTTGTCAACAAAAGAAGAAGGATGCCTTTGTCACCCAACGTACATAACCTTATCCAATGAGGGTCTTAAATAAGCCTGCTCATTTTAAATGAAGATTCTTTTCTGGAATATTCGCGGCATTGGAAATACCGATTCACAAACTGAGCTTTCTAATATTTGCCGTTTACGTTGTCCATATTTGGTTTGCATTGTGGAGCCCATAGTTTCTTTGAGCTCTATTCTGGCTGCTTATTGAGCTTCACTAAATTTATCGGTTTTTAATCTTAACTCTAGAGGAGCACTTGCTCCTAATTTGTGGTTACTCACTTCTTTG
Source organism: Oemleria cerasiformis (assembly GCA_037349345.1). NCBI lineage: Eukaryota > Viridiplantae > Streptophyta > Magnoliopsida > Rosales > Rosaceae > Oemleria > Oemleria cerasiformis. Next base: position 787,528 of record JAZGTL010000034.1, read on the forward strand.
ACTGGTGTAGATCCCTCAGTTATTTTAGTATCTGAGCAGCAGGTAACAGTTAGTTGTACCTTTGATAATGTTCCAAGTCAGTTTAGCTTCATTTATGCAGGCACAACATCAAATAAAATATGAGCTTTGTGGGCTGAATTTCTTAGCCTTCATTCCCAGAAGCATCTCTTGTGGATGGCTATTGGTGACTTCAATGCCGGAGCTCATGAGCAAATGGGAGGGAATATTCCATCTCAAGTATCGTGTTATGGGTTACGCGGATTGTCTGATTCATGCAATTTCATTCATCTGGACACTTCTGGGGCAACTTATACTTGGCCTAATAGTTGGAGAGCTTGTGGGCGTGTTGAGCGTCGTCTAGACCGAACTTTGTGTGATTTGGATTGGTTGGATTTGTGGCCACTCTAGGATTCAATAGAGAATCTCAACCGAGGGAATTTCTAATGATCTATTTGAGGAGGAAATGGTTGCCAAATTCGCTGTTATGGACAAAGCTCCGGCTAAGTGGTTAACTGAGGGGAGCCGTAATTCTTCTTTTTTCCATGCTTATGCTCGTGTCAAAACTTCGAGCTCTCGTATTACTTGAGTGAGTGATGGACAAAACATGCTTACTGATCTGAACGCCATTGTGAATCATATTATTAATTTTTATCAGTCTTTATTTGGCTCTTCCTTCGCTCCCTCCGGCATTGATGAGGTATGTGCTATCATTCCCTTTATGGTTACAGATTCTGAAAATGCTACTTTATCTTCTTTGCCTACTGATGCTGAAATTAAAGAAAAGTTTTTTCGCTAAGTGCTTCTAGTGCCCCAGGGCCTGATGGGTTTCCAGGTTTTTTTTATCATTATTGTTGGGACATTGTTGGTCATGACGTCATCTAGTATGTGAAGCAATCAATTCAGTCCAATTGGTTATATCCAAATGCCAACAGTAATTTCTTGGTATTAATTCCAAAAGCTGAAGGGGCTACTTTAATCACGCAGTATAGAGCAATTGCTTTGGCGAATTTTCTTTTCAAAATTATTCCCAAAATTCTTGCAGTTCATCTTGGTCCTATTGGCTCCCGGATTATTTCCCCGCAACAAGCTACTTTTATTCATGGTCGTCGTATTACTAATTGTATTGGGCTTGTATCAGAGTGCTTTAATGTGCTTGCCAAGAAGTCTCGTGGTGGTAACATGGGAGTGAAAGTTGATATAGCTAAGGCTTTTGATACCTTAAATTGGTCTTTCCTTTTGAATATGCTTCACAATTTTGGCTTCTCTACTTGTTTTATGGATTGGATGTCTACTCTTTTGAGATCTGCCAAACTTTCCATTCTAATTAATGGCTCCCCATATGGTTTCTTCTCTTGCTCTCGTCGGGTCAAGCAAGGGGACCCTCTATCCCCATTGCTCTTTTGTTTGGCTGAGGAGGCGTTATCAAGGGGTTTATGTCAGCTTCAAATCAGTGATCTTTCCAAGCCAATCTCTGTTCTACGGGGTTGTAATCCACTTCCCATGTTTTATACGCAAACGATCTATTTATTTTTTGCAGTTGTGATTGTGTCTCCCTCCGTAACCTACAGTATTTCATAGCCACATATAGTCAAGCCTCGGGTCAATTTATTAATAAGGATAAGAGTACCTTTTACTTGGGGTCTACTTCATGGCATCCTAAATCTATTGTTCAGAACTCATTGGGTTTCAAAGAAGGTAAAGTGCCATTTATTTATTTGGGCGTAACTATCTTTTTTGGCAAACCTAGACATTGTAATCTTCAGCCCCTAGCAGATAGAGAAAACGCTAAGTTAACTGTTGGAAGGGTAAGCTCTTGTCTATCGCTGGTAGGGTTCAGTTGGTTCAATTTGTTTTCATGAGCATGCTTCTACATAGTTTTTCAGTTTACCAGTAACCTTCGTCATTGTTAAAGTCCTTAGCGAGCTGTACTCATAACTTCATTTGGTCGGGTGATGTGAGTTTCAAAAAAATTGTTACTGTTTCTTGGTCTCAAGTTTGTGCGCCGAAGAAGGAGGGAGGCTTGGGATTACGTGATCTTCCCTCTCTTAATACTTCTGCTCTTCTGAAGCTTGGATGGGTTTCTATCACAACTGATTCCCTTTGGAGTAATTATTTTAGAGGTCGTTTTTTGCTGCAAGGGAACCATTATTCTTTTAGTTATAAATAGTCATCTATTTGGCCATGTGTCAGGTCTATTCTCCCCCTTCTATTTCACCATTGTCGTTGGGTAATTGGTGATGGTTCCCGAGTTTCTTTTTGGATTGATAAGTGGTTGGAAAGGCCTATTCTAGAGGAACTTTGGTGCCACTTAGCTTGCTCCTTTACTTTTTCACACTAAGTTATCAGACATGCTTTATATGGGGAATTGGGCCATTCCTTCATTTTTTTCCTCTAATTTTCCCGAGTTGGCCATTGCAATTCTTGATGTTTCTCTTCCTATGGATGATACAAAGGATTTTTTGGTCTGGGAGGCTTCTCCTTTTGGTGAGTTTTCTTTTTCTGATGGGTATGAAGTTATTCGTCGTCAGTTTTCTGTTCAGAGTTGGGGAACTGTTATTTGGAAGCCTTTCATTCCTCCCCGTTTTCCCCTTCTTTTTTGGAGACTTATGTCTCGTAAGCTTCCTACCGAGGATCAGCTCCAACGGCGAGGTATCCCTTTGGTCTCTATTTTTCAGCTATGTAACAACAGCTCTGACACTACTAAGCAACTATTTTTTAGCTGTGATTTCGCTCAACGTGCATGGTTTTGGTTTGCTTCTCAATTTGGAACTATTCTTCCTCTTATTGGCTCTTTTTTAGATATGTGGCTTGCTTTCATTTTGAAGCGGTTCTATTCTCAACTTTACAATGTTTGGTTCACTGGGTTTTTTTTTACTTATTAATGAGAATTTGGAAGATGCGTAATAAGGTGAAGTTTGATAATAGACCCCTTTTTTTTCTCTCGCATATGTTGTTCTACTTTGACTTGGATTAGGCAGGTGGGCAGTATTGTTCTTAGTCATGTTCGTGGTGTTTTGGATAGGCAACTTTTACTTTCTTTTGGGATCTCAGATGGGTTGTGTAAAGCTCCCTCAATTATTCCAGTGATTTGGCATCCTCCTTCTTATCCTCGGGTCAAAGTCAATACGGATGGTCTTGCAAAGGGGAACCCAGGTCCTGCAGCATGTGGCGCAGTTTTCCGTGATTCTTTGGGTTGCTTTCTTGGTGGTTTTTCTGACAGTCTTAGACATCATACTTCTTTTTATGCAGAGCTTTATGTTGTCATCCTTGTTGTGGAGTTTTCTCATGCTAGGGGGTGGCATACGCTCTGGCTTGAAAGTGATTTTTCTAGTGTGGTTTCTTGTTTTACTTCAACCTCTTTTTCTCCACCGTGGCCTTTTCCAATTCGCTGGGCGAATTGCCTATTTCTTTTAAACCATATGACTTTCCGTTGTTCTCATATTTTCTGTGAAGGAAATGCAGTAGTTGACAAACTAGCCAATTCAGGTTTGTTATCATCTTCAGTTGTCTGGCATGATGCCTGATCAGTCGTTATTTATGCATCATTTTGATGTCTTTATATGCCTCTCTTACATGTCTTTTGAATGATTTCGTGCCATCAATAGTAGAAAATGATCAATCTTGTGAGACTTGTGTAGAGTTAGAAAGATAGGTAAAATCTGGAAAGAACGCAAAAAGAATGACTCAAATCGGAGTCAAGATGAAGGAGATGTCCTCATTTCAATATCAGGTCCTGAATAGAGTCCTGAGTGCGCCAGTGCGCCTATTTTGGGCCATTGGCCAAGTACCTCATATCAGGCCCTCCTGGTCTCAAACCTGTGTTTCATGCCATCAAGGTCAGGTCCTAGAAGTACCAAGGTCGCGCCAAGGTAGGTCGAGGACATGTCCCAAGAACTCCCATCCGAGCCCAGATGTGCGCGCCCAGGGTCCCTGTTCTGCCAGCGGTAGATCAGAGGTTCTCCCTCTGCGCTAAGCCTGACAACATCTACGCCAAGCCTGAACGAAGATGCGCTTCTACTATACTCATGATGTGCTTCAAAAGCGCAGTCCCATATCCTGATTACGAAGACAGTCCAAAAGCCAAGTTCGAACCACTTGCCAGCTTGCGTTCCCACTTGCCAGCTTGCATTCACACTCCCAACTATGTTCTGATTGGTTCTAATAGATTTTAAGGACTTTGTAATTAATTAAAAGTACAATAACTTTCCCTATCCTTATAGGACATGGTTTTACCAATCCTTATAGAATAAGGTTTTACCAATCCTTATAGGACAAGGTTTTCCCTTTGTCTATAAAAGGGAGCCTTTGTTCAGTGTTTTAAAGGGGAGATAATTAGCTAGAGGCGTTTTTGGGAGATACAGAGACACCTTAGCCGCATATAGTATTTTGGTTTTTTAGAGTTTTACGTTAAAGCTTGGTTCTTCCCGAAGTCGAGTGTGTTGGACGTGGAGCTTGGAGAAGAAGGCTCTGCCGTGTCTTCTGCTGCACCTGTTCTTCACAATATATTCTGTACCCTTATTTTCATTATTGCAATTTACTTATGAATTCAATTATATTTGTTTCAATTTCAGTTATGTGTGAGTAGTGATTAGGATTAGGGCTGCTTGAAGCCCTAGCCATGTTAGCTTCTTGATTGGATTTCTGGCTCTTGATTATGATTGCTATGCATGCTGAATAAGTTGGATTACTATGCTTAATGACCTTAATTTATGCCTATAAAATTAGCTACCTTGTTTGCATATAATTATAGATGTAATTGCTTGAGTGACCGTCATATCATCTTGTGATTTGGAGCATCGAAAGTATTCTTACTTGTAATCTTAACTCATAACGACCTAGGATTGCATGTCACTTTGCTAGGCTAATGTGGTGTCATTAAATTCTCTTTAAACTTCATGCATCATCTTAAAAGGTAGGTGATAGACGTTCTAGGCATATGCCATGTTTAGAACATGCTAAGTAAGAGGGAATAAGATGTGTCTAGTGAACCAACGCCAGGTCCTAGGCACGGGAACCTAATTCAGAAAATGCATAGTAATTAGGTCAAGGAAATCTGGTTAAGAGCTATAATTGGTTAGAGTGGATAGTAAGCCTTAATTCGCCTTAGTTAATAATCAATCAACTGTTAATTCTTGCATTGTTATTTTCTGCATTTTATTTTGCTTGTCTTTAAATTTCAGTTCTCACATCATAAACCCCCCCTGCGTGTGTGTGTGTGTGTTTTCACTAAGTTAATAAATCTGAACTAAAGTGGTCATAACGTTGATACAAGTCCTTGAGGGATCGACTCTTGCTGTGCTACTATACTATTCTTATCGATTTGTGCACTTGCAAGGATTTTATAACTGTTAGAATTGAGTTGCATATTTCTTGCTCTTTAATTTTACCAACAAGTTTTTGGCGCCGTTGCCGGGGACTTGACCCTCAACGGTGCCCATTCAAGTTTAGATTTGTAACTTAGTTTTTCTTTTTGTTAGGTACCCGTGTATGTCATTCCAAGGTTCAGTGCACGGGTCATCAAGTGGACCATCATCGCAAGCATCTTCAGTCCACGGCTCCCCGCCACCAAGCCCAAGGAGGATGGCGGACCACAGAGAAGAGCAGGGCCTAGAACGTGGCCTAGTACCGCAAGCCCCACGGCGCCTTAAGGATTTTGCCATGCCCCATGTCTCGGAGGATCAATTTCCAATTGTTTTTCCCAAGTCAACAGTGGCAAACTTCGAATTGAAGTCGGGGACAATTCACATGCTGCCCACATTCCACGGCCTTGCTGGCGAGGACCCGCACTTTCATATCAAGGAATTTGTTGAGGTTTGTTCAACACTGCGCATCAATGGTATGACAGAATCTGAAATCCGCCTGCGGCTCTTTCACTTCAGTCTCAAGGATCGCGCCAAGACATGGTTTCATTCACTGGCGCCGACTTCCATTCACTCTTGGAGGGACTTGACGTCCAAATTCTTAACACAGTACTTTCCCTTGGAAAAGACAAATGAGTTAAAGTCCAAGATCATGAACCCACGGCAAGACATGGAGGAGTCTTTCTACGAGTTTTGGGAGCGGTTCAATCAGATGCTACGGGCGTGCCCCCACCACCATATTGATGCCCATCATCTTATGCTATACTTCTATGAAGGCTTGAAGACTAGCGATCGGACAATGGTGGACTCTCAATCCCAAGGGATTCTAGAAGGCACAACCGAAGAAGCAAGGACCGCCTTTGAGAACATTGCTCAAAGGGAAAAACAGTTCAGCTACAGGGGTCCCTCCTCTAGAGCTACGGGTGATGCATCCGCCAAATACAAAGATGACGCCATTGCTCAGCTCACGGCAATGGTGAAACAGTTGTGTAGCGAGAAAGCCAAAGAAGTTCACATCTGCGAGGTATGTTCAATTCAGGGCCACAAATCCCAGGATTGCCCGGTTGTGGAAGATGCCAACTTTGCTGGAGGGTTCAACACCAATTCTCGACCTCGGAATGACCCATATTCCAACACTTACAATCCGGGGTGGAAAAATCATCCAAATTTCCGTTGGAGCAACAATCAAGCAGCCAAAAATCCCTTGCCACCTCCTGGATTTGAGCAGCAAGCCGCAGGCCCTCAGGGGAACTATCATGGTCCTTCCTCAAATTAGAATGGTGGAAGCAAGTCTCTTGAGGACTCCCTCCATATCCTGACTCAACAGCATGCTCAATTCATAAAATTCATGCAAGATAGCCAAAGTCAGACGGGAGACATAAAAAATGCAATTGCAAACTTGGAGCGTCAAATGGGACAGGTGGCGAACCAACTAAATCAGTGAGAGCAGGGCAAGCTACCGAGTCCAGTCCTGGTAAATCCGAAAGGATTTCACAATCCTACGGCTAATGCCATCACGCAGGAGAGGGAAACACCACTTCAAGACCCCACATATGCCACCCTCGCAGGACCTGAAACCGAGCCTCAACCTACATTGCCAAGGATCACCGACCAGGGAGCGCCGTAAAACATGCCACGGCCAACACCTCTGGCGCAGAACCAGTCCAATGAGTCACCAAGTGCCCTACCGCAAGGAGGACCTGACACTGCGCCTACTTCGGCCATGGCTGGCATGCAACCTGCTCCTAAGCCCAAGTCGCAGCACTCGAATACTTCTAACTCTAAACCGCAGAATTCCAATTCTAAAAAAGTCACTTTTGAGTTAGCTAATAATGTTGATTATCCATTTCCTCGCAGGTTCCAAAACAGGAATAAGCAAAGGGAAGACTTTGAGGAAGAGATCATCAGCATGTTGCAGAAGCTTCAGATCACACTGCCTTTCCATAAAATTGTCAAGCACATGCCTATCTTTGCAAAGCTGATCAAGGACTTAGTTGCAGGAAAGCGTGGTTTTAGCTCCACGGACACCATTGACATCCCTAAGGCCTGCTCGGCTGCCCTTTTGCGCATGCCCCTTAAGGCCAATGATCCTAGGCCGCCATCCCTTCCATGTGTCATTCAGTCAAAAAGATTCAAACATTGCCTTTGTGACACGGGAGCATCAGTGAACATCATGCCATTCCACATTTACAGGTCACTCAACCTAGGCGCACTCAAACCCACGCACCTATGTGTCAGATTGGCTAACGCTTCTGTAACCAACCTAATGGGGGTTCTTGAGGACGTACTGGTACAAATCGGAGATAAATGCATCCCTGCAGACTTCTACATACTAAGAATTGACAGAATTGACAAAAGTGAGGAACCTCCCCTCATCTTCGGAAGGCCCTTACTAGCCACAGCCGAGTGCCTCATCGATGTCAGAAAGGGCCAGGTCTCCATCAAGGTCCTGGACCAGCTTCGGACATTCTCCATCCATGACACCATCCAGTACCCTGCCGAGCCTATTGTAGATTTTCCGTTAAACACAATGGACTTACTGCTACGGGAGACAATTGCTCAGTCTTGCATGACGAATGACCTTGAGAAGGCCGTTACTAGTAACCCACACACTGTGGATTCACTTACAGATAACGTGATCGAAGAGGTACGAGCCCTTGACATCATGCCAGCCCTCTCATTCCACAGGCCTCCCTTCGAAGCATTACCCCTCACAAGTCAGACAACCCTACCGTCCATCATAAAGGCTCCTGAACTCGAGCTGAAGCCCTTGCCCGAGCACTTAAAGTATCCATATTTGGGCGACAATCAAACCCTTCCAGTCATCATTGCATCTACCCTAAGTACGAAAGAGGAAAATGCATTGGTTCACGTCCTTAAGGTCAATCAAACTGCAATTGGATGGACTAGCTGACATCAAAGGCATAAGTCCCACAAAATGCATGCATCGGATACTGCTGGAGGAAGACTCCAAACCATCACGGGAGGCGCAGAGGCGATTGCATCCACCTATGAAGGAGGTCGTGAAGAAAGAAGTCCTAAAGCTTTTGGACGTTGGAATTATCTATCCAATTAGTGACTCCAAGTGGGTGAGTCCAGTCCAGGTCGTGCCAAAGAAAAGTGGGATCATAGTGGTTAAAAACGAGCAGGATGAGCTTGTACCTCAACGGATTCAAACAGGATGGAGAGTGTGCATTGACTATCGAAAGCTAAATATAACCACACGCAAGGACCACTTTCCTTTGCCCTTCATTGATCAAATGCTCGAGCGCCTGGCTGGACGCTCCCACTATTGCTTCTTGGACGGCTACTCAGGATACAATCAGATTGCTATTGCACCCGAAGATCAAGAAAAAACAACATTCACATGCCCATATGGCACTTTTGCATACAGAAGAATGCCGTTTGGATTGTGCAATGCCCCAGCTACCTTTCAGCATTGCATGATCAGCATCTTCTTCGATATGGTGGAAGATATAATTGAAGTATTCATGGACGACTTCTCGGTGTTTGGACATTCATTCGAACTGTGCTTAGTTAACCTAACCCGAGTACTGGAACGGTGCAGAGAAAGCAACTTAGTGCTGAACTGGGAAAAGTGCCATTTCATGGTACAACAGGGAATTGTCTTGGGTCATGTGATCTCTAGCCGAGGCATAGAAGTGGACAAAGCAAAGTTAGACATAGTAGAGAGGCTGCCATACCCCACTACAGTCAAAGAGGTTCGATCGTTCTTAGGGCATGCTGGCTTTTACCGCAGATTCATCAAAGATTTCTCGAAAATCACAAGACCTTTGTGTGATCTTCTAGCCAAGGACGCCACATTTGAGTTCACTAAGGGATGCCATCATGCATTCAACACACTCAAGGCAAAGCTCACGGCATCACCCATCATCATGCCACCGAATTGGGACTTACCATTCGAACTAATGTGTGATGCCTCGGACTTCGCCATAGGAGAGGTTTTGGGACAGCGTGTTGACAAGCTCCCTCATGTCATTTACTATGCAAGTCGAACCCTGAATGATGCCCAGCTGAACTACTCCACCACCGAGAAGGAGCTCCTTGCTGTTATCTTTGCCTTTGAGAAGTTCCGCTCATATCTAATTCAAACCAAGGTCATAGTATACACGGATCATGCTGCCTTGAAGTATTTGCTCACTAAAAAGGACGCCAAGCCAAGGTTGCTACGTTGGATGCTACTGCTCCAGGAAGAACTTGAAATCAGAGACAAGAAGGGCAGCGAAAACGTGGTCACTGACCATATGAGCCGATTGCTTCACAGTTCCAATGAAGAGGCCGATCAGTTGCCCCTCCTCGAGACCTTTCCTGACGAACAGCTCTTTGCAATCCAAGCTATTGATCCATGGTATGCCGATCTCATTAATTACCTTGTCACTAAGCAAATTCCTTCATCTTTAAACAGGTACCAAAAGGACAAGCTGGCTAAACAAGCTAAGTACTTCATATGGGATGAGCCGTACCTATGGAAGCATTGTCCAGACCAAATCATTCGGCGCTGCATCCCAGAAGACGAGATGAAATCCGTCTTGACATTTTGCCATAGCTTGGCATGTGGCGACCATTTTGGAGCTAAGAAGACAGCCCTCAAGGTACTACAAAGTGGACTCTACTGGCCCACACTTTTCAAGGATGCACACGAATTTGTACTCACCTGTGACTGCTGTCAACGCCTAGGTAACATCGGCCCTAGAAATCAAATGCCATTACAACCTATTCTTGTGGTCGAAATCTTCGACGTGTGGGGCATTGATTTTATGGGGCCTTTTCCGAATTCCTTTGGAAATTTTTATATTCTGCTTGCAGTTGATTATGTCTCCAAATGGGTGGAAGCAATTCCCACCAAAACTAACGACGCCAAAGTAGTGGTGCGTTTTTTACAGAGTCACATCTTAGCCAGATTCGGCACACCTAGGGCAATCATCAGTGATGGGGGGGGAGGGGGGGGGGGGGGGGGGGGGGGGGGCACACTTCTGCAATCATTCGTTTGCAGCCCTAATGAAGAAGTATGGCGTCATCCACAAGGTCTCAACACCGCATCACCCTCAAACGAGTGGCCAAGAGGAAGTGTCCAATCGGGAAGTAAAGGCCATATTGGAAAAAACGGTAAATCCTAACCGCAAAGATTGGTCCAGCAAATTGAATGATGCACTGTGGGCCTATCGAACCGCATACAAGACCCCGATTGGCATGTCTCCCTTCCGGCTTGTTTTTGGAAAAGGCTGCCACCTACCGGTGGAATTGGAGCATAAAGCATTCTGGGCTATTAAGCAGATGAACCTGAACTTCGATGATGCTGGAATACATAGGAAGCTTCAGCTAAGTGAATTAGAGGAGTTGCGAAATGAGGCCTTCGACAGTGCTCGTATCTACAAGGAAAATACCAAAGCTTTCCACGACAAGCGCAGTCAGCCCAAGGACTTTCACATCGGACAGGAAGTCCTCCTCTTTGACTCTCGGCTCAGACTAATGCCAGGTAAGTTGCGTTCAAGATGGACTGGACCATTTATTATTACTAACGTTTTTCCTCATGGTGCAGTTGAAATCCAGCACCCGGAACGGCAGGATCCGTTCAAGGTAAATGGCCACCGCCTCAAACACTACTTCAAGGACCTCTCTAATCCAAGTGCAGTCAACCCTGCAACTCCGCATGCGCCCAGCTCCTAGAATGACAACCCCGTCTTGCCTAGACGTTAAATAAAGCGCTCCTAGGAGGCAGCCTAGCCCTGGTTTGTATTTCTCACTTCCTTTTCTGTTTCTGCCCATTAGATCTCTCAAACCTTTCTACTGTTGTCATGCTTACTGCTTATCACATTGAGGACAATGTTCAGTTTAGGTTTGGGGGTGTGGATTTAAAATTTTTCATATAGAAACAAGTAGGTTTGGGGGTGATACACGGCCAGGACATTTAAATTTCTGCTTGTGATTAGTATGATAACTTGTTAATAGGAATATATATGCTAAGTTAACTATCTTTGCTTTACTAAGAGTCATGCCATGGTCAAGTAGTTCATAATTTGCACTTCACAATGCCATGTTTTAAGTGATTACGTGAACGAAATAACTGTATTTGAGTGAACCTTAGAAAATTAGTGGAGACTACCCTGTGAGATCTTTGAGCCTAATTGCTATTCTTTCTGAGGGATATACTTGTTTCTACTCTTAAACACTCATCACTTTTGTTCTTAATTGTTGATCTCCTTACATCATATTTGCATTGAATTTTAAAGAACTAACATCATTTAGATACTCTTGATTTAATGTGTGGTTTGCCATAAGAAGTGATGTAGGCTATGTATGCTTTAACCTCTAAAGGATTGATCCTACCCTATTGCATGCTCCCTAAGCCAATTTTGTAGTCAAACACTCAACCTTTTCTTTCATCACCCAAAGTATAACCTAACCGAAATACTTAGCCATTCATCACAGCCATGCCCTATAACCTCAGTTTGTGCTAAGGTTGCTGTAAATGAGATCCATGGTGAGAATGAGAGGTGAAAGAAGATGCTGCCCAATTCAAAGGACATTGGCATCAATTCAAAGTTCAAAAGTAAAGAAAAGCTTTACAAGTTGCAAGCTGCACGAAAATTTGAGGAAATCATTGCATGATCTTGGTGCAATTCAATTCAAAAGAAAGAACAGAAAAAAAATAAAGAAATAAAGAAAGAAAGAAACGTTGAGAAGAAAAGAAAAAAAAAAGATAAAAAGTGAAAAACAAAGTGAATTGAGCAAAGTGAGCCAAGAGCCTCAAAATAAGCCACAAGAGCCTCAAAATAAGTCATCAAGAAAGCACAATGCCGTGGGCCTTAAGAAAGGATTCAGTTCAGAAATTCCAAGTTCAATTCATGACTTCTCATGCCTTGGCACAACTCAGGTTCTTTGAATCCCATCCTTCCTTGCTAAACCCCAAAGCTTAGCCCCATTACAACCTAAAAAGGAAGACCTAACCGATCTTATGGACAATCATGCTGAGGATTAAGGTACGTATCTATGTTCTTAAAGTTCATTTCCTTTCATGAGATCTTTATTTCCATAAAGTGATATTCTTCATTGTTACTCATATGTGATTAAATTGAATTTCATAACATAAACTCATCACATATGCTTGAAAAGAGTGTAAGCCTAGGATTCTTGTGCGAATTGAGAGTTGTCTAGTGAGGATTAGAGTCGAGGCGAAATCTTTCTAGGGCACTTAGATGAAGTTGTTTTCAAACTTGATCACCTGAAAATATTGGCATTTATACACGTACACCTTCACATGACACTCATGGCTATGGCATTCCTTTTAGTTCTGCAAAGCATGTCTACTTACTTTGATTCTTATTAGCTTGTTAAGAGTACTATCTCTAGCATCTTTTTTTGTTTAAGAAAAACACTTGTGAATATCGTGCTGTCATAACCCTCAGGAGACAAAACTCCTCCTACTAGGTGAACCTAGGGGTTTAAATGTTCTATCTTAACTAAAATCGAGTCTTTTCATTTTGTTAGCGTTTGTTTTGCTCAGGGACTAGCAAAAGATAGGTTTGGGGGTATTTTATCAGTCGTTATTTATGCATCATTTTGATGTCTTTATATGCCTCTCTTACATGTCTTTTGAATGATTTCGTGCCATCAATAGTAGAAAATGATCAATCTTGTGAGACTTGTGTAGAGTTAGAAAGATAGGTAAAATCTGGAAAGAACGCAAAAAGAATGACTCAAATCGGAGTCCAGATGAAGGAGATGTCCTCATTTCAAAGGAGGGTGATTTAGTTATGGTGTTTCTGAGGAAGGAGAGGGTTCCTGCTGGTACATACATCAAGCTGAAACTGAAGAAGTATGGACCATTGAAAGTGCTGAAAAGAATCAATGACAATGCTTATGTGATAGACTTGCCGGAGTCCATAGGAATTTCCAATACTTTCAATGTTGCTAACAGGTATGAGTTCCTTGAAGCTGTAGCTCTTTATCCTGATGATAACTTGGGGTCAAGTTCTTCTGAAGTGGAAGGGACTGATGTAGAACATATGGCATAATGGATTGAAGAAGATATGGACCGAAAATTGGAAAAATGACGTAAAGGTAATTTACAGATTTGACGTCTGAGCTCAGAATGGAGCGTATGCATGATACCTTTCCGGAAAGGGATCGATGAGGGGAACAATATTCAATACTATTGTCGTGACGTATGGGCTTTTTTAGCCAAATAAGGTCGTCTAGGGCCTCAAAATTAACTTTTAAGATTTCCGGGTATTTTTGGTATTTTGATTAATTAGGGTTTTTGCTTTCCTTTTTGAATCTATGGTTTTCTAGGTATATAAACAACGTTAAAGGGTTGTAATCTTTTTATCTTCGATATTATTCAATTAAAATTGAGAATTTCTCTAGTTTTTCCTAGTGGATTCTAGTTTATGTTCTTTTAGGATTTACGCTTGTAACCTTTTTGGCTTGTGCTACGTTAGATACTAGTTTGTGTGTGCTTATTTTCTCACTTAACAAACTAAACCAATATTTCCTTTTGCCCTTTTGTTTCCGAGCAAGAAAAAAACTAGCTATTTACTTTACACCAAACTCCTAGGGACCATACAGGGGATCTACCACGTGTCCGAGCAGGAACTGACATTGGGATTCTATTTCCGTACACTTTTGATTGTTTCTTGGTGAAACTTGAAACCCCAATGGCATTTGACTCATAATGTGTACCCTAGTGAAGAGGAAAATGAAAACAGGTTAAATAATTTGGTTTTTCTCTCTTCAACTTCTTGTCTCAGGCTCTCAGCCCCTCCCCCTCTCCAGCCAGCCCCCACTTCTCATCAGCTGAGCCTCACTCAATTACTGCAGATTTTATTAAGAAAACAGGTAGGTTTCTTGAATCTCTGTCTCTATGTGTTTTGAGCTTCATGTTTCTTTGTTTCAAACAGTTTTTACCCATTTTTTGTCTTTTTCTTTACTAATTTCAAATACCCAGTTTGTTTTGGAAAAAGATCCTTTTTTGCTCATCTATGTGTCTTTTAACATTTTTTCAAGGTGCAAAGGTACCTGCTTTTTGGTCAAATTATGATCTTTGAAGATAAAAGAATAAGAGGTTTGGTTTTAGAAGATTTTTTTTTTCTGTCTAGAAAATTTGACTAGAAATTTCAAATATCGAGTTTATTTGGGAAAAGACCCTTTTTTGTTCATCTATGTATCTTTGAATATTTGTTCATGGTGAAAAGGTAGCTGCTTTTTGTTCAAGGAATGATCTTTGAAGATAAAAGATCACAGCTCAGGTTTTAGAAGTTTCTTTTTATTTTTTATTTTACTGTTACAGTTGGTTAATTTTAGTTTGGCGTTTTTTCAAACCAGAGGTTTCTGTAATTTATATATTTACTGCTTAAATGGAACGGTTTAAGCTTTTTACAAAGTAAGATTTGGGATTTTCTTGTTTTCATTCGTCCCCAAGTATTCATGTTTATTTTTTGATTTAGTCTTCTTGGTTGTCCAATCTATAGATAAAATTATGCACCTGTTGTAGTTAATTCCTGCGTATATTTGTTCTACTGTACCGATTCGAACACTGCTATCTGCTTTGAAATAGGAGAAAATGGTGAGAAAATTATCGAACAATGGGAGGAAGAGGAAGCCTTCCTTCTCCAGGATTATTGTTGATGGTTTCAGCACTGAACATTTGGTAACTAGCTAGAAAAGAAAATTATCTGTCTCTTTAATTTCTTGCATTTTTTGTGCAACTTAATGTTTACCAGTTGCATAAATCTGAAATTTTGGTTTGTGTATTGAAGCATCTCCCAGACAATTTCTTGAAACACATTTCCAAGGATCAGTCCAAAAAAGCCACTCTGAAACTGGATGATTCATCCTCGGATTCTTCGTGGACAGTCAACGTTGTCAAAACAACACAAGGAGCTGTCTTCAAGGAAGGCTGGATGGAGTTTGTGAAGGATAACTCCTTGGTTAACAATGAGTTTTTAACATTCACATATCATGGAAACATGCTTTTCCGTGTTGAAATTTTTCTCGACAATGGGTTGTTGAAATGGGAATTTCAAAAGATTGGATCACATCCGAATTGTTCTAGGCGTCCCCATCCATCGAACTCATCATCTGAAGATGATTCGGGTTCGCGTTCGATCTGTCTGACGTTTCTATTTATGTCATGTGTTGTCTTGTCTTGTGTGTTTTATTTTGGAGGTCGATATTGCAGATGAAATCCTTCCGAGTTCTGAATCTAGGGATGTCGAAGAGATTGAAGATAGCCAAGAAGATTGTGGATTTGGAAGACAGCAGTGACAGCTCTAAGCCAATAAAAGTTTCATCAAACACAACAATTGAGGATTCAGACCAGGAATCTGAAGACAACACATTTGATGATGGTGAGGAATCAAATGTTGCTGAAAAGCCATTCAAATCCAAGTTTCCTCATTTTACTTGTGTCATAATTAAAGAGAACTTATAATTAGGTAATTATCCAATGCCATCGTCGGGCACGGATGGCACGTGTGGGGAATCGTATTGGATTGATCGTATAGCTAATCAAATTTGAGGTATTTTGAATGTATAAATGAAAAGGAAACTTATCAAATGCAATCTCAAAGAAAAACCTTTCACTTTGACCTTCAAAATACCTGGATGAGTTATGCAATCTAATCCGATAAACCAACCAAACGAGCCCATCATGTTTGCGATTTGTTACCATTCCTTTATGCATTAAATTAAGTACAAATGTTGAATTGAAATGCTGGATTTATTTCCATGATGCAGTTGATCCCAAGAGCCTTCCATTGACATTTTCTGGCACGTTTGGTGAATCGTATTGTATAGCTAATCAAATTCAAGTTATTTTGAAGTTAAAAGTGAATGTTTTTTTCATTGTGAGAGGACCAGATGAATCTCAACGAAAGACATTCATTTCGAGCTTCAAAATACCTGGATTTGATGAACACTCTAATCCAATACACCCCACCAAACGAGCCCATCATGTTTGGAATTTGTTACCATTCCTTTGTGCATTATAATTATATACAAATTTTGAATTGAAATGTTGGATTTGTTTCCATGATGCAGTTGATCCCACAAGCCTTCCATTGCTATTTTCCAACTAGACAGTTCGATCTTATCTTGAAAAATGCTGAAACAGGAACAAAATGGAGAGTTAGGGTTATCAGTGGCAATGGAATATACTGCATCTCTGCTGGGTTTTCTGCATTTCTAACTAGTAGCCGAATCCGCCCTGGCGATACTTGCATGTTTGAGATTTTAAACAAGAAGAAGATGTTGGTTCGAGTTCTGAAGAAGGGATGAACACTGATCAGTTTGAAACCGTTGACAGTTGACAGTTGACAGTTTAGTTAGTTGTTTATGTTGTCTGGTTTAATATTCTTCTTCTATGCTAGATCAGACATGATCACTAGAAGCCTACTGGCCTGCACTTATTTCTAATTAATGACATTCTTATTTTAAACTGTTAGAACTAATCAATTATTCTGAACTATATATTAATTTGCATCTCCATATGCCCTACTTAAATTATCATCATCATCATATTCATCTTTCGAAATTTTGAAACTACGAGATTTTATTTCGATTATATACAAGATATCAACTTTGTTTTCTACGAAATTTGAATTCGATAAGATCAACGAACAAGTCCTTATTTTAGTGTTATTTCTTTTTTTAATGTTAAAGGAAATCTAAAGTTCAAAATTCCGATATTGCACATCCATCATGATTAATAAAAAAATATGAAGATGAAGCAGCCCGCCATGTGAATATTTTCTACTTTCATGTGTTCCGAATAGTAAGATGAAGCAAGCCTATTTGGAACACATGACGAAACGGTTCCGAATTTCAAAATATTAAGATGAAGCAAGCCCATTTAGATATCTTAGGAAAACCAATTCGTCATGTGTTCCGAATAATTCAATCTGAAAACTTTCTGAATTGAACCTCAATTTCGATTCTAATTTTGAAATTTCTGAACCTTAATAACTCAATTGTCATACGAAAATTAAACATTTTTAAAACTTCACTTGTATTTTCTGACATTTTTGAAAATTTACTGTGTAACATATTCCTAAATTCCTAATTATGTAAGCCTTGCACCTATATCGAACAATGCCTCCGTCCCAACATCAAGGTCTGGGGAGCCGTCTACTCCGACGTCGACGTCGTTTGATATCATAAAGGAATGGTTTTGTTTTCTTCTGTTGGAATTTACTTCACGGAAACACAAGAGACCATTAGTAAAGGGACACGTGTCCTTATTAGCTGAACTCAAATCATTGACTCATACCTTAAATCTGTACAGTAGTGAAAAGGTACATGTAAATATTAAAGAGTTCACCTACTCAATCCAACTTCTCTTTTATTTACCAAATTTCTGTTTTCTTTGGTGAGCTTCTTGTCTCCAAAACCCTCACCACGCCCTACATCAGCTTCTACTGTTATATATCAAGCTAACAGGTACATTTCTAAGCTAATAATTATTCAAGTATCGATTTTCTTGGGAAAATACCCTTTTTATTCTTCGATCTCTAGGAAAAAATGAATCATGGGTTTAGTTTTGATGCTTGAAAGTTTCAATTTTATCTTCTTCTTTTTCTGGTTTTTGAAGATTTTTTTTTACTGTAATTTGAGTTACAGATGGTTTTAGTTAGGTGCTCTTCAAGGTAGAGTTTTTCTGGTTTATTGAAAATGTAATGCTTAAGAGTCTTTGAAAATAAATGAATCATGGGTGTAGATCTATTTTTCTGGTTTTTGAATATTTTTTTTGAACTGTGATTTGAGTTACAGAGATGGCTTTATTTTGGTGACTTTTTCAAGTTAGATTTTTTCTGATTGAAAATGTGTAAAGAGTTTGACAAAGTAAGCCCTTTTTCTTCTTCTCAAGGAATGATCTTTGAAAATAATGGAATCATGGGTCTAGTAACTAATCTGATGTATGAAAATTTCAATTTTTTTCTGGTTTTTGAAGACGTACATATTTTTACTGTAGTTTGAATTACAGACAGATGGTTTTAGTTTGGTGGCCTTTTCAAGTTACTTTTTTTCTCATTTGTTGAAAATGTAATGCTGCTAAGAGTTCGACAAAGTAAGATGGGGTATTTTCTTGGTTGTCTTCCCTAGCTTGTCGAATCTTTCCCTCTCATATTATCTTTGACAATTTGTTCATGTGAAAGCGTGAATATTAGCTTCCAAATGCTGGCTTATGATCTGACACACAAAGGCTGACCTTGGATGCAATTATGTCCTTTTTGTAGCCAATTCCAGATTATCTTCGTTGATTTGTGCAAATTTTAACACAGTTTCTTATCTCATTACTTTGATAGGAGAAAATGGTGAGAAAATTAAGAGAGAAATGGAAGAAGCCTACCTTCTTCAGGTTCATTTTTTATGGTTTCAACACCAAACAGTTGGTAATAGTTAGTTCAAACTCTTTTGTTGTGTTTGTCCTTCCATTTTTGGTGTTAAACCATGATGTTTAAATTCTCAATTTTGGGTGTTTGTTTCTTGAAGCATATCCCAGACGATTTCTTGAAACACATTTCGAAGGATCTGTCGAAAAAGGCCACTTTGAAACTGAAGGATTCATCGTCGAATTCTTCGTGGACGGTGAAAGTTGTCAAAACAAGACAAGGGGCTGTGCATTTCAAAGAAGGTTGGATGGAGTTTTTAGAAGATAACTCCTTGCTTGACAATGCGTTTTTGGTATTCACATACGATGGAAACATGCATTTCAGCATCAAGATTTTTGAAAAGTTTGGGCATAAGAGAGCTGACTATACGCAGAAATGCCCTCTTCAATTGAGCTCGTCTGATGAGGATGATTCAGGTATCTGATCAAATGTTGTTATATATAAACTATAGGGTACATATAAGGTAAATTACATTTTACTACTCTCGGTTTCATATGAATTCTTTAAAATATTTCATTTTGACCCTTCCGTTATAATTTCCGTCATAAATCTTATTAACTGATGACGTATCTCATGGAAGGCCTACCCAAAAACAACTCTGAAGGTGGATTTAAGATAAATGTAGTCATTAATCACTTTTTCGCTCAAATAAAGTGATGTTAAATAGCTACTTTGCTCATAAAGTACTTCAAAATGGTTAATGTGCCCCTAAACTCAGTTTCAAAGTCGTTTTGGTGGCTCTGCATAAGACTGTCATAAATCAACAATTTTTATGACGGAAATTATAACGGATGACCCTAGTGAAACGTTTTAAAGAGTTCAGGATAGTTGAATGCAAAATATTTAAAAGTTCAGATAACCCTGGAATTTGAAATAAGACCTAGAGTAGTAATGTGTAATTTGCCCTCTATTTTAGGCACACCTTTACTGGTTCATGTCTCTGCCTTGTCTTATTTTCGATGTGAAATTGCAGACAAAAACTTTTCAAACTCTGAATCCAGTGAAGTCAAAGAGACTAAAGAAGAGGAACAAGATTATGAAGACAACACTGTATCAGGTATAAGCTGGTCAAACGTTGTTAGCAAAATTTATACACAATTCATGTCTTTGCCATGTCTAACGTTGGATTTGAACTGCAGTTGTTAACATTTCAAGTTCTGAATCCAGTGATCTCAAAGAGACTGAAGATGACAAAGAAGATTCTGAAGACGACACTTCCGAGGATCCGAAATCTTATGAGCCTGAAACTTTCCAATCCAGCTTTCCTCATTTTATTTGTGCCGTCAAAAGAACTGGGGCTCAAGTAAGCAAGGCAACCTTTAACCTAGTCATCTATTTTCATCCCTTAATTAGCTTAGCTTTAGGCCACCGTTTTTGTGACTCTTTCAATCCTAAGCCTATAATATGAGAAAAAATTATACTGCAGTTTACAATTTTAACCAAATTTACATAGAAGGACAATCAACTTTTTTTCTTAAAATCAAATATTGTGATTTTACTAGTTTCCCCATAAGGAGCCAAGGTTAATTGCTAAGTAGAAACCCAATTTTTTAAAATTGTGATCTTACTTGTTTGCCCTTAACAAAATTAAGAGTGTTAACGGTTTTGGATGGTGTTAGAAAGTTTTGGGAGGGGGAGGGGTGTTTGGATTGGGGGTAGTGGTGGGAGAGCTTAAGGCTAGCTTAGGGTTTAGTTTTCGAGTTTTGGGCGGAGCCCAAACTAGCTTGATATTTGATCTTAAGTAATAAGCGATGAACTCGATATTTTTTTTTAGGATAAATTACATAAAAGTACCCAAAATATAGGGGTCATTTCAAGTTCATACCCCAACTATGAAAATTTTCATCTAGGTACCTAAACTATCAAAACACTACATCTACCCTCTGTTAGTCAATTTGTTAGTCAAACCGTTAATTGCTGAGTTGTCATTTTTTGGTTAACTGTTTGTGCTGAGTTAGAGTCCATGTGGATAAAAAATTAATTAAAAATTAAATATATTATTAAAAATAATTAATAAAATTTTAAAATAAATTATAAAATAAAATTATTAAAAAACAAAATCTTAAACAAATGTTAACTCCGCCAATGGAGGGTGATTGATCTGCCGAACTGCCCATGCGCAACCGGAGCATTGACTTCTATTTCTTATACCAATTTCACTACGCATACCTGAACCCGCATTGGTGAATCACCAAAAACCGAAATTCCCATTAAATCGATTATAATTCGGACCCTTTCTTGGTCCTTAACGATATGGAACGGAGCATTGACCGCCACAATTTGGGCATCGGGAGAAGACCCTTCTTTCAAAAGCTTTCGCAGTGATGTTAGTCCACCTTCCTCCACAATTATCTTCTTGTTTCGATCGTTGTCCCTAGCCAAGGATGCGAGCGAGTTAGCCACGTCCACTCGGTCCTTCAGTTGACCCATTTGAACAGTAGCAATGAAGGACCAAACCCAGCTGAGAATTTGGTCATTATTGGTGATTGGAGGTAGAGAAACCGAAAATCCTCCTTTGAACCCTGTTGGTTGTCGACTCTCAAATTGCGAGCCACGAGCACTTGCGGTCTTGACTAAGGGCAAGGTTGGCTTTGCCTTGCGCGCCTAGATGAAGTGATTAATTGGGACTCATATGGCAGCCTGGGTCGGCCGAAAACGACGACGGCGACGGAGGGTTCTAAATTTCTCGGCGGTGATGCTCCCTCCACAACGAACTGTGACATCAACGATAGCAGGGAAGGTCGTCTCTTAGGGGGAAGTCGTTTGGGCTTGGTGGCGAGGCTGGAGTTGTGCACGGTAGTGGCTAGGATTGACCACCGGAAACCTAACTTCACCAAATCTTCACCGATGATCGTGAAGGAGGCAGGGTTTTCTTCGCCTTGTCCATACGAATCGATCGGTGGTGTTTTTGTTTTTTTAATAATTTTATTTTATAATTTATTTTAAAATTTTATTAATTATTTTTAATAATATATTTAATTTTTAATTATTTTTTTTATCTACATGGACTCCAACTCAACACAAACAGTTGACCAAAAAATGACAACTCAGCAATTAACGGTTTGACTAACATATTGACTAACGGATGGTACCTAGATGCAGTGTTTTGATAATTTGGGTACCTAGATGAAAATTTTCATAGTTGGGGTATGAACTTGAAATGACCTCTATAGTTTGGGTATTTTTATGTAGTTTATCCTTTTTTTTATATAGGTGCATTATTGAAATTCTAAATTTAATGGATAGATATATTTTTTGGTTATTTGTTGTAACGTGTGTCATTAATTGTCAATTTTCTATTCGGATTGTCCTTATTTATTTACATTTTTGTCTTATTAATTATGTCCTTGTGTGAAAGAAACAAATTTCAAAGCATGTTCAAGTTTTAGGCTTTCAACCTTTTATTCACTGGCTAGAAGGTCACAAAACTTAAATAATTAACTTCTCTTAATTAATTAGACCCCCATATATATCTTCAAATTTTGCACATCATATATATCCAAAACCTTGTTGTTTAAAATTTTGGTCGAATTTTGTTTGAAATATTGGATTTGAGTGATCATGCAGTATGTCCCCGCAAGCTTCTCTAAGAACCATTTTCCTCGAGGCAAATTTTCGGTTGTCCTGAAAGATGCAGAGGGGAAAGAATGGGTTGTGAAAGCTGTCCCTCTTTCTGGATCACACATCTTTTGTGCAGGGTGGTCTGCATTTTCATATGCTAATCGTATCCGCGTCGGCGACACTTACGTATTTGAGCTCTTAGGCAAGAACGAGATGATGGTTCGGATTTTGGAGAAGAGATCGGTGTGAAGATGTTGACACACTTGACACAGTACGTTTGCTTCAAGGTTTTGGTACTGGTGTATTGGATTTGGCTAATATTGTATGGGATTTATTGTAAGTGTTTGTGATTATAAGTTTGGTTCTAATTACTCATTGATGAGTCATTCTTCATTATTTACGGGACGACTATATGGAAATGAATCGTCTTTTTCATTTATCTTTGACTTATTACTTAAAATGCACCCAGATCAAGTCACTTAATCTCAAAATGCATTAAGAATTGCAATTTTACTCCCAGAACAACTACATCGTCAAATCTGTTGCACCATTTTCGTTAATGTCTGTCAATACTAATTGCTGTTAAATCTACTAATGTGGCAGTTAGGTAGTAATATTAATATGGATATTTAAGTCATTGTACTAATTATTATTAAAAAAACTGAAAGTAATTTAAATAAAAAAAAAAATAGACAACGTACTAACCTAAATGAATTTTGACAGAAAACAAAGTTAACCTAAATGAAAAAGAAAACTCATGCTCCAAAACAGTAGCCATTCAAGAACGACATGTAGGCCGAGGAGGAGAAGAGCATCGCTGCCGCCGTGGAAGACAACAACGTTAACGGGCAGAAGATCTCCCTCGAGACGTCCGACGACGATGTCTTCATGACCAAGGTGAAAGTCGAGCTACAATTCCAGACTGTCAAGGCCGGTGTAACGTTTGGGCATCTCCGAGCGATGACTTCGACCACGTCCTACTAGTAGTTGCTTTCAGATTTCCTCGCTGCAGAGAGTGTCACTTGTCGTTGGCCCCTTAATTATACATTGATCGAGTGTCGATCATTTTGACCATGAACTAAATTATTACAATATTTGAAGTCCTTATATTGTATCAACTGTGCCAAGTTCGGTCATTCTTAATCAATTTTGATCATTTTACCCTATATTTTGGGTCAATTCATATGTTTTTGAAGAAAAAAAATTAATTAAAGAGAATATCTTAAAAACAACAACAACAAAAAGAAAGTCTTATGAAGGAGAGAAGAAGATTCTTCTTCCTTCTCCTTTTTGGCGTGGTTTTTCTTTAGAACTGAGAAGAGAGAAACACTTAGTGGGGTGTATTCTAATTAGAATTGTGAAGGATTTAAAGACAATTATAAATTCTCGTGTATTCAATTAGAATTTTAAAGAAGTAAAAAAATATCCATACTAATTCTAATGTATTCAATTAGAATTTGATATAACTTGTCAAATGTCCACATAAATATAGGTGTATTCAAAATCTTGTAAATTTTAAACAATTTCATTAAATAAAGGATTTAAGTGAATTTTGGTAGGCCTAGTAAATGAAAAATATAAATACCAATTGTCATAGCAATTCCATCCCTCCCCCTAACATTTGTATGAATTCTCTCCTAGCAAAATAGAAATAAATAAAATTAAAATAAAATGAATATCATTCATCTTCATCCAAGTTTATATATACGACTAAATAATTTTGGAATCTTCCATTGATGAACATTCAAAAAGACATATATCATGAAATTATTTGTCCATGAATTAACAGGGTTGATGGATGCATCCTGCTCTTCTTTGATAAATTCGATTGAACTCTTTGGATTGGATGAATCGATGAATTCATCGATAATCTCCTTGCTATGTTCAATGAATTCGATTGATTCATCATGCTCATTTTCGATGAATTCTATCGGATTCAATGAATTCATCAATTAGAATTAGCCCTTAACGTTTTTGATTGATTCGTCATATATAGAACATCATCGATAAATTCATCCTACCCTCCTTCGATATTCAATGAAAGGATGAATTCATCAATTACCTTGTTGGGTATATATTTACCGCCTCCATTTGGTGGGTCGACATCTTCACCGCCTCCATTCTCAATCTATGGCATAATTAATAGATAGGTGGTTTGAGATATTATATATAGTTTAAATATGAGAAATAGTCCCTGAAATTTATCATAATTTTAGAAATCGTCACTAAATTTCATTATTAGTTTTTCTCGTTCCTAAATTTTACCATAATAGTTAATTTAGTTCATCCATCAAAAATTCGAAAGGAATCCGTCAGAAAAATCTCACTTGAAATGACAGTTTTGCCCTTTATTTTAACGGATTCCGTTCAAAGTTTTTACGGAATGACTAAATCAACTATTGTGATAAAGTACAGGGACGGAAAAAACTAATATTTAAGTTTATGGACGATTTTTAAAATTATGGTAAAATTTTTGGACTATTGCTCATATTCTTCCTTATATATATATATTGATGCGGTAGGAAAGGGTATTTGTGCATTTTGTCGATAAAGGTGATTATATGATATTGAAAGTTGGAAGAGGAATATTGAGAGTCAATATCAAGTCGGAAGGGATGGTTATGGAATGAACCTTCATATTTTCTTTATTATAAAAAAATTAAAAAGTAAAAAAAAAAATAGACCAATAATATTTCTACCTAAATCCAAAAAATCCAATCAATTTGTATTACATGTGCATATAAATGCATAACAGTCTTTAAATAGAATTTTCTCTAAATTCATGTAAGCCCAAGACAATTCTATAAAATTTCATGAATCCATCACTTAAAAAATATTCTTAGAAATAATTTACAATTCTAATTAAATACACCCTTAAGATGCTAGGGTTTTTAACCCTCTAGATAACACCCTAGCTATATTAACTTGATATATATAGATGCTAGGGTTTTATAGCCTCTAGATGACACCCTATTAACTTGATATATATATGAAATAAAATAAAATGAACTTTAGGCTTTTTATAATAAATAATTAAATAATTAATATTTTTAATTGAAAATTATGGTACTAAAGTAGCTAAGGGCCAGTTTGATATTATTGTGTTTTTTAGAAAAGTTGCTTATGTTGTATTTTCTTAACAATCAGATGTATATCAAAGCAATTTAAGTGTTTGATAAAATTTATTTTTAGGCTAAATGGTTGAAACCGTCCCTAAACTTTACCATAATTTTAATATTAGTGTCCCTCATCCCTGACTTTACCCTAATGTTTCCGTTCTTCCCTATACCTATTTTTCAAACGAATTCGGTTAAAAAAAGGTAAAATTGTCAATTCAGGTGCGTTTCACGTAACTTTTTTTAACGGAATTCGTTTAAAAAATAAACGGACAAACTAACGGAAACATTAGGGTAAAGTTCAGTGACAGAGGACACTAATATTGAAATATAAAGACGGTTGCTAAAATTATGGTAAAATTGAGAGACAGTTGCAATCATTTAATCTTAATCTTATTGATCAACTTTTATTTATGATTTATAAGATTCAAAAAATATTATATAATATCTTTTCCTTCTCATAATAATACGTTTAAGGCTGATTTGTGTAAGCTGAGAACAATGGCTGGGGACTGTTGGGACTATATCATTTCTACACCTGTGGGTTTGCAGGGGTGTGGAGAGGACTGCATCAGTTGGAAGTTTACGTCTCAAGGAGAGTTCTTTGTAAAATCAGCTTATGAGCAGATTGTTGAAGGGTTGGATTGGCCTCAAGTTAATTGGGGTGACATTTGGAAGACTGCTTGCCCTCCTAAAATCAGGTACTTTTTTTGTTTAGCTATCCAAGACTGGTTGCTGACGAATGACAACAGAATGCATAGACATCTTGCGTACTCTTGTTTGTGTTCTGTGTGTGGAGTTATGACGGAGGATGCTACTCACGTCCTTAGGGACTGTACGGTCGCAAAGTGTGTGTGGAATGAGGCTTGGGTGCTGGCTCGTTTGTCTGCGACTTGGGATGTGGATTTGCGGCAATGGTTGCTCAGAAACCTGAAAAATGAGGCTTTTGGTACTCACGGGGTCATATGGTCTACGGCTTTTAGCTTCTACTGCTGGTATATTTGGAAGTGGAGAAACAAGAGAATTTTTTAGGCTGATTTCCATTTTCCTGTGCAGCCAAAGAGGATGGTCATGATGGCTGCGGTGGAATGGCATCTTGCCAACTTACGTGCTCCGAGTTGGCCGGTGAGACATTTGGTTGAGATTACTTGGATCAAACCGCCTGTGGGAGTAATCAAAGTCAATACTGATGGAAGTCGCAGGGGTGTGGAAGGCTTCATCTCTGCTGGAGGCATGTTGCGGAACTCTGAGGGCCTTTGGCTGAAGGGGTTCTCGATGAACATAGGAATAGGGCAGATTATTGAAGCAGAGGTTTGGGGAATTTTCCAGGGGATGCAGATGGCCTGGGAGATGGGGGAAGAGAGAATATTTTGGAGTCGGATTCGGCTGCTGCGGTCCATCTTGTTTGTTCTTCCGTGACTGAAACCCACCCGCTGGAAACCTTGCTGGCTGCTTGCCGTATTGGAATTTGGTTTGCTTCAACTAATTTACAACAGTTGTAGTTCCAGAGAACAGCTGCAGTTGTACATCAAAACAGCTTCAATAGAACACCAAAATAGTTTCAGTTGAACAGCAAACAGTTTCAATTGAACAACTAAACAGTTTCAGTTGAACATCTGCAGTTGAATAGCTGCAAGGAAATCGCAGAGAGCAAAGAAACAGAGACAAAGAGTATTTTACAAAAAAGCCTTATCATATTTAAGCTTAGTTTAGCTTTTATACTTAGGTCAAATAACCCAAGCATTTATCTCAACCATACATGTGGCACAAAGATGAAAGTTCAACCAAATTACAAGTTTGCCAAATTAAAAACATAAATAGCAAAGCATTACAAACTTTAACACTCCCTCTTAATGCTTTGTTGCTTCACTCCCAGAAGTTCTCTTAGGTAGATGAACTTGTCTTTTGGCAATGCTTTGGTGAAGATGTCAGCAACTTGATCTTAAGACTTGTAGTAGATCACATCAACTACCTTTTCTTCAACTGCATCTCTGATGTAGTGATACCTTAGAGCAATGTGTTTTGCTCGGCTGTGATTAATAGGATTCTTGCTCATGGCAATTGCTGATTTGTTATCACAGAGAATAGGAGTTGGCCCTTGTTGCTTTTCACCAATGTCTTCCATAACTCTTCTCAGCCAAACTGCTTGAGAGGAATTGAAGCTGTCACATATTCAGCTTCAGCAGTAGATAAAGCAACCGATTTTTGCTTGTTAGATGCCCAAGAGAATACACCAGTACCTTGTGTAAATGTGTAGCCAGCTGTGCTCTTCAAGTCATCCTCACTTTCTCCCCAATCACTATCACAGAACCCAAACAACTTTGGTTCAACATTCCTTCCATACATTATGTCAAAGTCACTTGTACCTTGAATGTATCTTAGGATCCTCTTTGCAGCTCCATAGTGAACTCGAGTTGGATTGTGCATAACTCTAGACAACAAGCTTGCAGCATACATAATATATGGCCTAGTTACTGTTAAATACAACAGACTCCCCACAAGGCTTCTATACACAGATTCATCAGTACTACCACTACCATCTTCTTTTTGAAACTTTTCATTTACTACTAGAGTTGTTGCAACAGGTTTGCAACCAAACATATTGAACTTCTCTAGTATAGACTTTGCATATTTCTTTTGAGTATTAATAAAGATTCCATCTTCTGATTGACTAATAATGATACCCAGAAAATAATGCAACATGCCTAGATAACTCATCTCATACTTTCTCATCATATCATTCTTGAAATTCAATATCATTTTCTCACTACTTCCAGTATATATCAAATCATCAACATATAAAGAAACAATAAGGATATATGAGTTACTTTCAGTTTTGATGTAGAGGGCAACTTCATTTTCACTTCTTCGAAATCCTCTCTCACTGAAATATGAGTCGATCTCTCCATACCTTGCTCTAGGTGCTTGCTTAAGGCCATAAAGTGCCTTCTTAAGCTTGTACACTTTTTGTCCTTTGTCCTTCAATAACAAACCCTTGAGGTTGTTCAACAAACACATCTTCCTTTAGGACTCCATTTAGGAAAGTAGACTTCACATCTAGTTCATGTAGGTACCATCCCTTTTGAGCAGCAAAGAGATTAGGCCTCTGATTGTTTCATGTCTAGCTAACGTTGCAAATGTTTCATGGAAGTCAATCCCAAGTTTCTGAGAATACCCCTTTGCCACCAATCTAGCTTTGTTCCTTTGTATGGAACCATCTTCATTGAGCTTTGTCTTGTAAATCAACTTCACTCCTATCACATCTTTTTCAATTGGTCTGTCAACAAGATCCCATGTTTTGTTCTTCACAATAACTTCAATCTCATTTTGCATTGCTACCTTCCATGTCTCCTCCTTCATTGCTTCTTCGAACTTTTTTGGTTCTGTAATACAGAAATTACAGCTTGCATAGACATCATTCAAACTTTTCTGGTTCATGCTTCAAATGGTGTCTTGTCTTCCACTGCCACAGTTGGTTGCCTATTCATCAAGTAGGTTGCAGTATTTACTGCCCCAGCCCACATATACTCAGGCATACCCTTATCATGTAGCATCGACTTTGCCATCTCAACTATGGTTCTGTTTTTTTCTTTCAGCTACTCCATTATGTTGAGGAGTGTAGC
The DNA here is from genome assembly GCA_037349345.1 of Oemleria cerasiformis. NCBI lineage: Eukaryota > Viridiplantae > Streptophyta > Magnoliopsida > Rosales > Rosaceae > Oemleria > Oemleria cerasiformis. Next base: position 816,600 of record JAZGTL010000034.1, read on the forward strand.
TAAATGTGAGTTGTCTCTAAACTCCAACATCTTGAAAAAACTTGTCAAACTCTCGTGATGTGTACTCTTCCCCTTTATCACTTCTAAGAACCTTGATCAAATTTTCAGATTGTCTCTCAACCATAGCTTGAAACTTCTTAAATATTGAGAACACTTCTGATTTCTGTCTTAGAAAGTAAACCCAAGTCATTCGTGAAAAATCATCCACAAAGATTATGAATTACCTGTTTCCAACTTGAGTAGGATTCTTCATCGGTCCAGAAACATCAGTGTGAATCAATTCCAATGGAGCTTTAGCTCTCCATGCTTGGTCTATTGGAAATGAATCCATGTGTTGTTTCCCAAGTGCACACCCATTTCCTCACATTTTTGGATATTTGGCAATCCAAGAACCATTTCTTTTTGTTGTAGCTTCTTTAGACTTTGAAAATTCAAGTGCCCAAGCCTCTTGTGCCAAAGCTTTGAATCCCCTTGCACTTACATCTTGAGTGCAGACTAACTAGCATACTCCGTTGTCAAAGGAAAGCTTATATTTCCCTTCATTTCAATTTTGGCCAAAAGTTGTCTGGAATTTCTTTTGTCATAGATTATGCAACTTCGGTTTCCAAAGTACAAGTAGTATCCATGCTCAACCAATTGCCCCATACTATGCTTCAACTCAAGAACTAGCATGACATCCTTGATGAGCATTCTTCCCTTCTTTGTTTGTACAACAATAGTACCCTTTTCCCAATGTATAAACCAATTGCCCATTTCCCATCTTCACTTTGGTTGGGTTTGAACTGTCAATATTCATGAAAAGATTCTTGTTTGCTGTCATGTGATTGCTACAGCCACTATCTACGAACCAAACTTTCAGCTCTTCTTGAATGGTTGCATCATGACCAACATATAACATGTGAGTATCTTCACATTGTTCTTCAGTGTAATTGGCAAGCTCGTTGCCCTTGTAGGTGCAATCCTTTTGCATATGCCCAAACTTGTTACACTTTGTAGCATTTCACCTTTCCCTTAAACCAACACACACCGGAATGAGGTTTATCACACACTTCGCACTTTAGATCACTACTTGACCCTTTCTCAAAACTTTTCTTCTTTTCAAAGTTGCTTTTTCCTTCCCATTTCTTGTTTTTACATTTCCAATTCTTGATGGACTTGGCCTTTCCTTGACTATAGCTTGACTGCTCCAACTTTGATGAACTCAAGCTTAGTGTTTGGAAAGCACTCTCAACAGCATTATCAACATGTCTAGAGAGTCTCTAATAGTCGAAGTGGGGTTCCGTCCTTCCTTGCCTTGCGACCTAGGTATTACGTTTCTGGTTTCCTGTAAAAAGGCCCGCTTTTAAGAAGCTCTTGCTCGAGCTCCTCGGCTAACTCTGGTTCAACACTCAAAGCAAACAAATCCTTACTTTCTTCAAGCACAGTGACAATACTATCATACTTTTGTGTAAAACTAATCAAATCTTTTTTCACAAGCCTTTCATCAAAAATAATTTCTCCATAACTTCTCATTTGATTTATTATCTAAGACAATCTACTCTAGTAAGTATCTAGCCATTCATCAACTTTTATTCTACAATATTCAAATTTTTTCTCAAGGATTGAAGTTTAACTGTTCTTACCTTGGTAGAACCTCTGTACACTTTCTCAAGAACATCCCAAGCTGATTTAGCAACGGTTTCGTTCGAGATTCTTGGAAAATTTTCTTCTGAAAGTGCTCCTTATATGAGCCCAAGGGATTTTGCATCTTTCTGATGTTGTTCTTCAACTCCTTCTTCTGAGCTTCTGTCAAAACTTCAGAACTTTGTGGAATTTCATAGCCATCTTCTATCAAGCTCCACAACTCATGAGATAAGAAGATAGCCCTCATCTTTATCCTCCAAAAGTCGTAGTTTACTCCATTGAAGATTGGAGTTCTAATATCTCCACCATTGTTTGAATTAGCCATGAATTAGAAGAAATTGATTCTAGGGTTTCACTTAGAATTTTCCCCCTTTTTTAGATTCTGCAACACCCAATCCGCCCCACTCTATTTCTTGATCAACACATCTCTATTACCATGTTGGAATTTGGTTTGCTTCAACTCATTTGCAACAGTAGCAGTTCCAAAGAACAGCTGCAGTTGCACACCAAAACAACTTCAGTGTAACACCAAAACAGTTTCAGTTGAATAGCAAACAATTTCAGTTGAACATCTAAACAATTTCAGTTGAACAACTGCAAGGAAATCTCAGAGAGCAAAGAAACAGAGGCGGCGACAGAGAGTATTTTGCAAAAAAACCTTACGATATTTCAGCTAAGTTTAGCTTTTGTACTTAGGTCAAATAACCCTAGCATTCATCTCAGCCATACATGAGGCACAAAGATGAAAGTTCAACCAAATCACAAGTTTGGCAAATTAAAAACATAAATAGCAAAGCATTACAAACTTTAACATGCCGGAATTTATTGAATAGAGATTGGAATTGTCTGGTGATTCATGTTTACAGGGAAGGAAATAGAGTGGCAGATTGCTTGGCCGGTTTAGGTGCGAGTTTGGAGGTGGGGGTGCATTGTTTTGAGCAGCCACCCGCTGCTGTTCTTGATCTGCTGAAGGATGATGTTTCGGGGCTTAGCCTTCCGAGGGAGGTTGTTTAGTTGCTGGTTTTGTTTTGCTGTTTTTCCTTGTATTCACCAAAAAAATAATATGTAAAAGGTATTTTAAGTCTTAAAATAGAATTTTATTGAATAAAAATAGAAAAATATTGTTAAATAAATCGTGTTTGTGCCGTGCTTTGTCTGTACCATGCGTAGTTCATATTGTGCTAGTGTCGCGCCTAATGGGCTAAAATCTAAGCTCGGCTCCATACAAATATTTTATTGTGCCATATCGGGTTGGACATATTTATTCATTTTGTACCATCCCGACCTGGCCCGTTTGCCGCCTCCAATCTATATATATAAAGGCAGAAAGGCTTTTTGGTTAAATTTTTCATAATTCCAAAAATACTCTTATAAAATTAATTTATTCATGATTTAATAAGTGAGGGCAAAATAGTAAAAATAGGTTAAATTTCTCATAATTCCAAAAATATCTTTACTTAACATATTTATTCAAAAATGAAGAATTTAATAAGTGAGGTCAAAATAGTAAAAATAAAAACATATTAATTAAAGAGTAAAAATCTATATATTTTTTTATTTTACTAATTTGACCTCACTTATTAAATTATTTATTTTTGAATAAATTTGTTAAGTAAGGATATTTTGGGGATTATGAGAAATTTAACCTATTTTTACTATTTTGCTCTCACTTATTAAATAATCAATTTTTGAATAAATTAGTTTTTGCAAGGGTATTTTTTGGATTATGGAAATTTAACCAAAAAGCCCTTCTCCCTTTATATATCTATTCTACCTATATCTATATATATAAAGAGAGAAGCCTTATTTGGTTAAATTTTCCCTAATCCCAAAAATGCCAATGCTCATGAAAAATTGTTAAGCAATAGTTATGTTAATTTTCAAAGGTTAAAGTAGTAAAATTGCTACAAAATAAAAAAAAAATAAAAAAGATAAGGTAAGTGAAACTATCTTATCTGTTTTTTTTTTTTTTTATCAATACCATATCTACCTATTCTATCTATATAAATAAATGGAGAAGTTGATTTTATTAGTAAAATTTCTCATAATCCCCAAAATATTCTTACTCAACAAATTTATTAAAACTGGATGATTTAATAAGTGAGGTGGACACAGTTTAGATCGATGCACATATCATCCAAATCCAAATTCAAACCATTAAAATATTAACGGTTTTATACGGTTTGAATTTTCAAAATATAGAATCCAAACCGTTGATAACGGTTTGGTTTGGATCGGTTTAGATCGGTTTGGACGGTATAGGCATAAAATTTTCATATAATTTGTTCACTCAAAAGACTCCTCCAAAACATAATTTTCTTTTCAAAATTCCACCATTATCATTAAAATTTCATTAATTTACGTCAAGATTTCATTTATTCACAAGAATATTTCATTCATACATATCAACAAATTAAAATTTTCAACATTTTAAACTTCAAAATATGACGGGTTATGTTTAAATTTAATTTTAATTCGAAAGTAATACAAAATGGGTAATGATTAAGTGAGGTTGGGTATGTAATGAACATTGACATTAACATATTATAGAATGGAAAATATTAGTTTAAATAAGAACCTTAACGGTTCGATTTGGATTCAACGGTTTTCAAAATGAAAATTCAAAACCAAACCGTTACTAACGAAACGATTTGGATTTTCAAACCGTTTGATTTTTATCCGGTTAAATTTCTCATAATCCCCAAAATATTCTTACTTAACAAAAATTATTTAAAAATGGATGATTTAATAAGTGAGGTCAAAATAGTTATTCGATCTTTGTTTTTGGTTATCATAAGTAGGGATAGGCACGGTTTGGATAGATGCGGATATCATTCAAATTCAAACCCAAACTGTTAAAATCTTAACGGTTTGATACGGTTTGAATTTTAAAAAAATAGAATTGAAACCGTTCCAATCCAAACCGTTAGCAATGTTTTGGTTTGGATGGTTTAGGCATAACATTTTCATGTAATTTTTCCGCTAGAAAGACTCCTCCAAATCATAATTTTTTTCCAAAATTCCACCATTCTCACCAAGTTTTCATTTATTCGCATCAATATTTCATTTATTCACAAGAATATTTAATTCATACATATCAACAAATTAAAATTTTCAACATTTTAAACTTCAAAATATGACAGGATATGTTTAAATATAATTTAAATTCGAAAATAACACAAAATGGATAAGAATTAAGTGAGGTAGGGTATATGTAATGAACATTTACATTAACATATTATATAATGAAAAATATTACTTTAACAAATAATATAAATAAACAAGAACCTTAAAGGTTCGGTTTGGAATTCAACGATTTTCAAAATGAAAATCCAAAGCAAACCGTTACTAATGGAACAGTTTGGATTTTGAAACCGTTTGACTTTTATCCGGTTGAATCCAAACCCAAGTTCCAATAACATTTTGAATCAAACATTTTCCAATTTCAACGGATTTATGTCCACATACCCACATTATTTGGTTCTATTTTCTTCCACATACCCACATTAGCTTTTTTTTTTTTTTCAATTACCAAAGGAAACCAAACTCCACGAACATGGAAATGTCAGCACCTATTTATTTTGGTTTTTTCTCATTTGTTTTTAAAGTAAAAAATAAAAAATAAAATTTCTAATGACATTTTATATATTAAAAAAATACATATTGACACGCACGTATACAATAAATTTAAGTGCGTTTAAAGTCTGATATGAAAATGTCTTGCGCATGCATGTGCCAATTTATTATTCAATTGTAAAGTCGCGCGTAGCGCGCCGAAACGCCTCTTGCAAGCGCAGAGCACCTGCGATGAGGTTAGTATATATAAAGCCAAAAGGTGATTTTGGTTAAATTTTTAAAATTCCGAAACTTACCCTCCATTATGCAAAGTTTTAAAAGCAATGCTATTTAGTTATAAGGTTTAAAATAGTAAAATTGTAGTACCCTTTATTAATTATAGTTTAAAAAATATACTATTTAATTAATAAGAATTAAAATAATAAAATGCAGTCTTAAGAAAGAGTTAATCTCTTCTTTATATTAACTTATTTCTTATTAATTATTTATTTAAAAATAAAAATAATATGTAAATTGGCACGTACGTAATGGGTGCCAAGAAGCTAGAGTTTGATACCAAATTTAGGGTTGTATTTTTGCATCTTAATTATTCAAGTACATTTTTGGAATTTTAAAGCAATAAATATTATTTCATTCTATGCTTTGGTTATCATAAGTAGGGGTGGGCACGGTTTGGATCGATGAGAATATCATCCAAATCCAAACCATTAAAATCTCAACGGTTCAATATGGTTTGGATTTTCAAAAAATAGAATTGAAACTATTCCAATCCAAAACGTTATTAACAGTTTGTTTGGATTGGTTTGAGCGGTTTAGGCGAAAAACTTCATGTAATTTATTGACATCAATATTTCATTTATTCACATGAATATTTCATTCATACATATCAACAAATTAAAAATCAACATTTTAAACTTCAAAATATGATTGGTTATGTTTACATATAATTTAAAAGTAGAGACAAATAGGTAATGATTAAGTGAGGTAGGGTATGTAATGAGAACATGGAAATAAGAACCTTAACGGTTCGCTTTGGATTACAATGGTTTTCAATAAATCTAAAAAAGTCCATTGTTGAAGAAAATATTAAAAACAAGACAATCTAAGGATAGAAGGGTAAAATGGAGAATGAAATAAAAAATATATAAATATTTAATTGTTGTATTTTTACATTTTAATTATTCAAGAACGTTTTTGGATTTTTAAAGCAATCAACATTATCTAATTATTTGTTTTTAGTTATCATAAGTTCACAAGGGCATTCTTTGGTTCTATTTTCTTCCACATACCCACATTCATTTTTTTTTTGTTTTTGTTTTAGTTACCAAAGTAAACCAAACTCCATGAACATGGAAATACCAGCATCTATTTATATTAGTTTTTTTCATTTTGTTTTTAATGTAAAAATTAAAAAATAAAATTTGTAATCACATTTTATATATTAAAAAAATGCATATTGACACACACGTATACAATAAATATAAGTGCGTTTAAAGTCACACGTAGTGCAACGTGATATGAAAATGTCTTGTACATGCATGTGTCAATTTGTTATTCAGTTGTGAAGTCGCGCGTAGCGCTCCAAAACACCTCTTGTAGGCGCAGAGCGCCTGCGATGAGGCTAGTATAGATAAAAACCAAAATTTGATTTTAGTTAAATTTTCAATAAATCCAAAAAAGTCCTTAGTTGCAGAAAATATTAAGAAAAGACAATCTAAAATATTAAGGGTAACCTGTCAAATGGATAATGAAATAAAAAATATATAAATATTTAATTGTTGTAACATTTTGGGATTTTTAAACCAATCAACATTATTTGATTCTTTGTTTTTGGTTATCATAAGTAGCAGTGGGTACGGTTTGGATCGATGCGGATATCATCCAAATCCAAACCGCTAAAATCTTAACAGTTTGATAAGATTTGAATTTTCAAAAAATTGAATTGAAACTGTTCCAATCCAAACCGTTATCAACGATTTGATTTGGATCGGTTTGGACAGTTTAGGCATAAAATTTTCATTTAATTTGTTCACTAAAAAGACTTCCCCAAAACATTTTTTTTTTCCAAAATTCCACCATTCTCATCAATATTTCATTTATTCACATCAATATTTCATTTATTCGCATGAATGTTTCATTCATACATATCAAAAAATTAAAATTTTCAACATTTTAAACTTCGAAATATAACAAGTTATGTTTAAATATAATTTAAATTCGAAAGTAGTACAAAATAAGTAAGGATTACGTGAGGTAGGGTATGTAATGAACACTTACATTAACATATTATAGAATGAAAAATATTAACTAACAAATATAAATAAAACAGAACCCAAAGTTCGATTTCGAATTCAACTGTTTTCAAAATGAAAATCCAAAACCAAACCGTTATTAATGGAACGGTTTGGATTTTCAAACCGTTTGACTTTTATCCAGTCAAATCCAAATCGAAGTGCCAATAACGGTTTGAATCGAATCGGTTTCCGATTTCAACTGATTTATGTCCACCCCCAATCATAAGGGCATTCTTTGGTTGTATTTTCTTACACATACCCACATTCACTTTTTTTTTTCTTTTCAGTTACCAAAGCAAACCAAACTCTACAAACATGGAATTAACAACATCCATTTACATTGTTTTTTTTTTTTTTTTTTTAAAAATTAAAATTAAAAATTAAAAATTGTAATCACATTTATATATTAAAAAATACAAATTGACACGCGCGTATACAATAAATTTAAGTGCGTTTAAAGTCGCAAGTAGTGCAACGTGATATGAAAATGTTTCGTGCACAGATGTGCCAATTTATTATTCAGTCGCGCGTAGAGCGCAGAAATGAGTCTAACATGTGCAGAGCATCTGCGTTGAGTCTAGTTGCTATCTGATTTTCGGAAAAAAAAATACATAACTTTCCTAAAAAGAAACAAGAAAACAAGTTTATTTACCCGCCACTAGTTCTCTGTTACGACCCGTCCCGGAAAATAAAATCCAATTAATAAAATACTGGAAATTTTGGTGAGTTATTGGGACGAACTAAGTTGATATTGGGCCTATAGTGATGGCCCAACGTTAATTGGGCCGTGAATTAAATGTGGGACTTACAAAATTTACCATTTTACCCCTGAATTTCCCGAAGTCCTAAAAGTCACTTTTCGATCGAGAAATCTTTTGGGAATTTTCCTTACACCATTACGTAGGTCTCGAGCTTACGAGTACGTAGATAGGTGGCTTGTGAAAATCGGAGTTCGAACGAGAAAGTTACGGGTCTAAAACTATTGGGACGTAATGGTAATTTTGAAAAAGTTTAAATTATAAAAGGCACTCTCTCTCCTATCCCGATTGGCCACTCCACTTTCTCTTTCCTCTCACAGAGTCTCTCCTTCTCTGTTTCTCCCGTGAGGCGGAAGCCATGGACATTGCCACCAAACGGTGACGACCCAAACCACCATATGACCATCATCTTCTTCGTCTCGTTCCCACGAACCTAGCTGTATCAACGATCGAGGTCGTAGACCACTGTACACGGCGCATCAAGCCGCGAAAGGAAGTGGGTTTTGTGCCTTTCGAGGTGATTTCTAGCCACCACTGTACACGGCGCAGCAAGCCACGAAAAAAAGTTACGAGTACGTAGATAGGTGGCCTGTGAAAATCGGAGTTCGAATGAGTAAGTTACGGGTCTAAAACTATTGGGACGTAATGGTAATTTTGGAAAAGTTTAAATTATAAAAGGCACTATCTCTCTTCTCCCGATTGGCCACTCCACTTTCTCTTTCCTCTCATAGAGTCTCTCCTTTTCTGTTTCTCCCGTGAGGCAGAAGCCATGGATGTCGCCACCAAACGGTGACGACCCAGACCACCATATTACCATCATCTTCTTCGTCGTGTTCCCACGAACCTAGCTGTATCAACGATCGAGGTCGTAGACCACTATACACGACGCATCAAGCCGGGAATGGAAGTGGGTTTTGCGCCTTTCGAGGTGATTTCCAGCCACCACAGGTAATGGCTACCGATTTGGACCTCATATTTGGATTCCTAGGGTTGAGCAGATGGACTTAGACTATTGGTTTGCAGTTTTTGGTTGAGTATTTAGGAAGTTGTAGAAAAGCTTGAAACGACCAACAATGGCCATTTCCGGCAGGCACCGGCGAAAGGGCTCTACAGGAGGTAGGGGGCGACTGAATCCCACAGTTGCACCCCCTTGGGACCCCATGTCACGTGGGCCCCACCCTTGAATCCCGACCACTCGTATTTTAGGTAATTCGACGTTCGGGAGCCTTTGGCGCAGGTTTTGGGTCCATCGGAGTCTGTTTGAGATGGTTTTAGTCACTTTGAATGTGTTTTCGGGAGCGAGTGAACTCCCGAAAAATAGGAAGTTTATATTAATGGTCCAATGATTAATAATTACTATTAATTGCCTTGTTGCGAGGCGATATAATGTTGGAGAGTTCCAATAGTCGTATGGATCGAGACGAGGCTCGTGGAGACTCTGGGAACGAACGTCTTGAAGTACGCACAATAGTGGATCCGGTCGGGTGAGTTCTCCCCGACGTACTGTGAGTGGACCTTTTTCCCTAAACTTACGAATACATGATGTTTATGATGGATTACTTGTTGAATATAATTGATTATGTGATGTTGGATTGTGTTAAATGATTGATGAATAAATTGGAATGCCTAACTTAGAATGATTATATTTTAACTATGGGTTTATGGATAGGACATGATTGAGTCAGAAATATGTCAAGTTAATTCTTGTTGTTTGGCTAAGTGTGTTGCTATATATTATATGATTGATTAATTATAAAATAAATAGTAATGAGTGTACTTGTTTGTGGTGCTTGGGATCGTTTAAATTAATTACTGAGTTAGGATGATGTTAGAGATTCTAGACGATGCCACGAGCTAGATTTAGAGCCTGACATGTGATTAATATTCTTACTTGATGATGGTAATTCTATGGAATTTGTGTAGATAATAGGAAATAAATATAGAATATGCCAGGGGTGACTTTAAGGCCTGGCATCATGTAACTATGTTATTTGAGGATTTTGAATTATATGAAAGGTAAATACTCCGAAATGAGTATAAACTACTATTATAGAGAATATCTCGAGGCTTTGATACCGAGATTCCAGTTACGATATTCGAACCATGAGTAAGGGTGGATATCAATGTGAAATGACGAATACGACAATGGTGTTAATCGAGGAAGAACGTAAATATGATTGTTATAGCTAAAGTCGAGGGATCTGCCGACTTAGCACGAGAGTCAGTGTCGTGATGCTATTGCCGAGGAGTCATATCGGCTTAGCACAGGAGTCGATGTTGAGATACTATGACCGAGGCATGCCGGCCTAGTATATGTGTCTTGTGTCATGAGTCCGAGTCATGAGTCATGTCGAGTCATGTTGGGTCATTTATCAGTAATGAGTCATAGTATTTCCACATGATGGTCGCTGGTAGGTCACAGACCAGTCCTCCACGTGATCGTTCACCTGCGCTCGCTCTATACTAGTTAAACAGTGCCAGTCCTGTCCCCGAGCTCTTATGAGTCTATATGTCCCAGAGCTCCTAGGGGGACTCGTGGTGATGGTGCTTGCAACCAGTCCTTCACGTGGTCGTGGTACGAACAAAGACACACAGTCCTGTCACGTATGCATGACTCGTGCGACTACAGTGCCATTGGGATACCTGAGATGATGATTGAGTCATGATATGACAGCCGAGGGATATGCCGGCTGATGAGATATGATAACCGAGGTGACATGCCGGCTTGTATGATATGCCAACCGAGGGATATGCCGGCGGATGAGATATGATAACCAAGGTGACATGTCAGCTTATATGATATGCCAACCGAGGGATATACTGGCTGATGAGATATGATAGCCGAGGTGACATGTCGGCTTATATGATATGTCAGCCGAAGGATATGTTGACTGATGAGATATGATAGCCGAGGTGACATGCCGACTTATATGATATGCCAGCAGAGGGATATGCCGGCTGATGAGATATGATAGCCGAGGTGACATGCCGGCTTATATGATATGCCAGCCGAGGGATATGTCAGCTGATGAGATGTGATAACCGAGGTGACATGCCAACTAATGAGTTATGATAGCCGATGTGATATGCCGGCTTATGTGATATGATAACCGAGGTAACATGTCAGCTTATGATGATATTACGATAGCCGAAGGTTATGCCGGCTTATATGCGATATTATGATAGCCGAAAGATATGCCAGCTTATACATTATACGATGATAGCCAAGGATCTACCGGCTAATACGATATGATATACAATTTGATGCGATATGAGAGCCGAGGGACTTGCTGGCTTATACGATATGACAACGGCTTTCATGACTAGTGATCGGAGTCCATGTACTAGTGAGGGTACATTTCGTTACCGAGGTCAGTGGATATGGTGTGGGCGGTGACCCGATTGATGAAATTATGATTTGTATGGACGATGTGTCCTTGAGATGATCTATACCATCATAGAGAGGCAATGGTATCAAAGTATTACTAGTCTGGTCATCCATAAGATTGGATGTGCCATCTTCAATATATGAAGATTTTAACATGAATGTTAATTGGTAAGTCATTATGTGATTTGTTTTGTGCATGATTGCACTGAATGCTTGCTAACCCCATGGGGTTGCTCGTTTATGATAATGATTATAATGTTAAGTATGAAATAGTGTCAAAAGTGATAAACTTGAATGAAAAATGTAATGGTGAGATAGCCTTGATGGTGTTTGAGTTATATGTGAATACAGGGGAGACTCTGGCGATTTTACTGGCGAAATCTCCTAGTACGAATAGGACTCTCATTACTCACCTTATGATCTTTTGAGGGGTTTGTATTATATATGAATGAACTGTCTTGCTAAAAAACTATTAAGTTCCACTCATTTTTCTGTTTTATGCCCCTCAGGTATGCGAGGAAGGTTCGTGAGTGCGATGAGGGAATCACGTGATGACAGCTCTGACACCACCCATGGAGGGTGTAACAAGGTAATATTCGGTTAAGCCTTAACGCTTTAATTATGATCATCATTTATTTTTAATTATGCTCTGAGTTGTCTGTTGTCGCGGTGAAACGGTAATTTAGTGTTTACTACTCTACCTTTCACTAGACTTCCTAAAATGCATCGTTTTAGTTGGGCTTTCGTCACCTAGACTCAGCGTCCAGGTGTCGGCTAACACCCGGTATTCCTGGTATTCGGTTGTATATTCGGGACGGGGTGTAACATTCTCCCTTTACGTGGACAAATGGGCTTAAGGATAACACCATAATCTTTGAGCGTTTGGATAGAGGATTACCTAATTTTGTGTGGTTAAATATTTTCCCTAACTATAACCTTCATAACTACCCCATTCAAGGTTCGGACCATGGACCAATTTGTCTCACTACCGCTCCTATGGCTCTAAGGAAAGCCAACACCTTTAAGTTAGAAGCAATTTGGTTTAATCATCCTAATTTTGGGGATTTAGTCAAAAGTGCTTGGTCAGATTATGAGATTATAGGTAACCCGTGTCAACAATTTTCAACCCTATGTAGTAGTTTTTCCTGTGTTGCAAGAAACTGGAATAAAACTGAATTTGGGAACTTCGCCTCAAAAGTCAAGGAGGTTAGTCAAGAACTAGGAGAAATTCAGGAGTAACTTATGCAAAATCCAAGCTCAGTATTTCTGATTACTAAAGAGGGAGAAACCCAAAAGGAACTCTTTGATCTCCATCGTCAAGAAGAACTTTTTTTGCCACAACGAGCCAAGGCCAATTGGCTCCAACTTGGGGACAAGAACACAACTTTCTTCTATCTCCAAGCCACTATGCGTAGAAAGAGAAATACTATCTCCAAAATCAGAGATGCAAATGGAATTTGGCATGTTGAGGGAAATGGATTGAGTCAAGTCTTCATTTCTGAGTTTAAGAAGAGATTTACTCAGGATGCTTCGCCTAGTCTTGCCCAAATGTCTGAGTTTTTGTCCATTTTAGAACCTTGTATTACTAATTCCCAAAACGATCTTTTACTTGCGCAGGTGTTAATGAATGAGGTGGAGGTGGCTACTAGGAGCATTAGGGCTCTTAAGGCCCCTAGACCAGATGGTATCCATGTTGGTTTCTTTCAACATCTTTGGTGTGATGTTAAGCATAAGATCCTAGACCTCGTCAATGATTTCTTCCAAAATGGTACCTCTCTAAATTCTCTTAACCATACAAACATTGACCTAATTCCAAAAATTGATAACCCGAAGTCTACTAATCACTTTAGACCTATCAGTCTTTGTAATTTGGCTTACAAAATTATTTCGAAAGTCAATATTAATAAACTTAGGAAGATTAATCTAAAGAAATTGATTTCTTAGAACCAATGAGCCTTTGCCCCAAGAAGATCCATTTTTGATATTTTTCTTATAGCTCATGATTTATTCTCTGACATAAAAAGGAAAAAAAGGGAGGATTGGTTCTATGGCCATAACATTAGACTTGGAAAAAGCTAATGATTTACTTGATTGGAGTTACATAAAAAGTTGTCTTTTGAAATTTGGTTTTTCTCTGTGCTAGGATAACCTCAGCTTCTTTTTCCATGCTTATTAATGGTTGTCCTGAAGGCTTCTTTGTACCAACTAGGGGTATTCGACAGGGAGACCCACTTTCTCCTTACATATTTATCATTTGTATGGAACCCTTAATTAGACACATCAATGCCTTGACTATTTCTTCTAAAAACCAAGTTGGTATTCTTTCTTCTCCCCATGGATTGAGAATTTCTAACTTAATGTTTGCTGACGATTGCCTGATTTTTTGTAAAGCTAACAATTCAACTGCTAGGAAAGTTTTGCAGGTACTAAATGATTTTGCCAGGGTTGCGGGACATAAAATTTATTTTCACAAATCATCCATTTTATTCTCTCCTAATGCGAATTCACAGGTTAGAAACGCCATAGCCACCACGTTGGGCATACAGCATAAAACTACGATTGGTAAGTATTTAGGAATTCACAACATAGTTTTCTGGAAAGACCCTATGAATGCTAAAGAACTCTTGCTGAAAATCCAAAAATAAGTTGTTGGATGGAAACGTAACTCTCGAGAGAGAGGTGGAAAGCTCACTCTTTTGAAATCAAGTATAACTCGTATGCTTAACCATGTTCTTTTATGTTTTCCATGTCCTAGAAAATTATCTAAAGCTATTAACAAAGAATGCAGGAACTTGGGGCGACAATGGTGGTCCTCCTCCAATTTCCTGGAAAGAAGCTTGTAAACCTATTGAGAAATGAGGCATTGGCCTTTGTAATGTGGAATCTTTTAACTTGGCAGGTCTAGCTAAGCTAGGTTGGAAGATTTTAACTGATAACTAGAACTGGTGGGCCAGACTTATGAGAGCAAAATATCTAAGACATTCTCCACTATTTCTGTTCAAGAAGAAAGTAAATCATTCCATGGCTTGGAAAGGAATTTTAGATGGAAAAAAACTCCTCTATAAAGGTATATCCTGGATTGTAGGTGATGGAAAATATATTTGTTTTTGGGCAGACAATTGGGCGTTTCCTTTCCCGCTGGCCAAGATTCTAAACCCATAAGAGCTACAAAACATTGACTGGAGTTTAACAGTGGAGAAAGTCATCTCGGGTCAACGTTGGGGCATGCATGCTATCAAAAACTTAGTCCCAGAAGATATAGCCCAATTAAAGCAATTCATATCCCGACAGAAGGTGGCAATGAGAAAGGCAGAATTATCTGGGCTCCGGATCCCAAAGGAATTTTTACCATTTAGTATGCAGTGCAATTCCTGGAAAGTGGAACTCTTTCTCACCCACAAGAGAAACTTCTGGGTCGCATATGGAAGCTTAAGATCCCGCCTAAAATTAAGGTATTTAGTTGGATCCTCATTAGAAACAGGTTAAGCACAAGGAGTCGACCTCAGAGATTCTATCATGATATGGACAATACCTGTGGCATTTGTTGGTACCCTGAGGAATCAGAAAATCATGTGTTTAATGTTTGTGTGTTCGCTCAATAGGTATGGAGGTTGGAGAGTAATACTCTGAATCCTACCAATGAGGATTTTGTTCATTGGCTTTCTTCCTTAAGTTCTAGTTATAAAGGCAAGATCTCGAAACTTGGTATGACATTGCTTATTTGCTGGAAAATTTGGAATGCTAGAAATAAAACGGTGTTCTCTAATGTGAGTCCCCACCCCTTTCAAGTTCACATGTTGGCTCACACTTTAGAGGAAGACTACTTCAAGGAAAATGCCAATCGGGATGTTATAGTTAGGGATAATCAACTCATTAGATGGTGCCCTCCGGAAGTAGGGTGGTGCAAGCTTAATTTTGATGCTTCTGTGAAACATGGTGAGTCCGCTGCTGCGGGGTTTGTCATTAGGGATCTTGTTGGTCTTCCTCTTATGTCAGGATCTTTGAACCTTGGTAGGACCAACTCCCTTGTGGCTGAAGGTGCTGCTCTAGTGGAAGGTCTTAGTGTAACGACCGTTGTCCGGAGGATTCCAGGGACGGATCGTTACATAAAAGGCGCCTTTTATGTAACGACATGTCCCGAATCCTCGGCAAACAACGCCGTTAGTGGAATTCCCTCCACTCGGAATCCTTCGGCACAATCGGTATTATTAGCTTGTCCCCGTTCGAAAATCTCCTAACTACAACATTTTTGAGGACTCGAACCCTGGACCAAGCCTTTTTATTCCCCTTGGGGGGGGGGGATACCTTTCACCAACTAGACCTTGCCACAGAGCTAGGACCCAACAAACTTATGGTGGAGGGTGACTCTAAGGTAGTCATTGATGCTAATCAACTTGAGGCTCAAACCTCCTTGGAGGATTTCTAGAATTATTTCAAATGTTAGGCAGCTAAGCAGGAATTTCTAAGTTATTAGCTTCTCCCATGTTTTTAGATAGGCAAATTTTGTTGCTGATTCACTAGCGGAGTTGGGGCATCCAAGAGATTCGAGTAGTAGGTGGGAGCGATCAATTCTGATGTAAGTAGTGAGAGCTTGGAAGTTTGACTTTTTTAATTGTGGTTGCCCAAGGGTTCTTTCTTGTTTTAATTTTTGTTTTGTGTCCAAAAAAAAAAGAACAAGAAAACAAGAAAGTTGATGAGCTAATGATCTAAATCTAATGATGGGTGGGGAACAGAACCCGACCCGGACCCAATAGAGTGAGGTAGGTGATGGGCATGGACCCAGCTTCGACTCTTTCAACTTTTAGGTCAAGGCCAGGAGAAGGAGAGAATGAACGAGAAAAGCCAAGGTTTTTTTAAAATCCGATTAAACCAGTCGAGTGTTAGTTTGTGTGTAGGCCTGTAGTCTTCTGTAGGGTTAAAACTCAGATCTGAAAACTAAGGACACACTAAAACACAAGCAGCCTTTCTCACCCAATCTCACCCTGCAATTGCAAATTTCAATGCTTTTCGTCTAACCCCCAAGTTTTTCTTCCTGCTACAAACCTCCAAACCTCAAAAAACCCTAAACTAAAAAAAATGATTAAACGCCCTTATTTTCACAAGCTGATTCTGCCCTCCACTCTCCAAGCCAAACAGCTGGTAACCCACTTTCTCTCTTTTTTTTTTTTTTTTTTGTTTGTGGGTTTTGTTTTTGTTGAATTGTCTGCTGATTGTAGTTGGGTTTTTATTTTGTTTGGTTACTGGGAAAATTGTGTCTGAGAAACCCAGATGGGAAGTTGGAAATTTTCTTCCTTTGGAAGATTTCTAGACGACCTAATAGAAAGAAAAGAAAAACCCCTTTAAATTCTCACTCTTTGATTTTGGTTTTGGTTTTGCCTGGATGTTTTCTTGGATTAGGTAAAGTAAAAGGTGGTGATTAGGTTCGCCAAGGTTGGTTAGATATTTTCTTTCAATTGTCTGTCACTTGATGTTCTAGTAGAAATCCCACCAACTTGTTTCTGGAAATGGACGAAATTTAAGTGTGTTTATATTAATTTGTAAGGTAACACAGTTGTATATGGCTCAGGCGGGCTGTTAAATTTATCTCTTACAGGACTGAAACTTATGAGATTGCTTCAGATTTTAATATCGTTTTTGCTTCGTTTGTTTGTGTGGAAAGTTAATCTCAAGTTAAAAATCTTCTGTCTCCAATGCCTTATATAGATGGTCTAACAAGAGCAAGCATTTTCACTGAATTTTAGTTGCAATTAAAGTTTAGGGCTTGAGTTCTATGAGCTATAAACTGATGATCTTTTGCTATGATTGAAAATAAAGAGAGTTTTAGTGCTCTGGTAGCTATCAAACTTGTCTTATTGAGAAGAATAGTTGCGATTGGGCATTAGGAACTTTGAATATATGAATTTTCAGCAAATAAATAAGTTATAGTCTGATTTTATATGTACATTGATTCCCCCTATAGCCTTGGGTTCACTCCATGTCTACTTGCTCCAGTGTGAAAATTGAGCTGCCTTTTTGTGATCACCTCTGCTATTTTTCTTGTCACTTTTGTATGTGAAAAATAAAAATTCTTGACCGACTTCCTTGATTCCTCAGGAGTTCCTATGAAACATCATGATATATTCAATACAATAAGATCAGTTTTGTGCATGCTATTTGATGAATGCAATATATTGGTTCTTCTCTTCCCCTCCCCTTAATGCAATTTTCCTCATTTTTGCAATGTAGGACAAATCTTTGCACTTTTAATATTGTATTTGTTCCGCACTTAATCATTCTTATCTATTTTTTTGCAGTGTTATGATAGTTGTGCTGTTCATGTTATGTTTTATGCAAATTTACAGTCTTATATATCATAATTGCCAAAGATATAATACAAGAGTTCATCTACAATTTACATCATTGTCTATTCATTCTTGCTAAAAAGCCTGCCTTGGTTTGTGTCATTGTAGAGGATCCCGGACAACTTTGTCAACAAATTCGGAGATGAGCTTTCTACCGTTGCTATGCTCTCTGTTCCTGGGGGTCATGCTTGGCATGTCGGAATAAAGAAGGCTGATAACAAGGTTTGGTTTCATGATGGTTGGCAGGAATTCATCAAAGATTATTCGGTCCGTGCAGGATACTTCTTGGCATTCAGATATGAGGGGCATTCGACTTTCATTGTTCATATATTTAATTTGACCACTGCCGAGATTAGCTATCAACCTAATGCTCTCAGTAGTACTGGAGGACCCATTTACCGTCATCAGGTATTTGAAGAAATGGAAGATGATGAATGTATGGAAAGCTTGGGTTCCTCCCCGACATCCACTGTTACTAATTCTTTGAGAGACAAGTTCTTCAGTGACAGTGCAAAGCATCTGACTCCTGGAAAAAATTATGATCCTCCTGCGCTGCAGAATTTATTTAATGGTTCAAAGCCGAAGAATTGCATCAACTGGGATGCAGGGACCCCGCATCCGCCAAAGGGTTCTGGTCTACAAGCAGGTAACCAACCTAGTCCAGTTGAAGACACACGGAGCACGAAGAAGAGTATAAGAAAAAAACGGAAACTTGATCCTAGTAAGTTTTCTGAACTCATATCGTTTCTAATATTCTATTCGTGGAAATTTAAGTCTCATTATTAAATTATTAATACTATGAAAGTTGCAGATGCGCAGGATTCTTCTTCTCAACAGGATAAAGAAGTTGAAATCCGCTTCAGATTTTATGAAAGTGCATCAGCAAGGAAGCGAACTGTAACAGCTGAGGAAAGAGAAAGGGCTATTAATCAAGCCAAAACATTTGAGCCTGTTAATCCTTTTTGCAGGGTTGTCCTTCGACCATCCTACCTATATAGGGGCTGTATAATGGTAAGTTCCTCAATATGATGTGCTGTACATTGCTTGTTGGTTTTCGATTGCTACATCTGGGCTTAAAATTATCTGTTTTCTTATGCAGTATTTACCATCCTGCTTTGCCGAAAAGAATTTAAACGGGGTTTCCGGATTCATCAAACTCCAATCCTCCGATGGTAGACAGTGGCCAGTCCGATGCCTTTACAGAGGAGGCAGAGCAAAATTAAGCCAAGGATGGTATGAGTTTACGGTGGAGAACAATTTGGGAGAGGGAGATGTCTGTGTCTTTGAGATGCTCCAGGCAAAGGAGGTTGTGCTAAAAGTTACTGTATTTTGCGTCCTTGAAGATGCAGGATTCGTGAACCAAGCTCCACAGCAGAATGTCAGCCAACCGAAAATAATTAGAAATTAGCGGCTACCTGGCTGGTAAATTTGCATGTCTAAACTGTATCAAAGAATCTCGTTTCTCTTCGGGTAGTGATTTTGTTTGTTCATCTGGTCTTACATCTTTTTAGTACTCGAAACTTTTCAGGATGACTTAGTGGAACTTTTTCGGTTTAGGAGTTTCAACACAGATTTTCTATTTTTGGTCTTGACTAGCACTGTAAATAGATTGTGCAATACTATGATCCTAATTTGCCTTCATTTTCGATTTTTTTTCCGGTGTTATTGGTTTTTTGTCAAATACATTTGTTTGTGCCTACTCTTGACCTTCCACCCTCTTTCTCATTTGCCTGTGCAGCTCGGCAGATGTGTTCTGAAATCAAAGTAGGTTTGTAAACATAATTTGACTTTTTCTCTTTGTCGTTGATGAATTTTGACCACAAGCTCCTCTGATTTAGTTTTGTTTTCTTGTTTTTCATCCCAGAATGCCTACTTTGTAAGTGGTAATTTTGTAGATCTCATCCCTTTTGTTTTGTTTTTAAATACAACAATAATGGGGAGTTTTCTTGTTTATACAATAATATATACGAGGATTATCGACTTTACTTTTACTTTTTTGTAAGTGTTGAATTCTAGACCGAAGATCTCCCATCTCCCAGTGCACAGTGAGTATGACTACAATTTTTTACAACTGTTGTTGAATACTAGTATTCGTGACAATTTCAGTACTTTTGTGTATAAAACCTTAAATACCGCCACTCATACCACGGTGTGGTGGAATTTTGCCAAATGTAGGGTGGATAGTTTCGAATTCGGCTTTTGCAGAAGTTAATACGCAGATATATAATCTCTCTCCGCGAATACCTTTGGATATGGTCAAGAAATGAATTCAGAATCTCTTTGAGGTTTGAACACTATTCTTGGTGACCCAGGTTTTCACTTTAAAACCTCACTATTCTTGTTGACCCGGGTTTTCACTTTACCACCTCACTATTCTTGGTGACCCAAAAAATAAAAGAAAAGGCCTAAAACTTATTCCCAATGACCAAAAGAAAAGGGTAAAGGGAACACCATCTTTTTTACTTTCGGTTCATTTTGTGGCAGACTTTTTCCATTATTTCATGGATGTCAAAGGAAATGGTTGAAACTTGAAAATGACTCATGGCTTGGTAACTTGCATATTGATAAGTTTGGGGTAACTGAAAACTGTAAATTAAAATTTTACCATTTCGTTGGTCCCACCATCAAAACACGCAAGACTTAATTTGTATTGTCATGGTAAAAAAACAGGGATTTGCACCAAGGAAATCACAATTTTTTATTTTATCAATCGGAATAGATTTAAATTTGAGACCTCTTTTAATATTGACAAGAGAAATATCATTATATATAACTGATAAATAGATTACAATTTAGACATGAGCCAAGGTATATTGATTGCCTTTATCATTTTAATCAATCACAAAATAACAAATCAACCCTCGTATTATATGATCAACGAATATTTCAAATAAGTAGCGAGTAATCAAGTTCTCTACCAAAAAAAGTTGGTTTATTCCTCCCATTAGTCTATTTTCTATCATTCAAGACGTGTGTACGGCTGGTAGTTGTCCTTATAATCAATTGGGAATAAGAAATTCAAAATTCATAATTGAAATTTATTTACGACGAAATTAGTAATACAAATTTTCCCAAATTTGCACATAGAAGGGAAAGGTCTCTATCTCAGCTGACTCAGCTCAGGATGATCTTTGTACAAGACTACAAGTAGTTGTTTGTTTTTTCACTTCGGACAGGGTTTATACTTTCGTATATTATGAATTGAGGAATACTAATAATCGAGTACCTAATAAATGGACAAGAATATCCGGAGGGAGATCCGCTGTCTCATTTCGATGTCCCATTTCGATATTCCATTTCGATGTCTTATTTCGATGTCCCATTTCGATGTTCCATTTCGATGTCCCTTCTCCAATTTATTTATGTGTCTATTAACTTAACAGAAGATTAACTCTGTTAAATTGATTATCTTTATCAAAAAATAAAATAAAAATAGAAGAAGAGAAGTCTCAGTCCACCACAAATACTCGGAAAAAGAAAATCCACCACAAATACACCATCAACCACCACACCCCACGACTAACATTGGAGGTCCAACCCACCCAAATCAGGTAGGCAACCACCCTCAACCAACGAAACCAGTGGCGGAGACTGGTAACTGAATGAAAATTAAGTAAACAATGTAAACAAGTACTAGGGCTCAACCTTCACCATTAACAATCATATGTGACTTAGAAAAGAATCTATGAATCAATACATGCAACTTTGAAGGTTAGATTTTTCGAAAGCATATTTTCCTCGTGGGCATTCAAGTGAAAACGTATACCTAACATGCGATTAGTCTATGGCATTTAGATCTAATTCTACATGCAAGATTCATTAAGTTCATGAAAATCTTTTATAACCATGCAATCTCTTAGTTATGGTATTTAACCTAGATGTATTACAATTCTTAATCACAAGAAGCTAATCCCAATTTTTAGGTGGGCATTCCTATAAAATTGCATCAAATTACTTGTCTAAATATCCTAAGGGTGATCAAGCATTAAGATATAAAGATAGTTTTAAACAGTGATTAAAGATTCAAAGCATGCATATACGAAAACATAGGAAAAAGATAAATCACATAATCATGTTAAGGCTTAGGTCTAACCCTAGTGAGAAAATTAGTTACTCATGCTCATACTGAATAGAAATAATTTCATTAAAATTGAAGTTAAGAGAACAAACAGTTTGTAGAACAAAGGTAGCCGAAAATCCCAGCTTGCCGTGCTCTTAGATGAAGAATTGTATTCTGAATTTTTGGTGTCTTTAAATCTAAGCCAAGCTTGGGTATTTATAAGGAAATATTCCTAATCCTATTCTGGAAAGGAGTAAAATAAAAATAATCAAATCTAATTCCTAGTTTGAACATAAATAGGAGAGCATATGCCTTCTCCTTCTTGAATTGGGATTTTTAATTGATATACTTCCTTCTTTTGCTCCAAACACTCCTTCTAGAATAAACCTGTCAATATAATCAATTCAAGTATCAATTCTTCCCAAAATAATAATAATAACTAATTAAATATATGGGAAAATACAAGTATATAATTGACTCATCAAATACCCCCAAACTTGAATTGTTACTTGTCCTCAAGTAAATAAAACAAAACTAAGAAAACAAATATAAGAAATAAAATGCCACTTTCGCAGGGAACTCGATAGTGTTGAGCAAACACTACATGCCTTTAAACCCCTAGGTGTCCCTAGTAGGAGGAGTTGTGTCTCCTGAGGGTTTACCAGTTACGACACCCACAAACGCTTTCAAAATTTGTTAAACTTAATTTAACCTTCCTTCCATTGAATATAAAGTAACACTTATAAAAGCAAAATCAAAATTCTCAAGTCATAAGCAATGCTAAAAGAGAGAGCAAATCCACACTTTCAAAACAGAAGATTACCAGATTCTGGTGAGCAATCCATAAACCATATTCGTGTAATGTGAATCTCAACAAAATTGTAAGTGTTAAACCAGTCCCTCACTTGCATTACATCTGTACCCACCAACTGTAAAATCACTTAACCTATCACCATCCAAAGCATTCTTGCCTGAAATTTTTATTTTTATTTTTATTTATTTTTTCATTTTTTTGTTATTTATTATTATAATATATATATATATATATATTTTTTTATAACAAAAGATGGAATTTTATTTAACATTAAGCAAGCTTTCTAACCAACCCATGTAACGAGCTTTAGATCGATGACTCCCAAATCAGATGACTTTAGGGCACCAGACAACAAATGTCCCAAAGGATTTATTTACTCGGATTGGAAAGGCTAGCATGCAATTGATGGGTAAATGCACACCCCTATTTTAGGGCTCGGACTCACCTCCGATTTATTTATGGCTTTCACTTTTTCGAACCTTGGACGGTAACAAATTAAATAACCCACAATCTTAGGGTAAGAAAAATTAGCATGCTTGAAACAAATTTAATTTCCACAACTAAGTTGATGTGCATGTGCGAAATTGAATATGGTAAGAATTGTGTGCAAAAATCAACTATATGTTCTTGGTGGTCACGCTCTAATATTTAATCTCACTTATGAATTTTCAAATTTCGATCATAGCAAATAGAGTGCATTAAAAATAATTTAGGAAGGAAAAATCAAATTAAGTCTAAACAAAAATCGTTGTTATTTTATGTTTATTTTTTTTTCTAAAATGTTTATTTTATATTTTTTTTTTGTTGTTTAATTATTTTTTATTTTTTATTTTTTTGTATTAGACACAAACAAAATAATATTTTTCTACCCCCAAACTTATCATGCAACAGGTCCTCATGGTGCAAAACAGAAAAGAAGAAAGAAAATGAAAACAAAATAAAGAATTAAGCAGAAAATTAAAAAGGACAAGAAAAAAAAATAAAAGGAAAGAAGAGCACCTGGGGTCGAACCCGAGACCTGAGCTGTGCTCCCAGCCAGTAAAACGGCGTCGTTGTGTGTGAGTTGAAGGTGGACCGAAAACGCCACCGTTTTGAGCAGATATAAAGCCCCCTTCTTCAGACTGAGGGCTTCATTTCTCACCCTAGCCGTCCAGGAGCAAGAGAGCAGAGAGTCTGAAATCAACAGCTCCGAAAATACCCACCACTCGGTCATGCCGTGATGCGTCCCCGATGACTGCCAGCGACGATCCACCACCGTTGTGCACGCGAGAGACACCACGAACCTCCCTATCGCCGATACCCAACGAAGTCCGAGAGAAATGGGCTCCAAAAGCGTGGAAATCCAAGCACCCGTCGGAGCCCAGGACAGCGGAAAGGAGAAGGCTGGGACACTGTCCATCACCACACGGCTCCAGCGGCCGAGAGGGAACCAGCAGCAGCGACCGGAAGTGGGCACGAGGTAAGGATTCCGTGCTTGGTCCGATTCGGTGTCGATTGTTTTTTTTTTTTTTTTTTTTTTTTTTTTTTTTTGTTTTTGGTTGTCTTGTTAATTGTTTGTTGTTCGTGGCGTCTGATGTGGAATCTGGTACCGGTGTGTAGGTGGGAGAAATGGAGGTGGGATGGAGGAGAGACCCGAAGCGGGCCAGGGAAGCGGACAGAAACCCTTGAAAGGTAACAGACCCTCATTTCTGCAAATCTGGTATGCAGATGTGTGCAGATGTGTTTATTTGAAATGTCTGTGTTAATTCTCTTGATGCCTGTGATGTGTCTGTTGAGATGTGTTCATTTGAAATGTCTGTGTGGGCCATCACCGGCTGTCGGAGGCGATGTTGGTGATGGTGGGTGTGCAGGGACTGACCGGAGATTGGGGGATCCGGGTAACTGGGCCCGGATCTGGTGCGGTCGTGGGCTGGAGGCCGAAAGTGGGTCAACCGGTCGATCGTGAGCTCACTCCAATGGCGGGAACACTCGGGGCATACGGCTAGGGGTACCCGGCTCGGAAAATGGGCCCGATGGGCTCATGAGTACGGGAAGGGAGGACCAGGTTGTAAGCATCGGGCTAGTACGGTCGATTGGCGTGGGCCCACGAGGAAACAGGCCATCGGAGGCGGAGGTGAAGTGGGGTGGAGCCACCATAGGCCCGGTCCATTATCGGCTGAGGTCCCCGAAATTGGGCCTGATGTGATGGCAGGCCTAAGAGTAAGGCCCGAGTTTACCGCGGGTTGGGCCTCGGTCGTGGTTGGGCCGGTAGTCTGTGTGGGTCCAAGTCTAATCAGGCGGGGATGTATCGTGGGCGACCCGGCTAGTGTGGACCTGCCCGGAACCTGGGCCCAAGATGGGATTGGTCCTAGTAGTAAGGCGCAGGAGGGCCAGGTTGGGTACCCACGTGACCGTCGCTTGAGTGGGCTTGGACGGCTTCGGCTGCTTGACTCGAGCCTGGATGCAGCTCACGTGCTTGGGTGGGCCGGCAGGTAAACTCACTACGATTCTGTCCGTAGTTTTTATTTTATTTTTTTTTTTAATTTTTTTTTTTTTTTAATTTTTTTTTTTTTAATTTTTTTTATTTTTTTTTATTATTATTTTTTTTTTTAACAAATGATACTGACCCAGACTGGTGTGTGTGCAGGTACTACCCCCAAACTTAGAGTAGGGTGTAGATTCCTAGGTTATTCAATTCATTTGATGTAAAAGTGTTGTAATAATAGACCTAGGATCACGATCATCATCAGCCCAGGTATGACTCCTCTATCCTTGGTATTTAGATTTTGAAGCATGTCTACATTTTGTTGTATGATTATACCCGACTGCTAGTGGATAGGGCGCGCCAATCAACTCAACCATGTATGCCTGGAATCACACTTAGTGCTAGGTAACAACAGAAAACGGTTATTGCATGTTAGATAAGTAAAACAAAAACAAATACGCTATTGTAAAGGATATAGGTGGGTTGCCTCCCATTAAGCGCTTAAGTTAACGTCTAGAGCTCGACGTAGGGCTGGTAGGATCATGGAGTATGTGGTTGTAGAGCCACGACATCCTTAGCTAGGTCGTAGGGTGACTCCAAATAAGGTTTCAGACGATGTCCATTAACTGTGAATTCCTTTCCGGTTTGGACGTTCTTTATACCCACTGCTCCGTGTGGATGTATATGGACAACTTCAAATGGTCCATACCAGCGGGACTTAAGCTTTCCTGGAAAGAGTCTGAGTCTGGAGTTAAATAAGAGTACCTTTTGTTCGGGATGAAAGTCCTTTCTTAAAATCTGGCGATCATGAAAAAGCTTGGTCTTCTCTTTATAGATCCTTGCATTATCGTAGGCATCATTCCGAATTTCTTCCAGCTCACTGAGCTCCAGTTTACGCTGCTCTCCTGCCTCATCATAGGCAAGATTGAGTTGCTTGACTGCCCAGAATGCCTTGTGTTCTAACTCCATTGGTAAATGACAAGCTTTGCCATAAACCAGTCGAAATGGGGACATTCCAATTGGGGTTTTATAAGCTGTTCGGTACGCCCATAGTGCATCGTTCAGCTTTGTACTCCAATCCTTCCTTGTAGAAGACACTGTTTTCTCTAGAATTCGCTTAAGCTCGCGATTAGAAACTTCAACTTGCCCAGATGTTTGGGGGTGGTACGGTGTTGCCACCCGATGAGTGATGCCATGCTTTGCAAGTAATGAGGCAAAAGGCTTATTCAAGAAGTGCTTGCCTCCGTCACTTATGATAGCTCTGGGGACTCCAAATCTAGGAAAAATTGTACCTTGTAGAAATTTGAGGACCACCGATCCTTGATTTGTTGGACTGGCGATGGCCTCCACCCATTTAGAGACGTAGTCCACAGCCACTAAGATGTAGAGATTGCCGTGAGATGAGGGAAACGGACCCATAAAGTCAATTCCCCAAACGTCAAAAATTTCAACAACCAAAATGCTCTGCTGGGGCATCTCATTGCGTTTGGACTGGTTTCCAACACGCTGGCAGCGATCGCATGCTTTGCACCATGTGTAAGCATCTTTGAATAAAGTAGGCCAATAGAAACCGCTTTGTAAAATTTTGGTTGCGGTTCGTTTGGGACCGAAATGACCTCCACACGCAGATTGATGTGCAAATTGTAGGATACTTTCCTGCTCTTCACTTGGCACACACCGTCGAATAAGTTGGTCTGCACAGTGCTTGAATAGGTAGGGTTTATCCCAGAAATAATATTTGACAGTGGATAGGAACTTTTTCCGCTGTTGGGATGCAATATCGATTATAAGTTTGCCACTAACCAGAAAATTCACAATATCTGCATACCAGGGTGTGTGCTGCATGAGGGCGAAGAGCTGCTCGTCAGGAAAAGTTTCTTGGAGTGGCAATGACTCAGACTCTGCTGTAGTGGTGTTCACCAGCCGAGATAAGTGGTCTGCCACTACATTCTCACTCCCCTTTTTGTCACGAATTTCGATGTCAAACTCTTGTAATAGGAGAATCCATCGTATGAGTCTAGGTTTTGAATCTTTCTTAGCAAAAAGGTATTTTAATGCTGCGTGGTCTGTGAAAATAATTACCTTAGCACCGATTAGATATGATCGGAACTTTTCCAATGCAAAAATCACTGCTAAGAGCTCCTTCTCTGTTGTTGAATAATTGAGTTGTGCATCGTTTAAAGTTCTGCTGGCGTAGTATATCACACTTGGTAGCTTGTCTTGTCGCTGTCCTAGAACAGCTCCAACCGCATAATCTGATGCATCGCACATGACTTCAAAAGGTAGGTTCCAATCTGGTGCGGTGATAATAGGGGCTGTGGTTAAAAGTGTCTTCAGGGTCGTGAATGATTGGAGGCACTTGTCATCGAATATGAAGTCTGAGTCCTTGGCCAATAAATTGCACAGTGGTCGACTAACCTTAGAAAAGTCTTTGATAAATCTTCTGTAGAACCCAGCATGGCCAAGAAAGGATCTGATATCCTTGACTGATGTGGGGTGTGGCAGGTTGCTGATGACGTCAATCTTGGCTTTGTCCACCTCGATTCCACGGTCTGAAATTAGGTGCCCTAACACGATTCCGTGCTTCACCATAAAGTGGCACTTTTCCCAGTTCAATACCAAATGTGTCTCTTTGCATCTTTCTAGAACAGTGGCCAAGTTGTCTAAACAGTTGTCAAATGAATCTCCATATACGAAGAAGTCATCCATAAACACTTCAATTATTCGTTCCACCATGTCTGAGAATATGCTCATCATGCATCGCTGAAATGTGGCAGGTGCATTACACAGTCCGAAAGGCATACGTCGGTAGGCAAAAGTGCCAAATGGGCACGTGAATGTAGTTTTGTCCTGATCCTCAGGTGCTATAGGAATCTGATTGTACCCTGAATAACCATCTAGAAAACAATAAAATGCCTTGCCCGCTAATCGCTCCACCATCTGATCGATGAATGGGAGTGGGAAGTGATCCTTTCGTGTGGCTGAATTCAGCTTGCGATAATCAATGCAAACCCTCCACCCCGTAGTTAACCTTGTAGGGACTTGCTCCCCTTTTTCGTTAGTACTAACCGTGATTCCTGATTTTTTTGGAACAACTTGTGTTGGGCTTATCCATGGGCTGTCTGAAATTGGGTAGATAATGCCTGCGTCTAGAAGTTTTAGGACCTCACTTCGAACAACGTCTTTCATGATTGGGTTCAATCGCCTTTGAGCATCAACAGTAGGCTTGCTGTCCTCTTCCAGTAGGATACGATGCATGCAGATTGATGGACTGAGGCCTTTGATGTCGGCTATTGTCCACCCAATCGCCTCTTTGTACTTGCGTAAGATTCTGAGTAGCTTGTCTTCCTCTAGGTCGGTGAGGTCTGCTGCAATGATCACGGGCAGAGTTTCGTGGTCACTAAGGTGTGCATATTTGAGATGGGCTGGAAGGGGCTTCTTTTCCAGCTGAGGGGCTATCTTAATGGAAGGTGGTTGTGGCGTCTTTGGGGGCCCAAGCGCTTCAATCTGAGGTCGCCATCTTGGATAGGGTGGTCGGTTGCTATCTAGTGCCGCCATAATTTCTGCAATATCTACCTCGTTTTGGCAGAGGATGGGGTCCATGAGTGCTGCCTCTAGAGGGTCGGTAAAGAGCAATTGTCTCTGTGCCATGCAGGTTACTTCCTCCAAAACTTCAATTCTGCTACACTCTGAAATTTCAGGGGGTCTTTTAGCCATGTCAAATAGGTTTAATACCACAGTTTCATCTTGCACACGGAATGTAAGAGTGTCAGCTTCTACGTCTATCAGTGTGCGGGCTGTGGCCATGAAGGGTCGGCCAAGGATTAGGGGTGTCTCTTTGTCTTCCACCATATCGAGTACCACAAAATCGATGGGTAGATAGACTTTATCCACCTTGATGATGAGATCTTCAATGATCCCCTTAGGGTATGTGAGGGATCGGTCAGCCAATTGGAGAACCATTGGTGTAGGCCTGAGCTGTCCTGCTCCTAATCGCTTAAATATTGAGTAGGGCATAAGGTTGATGCTGGATCCGAGATCTATTAGGGATTGCTGAAATTCAGAATTCCCTATTGTGCAGGAAATAGTAAAGCTGCCTGGATCTTTTTTCTTTGGTGGCAGTTTGTGTAGAAGAGCTGCACTACACTGTTCTGTCAAAACCACCTTTTCCAAGTCTGAAATTTTTTTCTTATTGGCGCATACCTCCTTCAAAAATTTTGCATAGGAAGGGATGTGCTGTATAGCATCTAGTAGAGGTAGATTGATATGTACCTTGGCTAATGTCTGCATGAAGTCAATGGTCTGTTGGTCTTTGTTTGAGAGGCGCTGCTGCCTTTCTGGGAATGGCAGTGGCGGAGTGTAGGCAGGGACGTTGGATGGAGCAAATTTAATTTGGGGGGTGAATAGTTCAACCTGAGGTTCAGGTTCAATATGTGATTCGGTGGTATTATTTTCTGATTTGGATGACTTTGATGCCTCCCGATTGTCATAACTTTTTCCCCCTCGTAAAGTCCTTACCATCTTACAGTGCTCGGCTCCTCTCGGGTTTGGTATAGGTTGACTGGGAAAAACCCCTTTATCCCTTTCAGAAATTTCTTGGGCCAGTTGGCTAACTTGCTGCTCCAAGTTTTTAATTGATGCTTGAGTATTTTGTTGATTCTGGGTAGAGATCTCAATAAATCTGGTAAGCTGCTCTTCTACACTCAATTGGCGTGGTGCGGCCGGTTGGGTCTGATGGTTGAGTGGCTGTTGATAATTCTGCTGGTAATTGGGCCGGACCTGGTGTTGTCCATTCCACCCAAAATTTGTATTATTTTTCCATCCAGAATTATATGTATTGGGGTAGGCATCATTACGGGGTCTTGGGAAGGAACTCATGCCATTTACTTGTTCTTGGACAAGGTCGGGATACCCATCCTTCTGAGGACATTGGAGGACATTATGTGTAGGGTCCTCACATATGGCGCAAACCTGTGTTGTCTTTGGGGCAGCTGTGGTGAGCATCAAACTGTTGATCTTCTTTTCCAATTGGGTGATTTGTGCTGCAATATTAGGGGTACCATGTCCTTGTGCTACATCATAGATGTGTCCCCTCGTATGAGAGCCATCATCCGTCCATTGTTGAGATTCGTTAGCCATTAGCTCAAATATTTCAAATGCTTCACGAGCTGTTTTGGATATGAGAGAACCACCTGCAGATGCGTTGACGTAACTTTTGGTGATGTGGTTGAGTCCATCATAAAAGATGTTCATCTGCATGTCTGAATCCAAACCATGGTGGGGACAACGCATGTACAGGTCATTGTACCTCTCCCAAGTATCATGAAACGACTCATTAGATTTCTGGGCAAAGGCCAGTATTTCTTTTTTCAAGGCAAGAGTCTTGGATGATGGGTAGAATTTGTTTAGAAACCTTGTTTGTAACTGTTCCCATGCTGTTATGCTCCCTGGAGGTAATGAATGCAGCCAAGCCCGAGCTTTATCCTTCAAGGTGTAAGGAAAAAGCCTCAATTTAATTGCCTCATTTGAAATTCCCCGAACAATGATGTTGTCACACCCTGACAAGAATTCAGATATGTGCATGTTTGGATCACTATTTGGGAGTCCATGAAAAGTGGGTAGAAGCTCAAGCATGTGATGCCTGATCTCAAAAGTGACTCCGTCTTGTACCTCGGGGTACACGATGCATTGTGGGGTTCCATTCCCACGTGCTGCAAGGCTTTTGCTAAGCGGTGCGCCGACTTCTGGTATTGTTAATGCCATTGGTGCTGGCACTGTGTTGTCTATCTCCGTGAACAAAGCTGCAAGGAAAGTTCCTCTGAGTGTGAACCTTGCGTTAGTTGCTTGTAGTTGTCTTCTTCTTCTTGCTGTTCTTTCAGGTTCAGGATCGAATTGTGCTAGAATCGGGTTCGTAGATCGTGTAGCAATAACCATGCACAATTAGATAGTCCTGCAAGAGTAGAGACCTGTGCGTAAATGTTGATTTGGTGAAGTATAGAAAAAAAAATGAAAATAAATAATTAACTAAAAGTAAATTAAAATAAGAGTAATCGGCACAGTCCCCGGCAGCGGCGCCAATTTCTTGATAGGATTTTTCCCACCTGTAAAACAAGGGTTAAAATCACACAAATAATACCTGCAAGAGTACAGGGCTGTTGTAGTATAGCACTGAATGCAGGGTCGATTTCCTCAGGGACTGATATGGATAATTCTTATTTTTAGAATTCACTTTTAATTAATAATAAAATAATCGCAATAATTTTGGTAACTGAATGAAAATTAAGTAAACAATGTAAACAAGTACTAGGGCTCAACCTTCACCATTAACAATCATATGTGACTTAGAAAAGAATCTATGAATCAATACATGCAACTTTGAAGGTTAGATTTTTCGAAAGCATATTTTCCTCGTGGGCATTCAAGTGAAAACGTATACCTAACATGCGATTAGTCTATGGCATTTAGATCTAATTCTACATGCAAGATTCATTAAGTTCATGAAAATCTTTTATAACCATGCAATCTCTTAGTTATGGTATTTAACCTAGATGTATTACAATTCTTAATCACAAGAAGCTAATCCCAATTTTTAGGTGGGCATTCCTATAAAATTGCATCAAATTACTTGTCTAAATATCCTAAGGGTGATCAAGCATTAAGATATAAAGATAGTTTTAAACAGTGATTAAAGATTCAAAGCATGCATATACGAAAACATAGGAAAAAGATAAATCACATAATCATGTTAAGGCTTAGGTCTAACCCTAGTGAGAAAATTAGTTACTCATGCTCATACTGAATAGAAATAATTTCATTAAAATTGAAGTTAAGAGAACAAACAGTTTGTAGAACAAAGGTAGCCGAAAATCCCAGCTTGCCGTGCTCTTAGATGAAGAATTGTATTCTGAATTTTTGGTGTCTTTAAATCTAAGCCAAGCTTGGGTATTTATAAGGAAATATTCCTAATCCTATTCTGGAAAGGAGTAAAATAAAAATAATCAAATCTAATTCCTAGTTTGAACATAAATAGGAGAGCATATGCCTTCTCCTTCTTGAATTGGGATTTTTAATTGATATACTTCCTTCTTTTGCTCCAAACACTCCTTCTAGAATAAACCTGTCAATATAATCAATTCAAGTATCAATTCTTCCCAAAATAATAATAATAACTAATTAAATATATGGGAAAATACAAGTATATAATTGACTCATCAGAGACCCATCTATGTACGCTGGTCAACGGTCACCCCTCTCTCCCTTCCATGTTTTTTTTTCTCTCCGACCTCCTTTCAAAGTGATGATCTAAAGTCTCAGATCTATTGGAATTTTTGTTTTTTAATATTACCCAGATGACTTATATGAAATATATAGGACTAATGTTAATACAGCGAGGGTGAGGGTAACTGCGACGCAGTCGATGAGATAGAGGGTCGCCGCGACTTCGTCGGCGAGGGAGCAGATAGAAAAAGAGCCGCCGTTGGTGACGGACAGTGAGGGTCGCCGGCGGTGAGAGAGAGAATGTTGCCGCCGGGTAGAGTGACTCTCGGGCTTGGTGGTATGGTGGTTTGGCGGCTGGGTCGCTGTTTATGGCTGGCTGCAAGCCTGTAGGGTTTTGGTTTTTGTTTAAATTTGTTTTATTTTTAATTTAATAAAATTTAACAGTTTTATATTGAGATTAAGTAAGTAGGACACATGTCAAATGAAGAGAGAAGGTACATGGAGTGGGACACTGAAAAGGGGACAGCCGATCCCATCCCAATAATTGGAGACATCAAACCCTAAAAAGACAAAGAAAACAGTGTATACTTAAGAACGAGATCTCTCTATATTATAATTCCTTTATAAATGACGTGATCAGTTATTCATATCGGAAACTCTTTCTATTTCACATGTCTAAATCTTACTTCCCGAGCTTATTGTAATCCCATCTCTCAAAACCAAAATCCATTGTTGAATGCTTATCTACATCTTTATGAACATTTTGAGAAATGTGATCAATGATTATTTTCATGTTCTCTTTGGGGCTGAAGTTCATGGGGAAAGATTAAAAGGGTGCTGTGCTTGATTTACTTTCTGCTTTTATTAAAAATATAAATAAATCAATTTGAGTTTGATGGTTTGCTTTAGGTTTTTTCTCTCTTTTCTTTGATAAGAGTGCTTTTAATTGTTTGTGTGCATCTAAAATCACTCTTACCAATGAAGTTGTTATTCAACAGCGTAACAATTAATTTTTGAGTAATTGTCTTTAAATTAATTTTTTAAAGACACTGAAAATTTATATAGTTGTGTGCATAACTCCATCAAATGAATACACTCTTCGAATCACCACCGCTAAATTATATATCTATTAATTTATGCACCGTTAGAGAATGACTTCATTGAATGGATGCATCTATTCAATCATAACCGCTTTCTTCAATCAAGTTGAAGTTGAAAATCCCGACACTTTTTTTAAAAATGTGACAACTCCGTCCCTTGGTGTATGTATTGTTTCATCAATGAGTTCGAATTTGGGTTAACCAAGATGAGACATATTTTTCAACATTTATTTTGATTAACAAAAAAAAAAAAAGATGCGACAAATGAGAAACTATTCAGCTGACAACTTGACAGAAGGATGCATTTGTACTTTGCTTCAGTGCAGCAAATGAAACCTTCAACATAAACCATATTATTCCTATTTTATAACAGAGGCAAAACTGTTCATAATTCAAAGGGCATCGTATGTTTTTTAATTTCACTCGAATGGTTACGTAGAGTATTTAGTCGTGTTCGGATCTTGTCACCTGAAAAAAGACCCAGTTAAATTTGTTACAATAAGATCTCCAGCCAGTGGATGCTCTTGTGGGGATTCACTGGTTTTCAGATGATTGGTTGCTGAGAAATATAAAAGGACAAGAGGAAAAAATTGGAAGGCTGAAATAAATGGGTAATTGAGAAATATAAAAAAGGAAAAATCAGAAGGCTGGATTTAAAAAACACTAAGATCTCCAGCCAGTGGATGTTCCGGGGTGGGGGTGGTGGTGGGGGTGAGGGGGAGGTGGTGGTTTGGATTCACTGGTTTTTGGATGATTGGTTGCTGAGAAATATTAAAGGACAAAAGGAAAATTAGAGGCTGAAATAAATGGGTATTTGATGATTGGTTGCTGAGAAATATTAAAGGACAAAAGGAAAATTAGAGGCTGAAATAAATGGGTATTTGATGATTGGTTGCTGAGAAATATAAAAGGACAAAAGGAAAATTTAGAAGGCTGAAATAATTGGGTATCTGATGATGATTGAAGAGAAATATTAAAAAGGAAAAAGTAGAAGCCTGGGTTTAAAAAACAAAATAATTGCGCCGTTGCCGGGGATCGAACCCGGGTCACCCGCGTGACAGGCGGGAATACTTACCACTATACTACAACGACTTAGTTGCTACTTCAATATATTTGTACAGCTATATTTGTTTTAGACTTAATTTAAGTAAATCAAACTTGTGGCAAATTAAACTTTATTAACTTGTGTATTCCCCTCCACACATTATATGGGAAGTTTCGGATACGACTCTAGTAAATGGCAAAGTATACCTCTCCACACATTATGTGGGAGGTCTCGGATACAACTCGTAAATGGTGAAGTCGATACTCAATTTTTATATTGTAATTCCCCATTCCCAATATCATTGAAAAAAAAAAAAAAACTTGTGTATTACACCAAACTTTAGGATTATACCTAAACTTTCAAAATTTTCATTTAGCTACCCTAAACTCTTTGCAACATTGCACCCGGGTTGATCCGTCACAAGTCTTACTAATTGGTAATGTTATTCATGTGTGGCCCACCAAAAACAACTCTGAAGCGGACTTTAGGACATGAAGGTGTTGCAAATGCTACTTTATACCTAAAGTCAGTTTTAGAGCTGTTTCTTAAGTAAACTCGATATGAGACACGTTCTCAAGTAATGAGGCTTATGACAGAGAAATGACAGATGGACTCGGAACTTATGATGGTGACTGTAATAGGTTGGTAAATGTGACATGTTTTAAAGAATTCAAGATAGTTATATGCAAAACTTAAGAATTCAGATGTAATCCGAAAAATTTAATTAGAAAACAGAAAGTAATAAAGTGTAATTTGTCGTAAACTTTCTAACGTCGAATTTACAAAATTAAACAAGAAAGCCTATGCATTACATAATCAAAATGTTTCCTTGGCCAGCATTTAAAGTTGGAAAATCTCTCTCTACAAACTAAAAGCTCATCCAATCTACTTGTCAACCAACCATCCCCCTCCTTACCTTATCCATTCATCTTTCATCCCTTCCCATACAAAACCCTCCCCATTTGATTTCCCATCATCTTTCTACTCCCAAAAACCAGAAAAATTCAAAGAAAAGAAAACAAGGTAAACAAAATTCCTTCTATTTCATCACCAATTGAGTCCTATTTTTGAATTTGATCGTCTAAATATTTTCTTCTTTTTGTTTTTTTCATCTTCAGATAATTTTCACAATGGCAACAGCCTCAGCCACTGTGTCTCCAGCAATGTTTGCTGCAACCCAGGTGGCCAAATCAAGCAAAAGATCAGCAAATAATGTGACTTACATTTCAGGGTTCAATTCATTCGCTGGGCTGAAAGCTCACAGCAGTGTGGCCTCCCTTGGCCTTCCCAAGGGCACTGAGGAGTCCTTTGCAAGGGTTGTGAGCTCCTTGAGAGCACCATCATCAGGCAAAGGTGGAGGAGGTGCCCTCTCATCCACCTGCAATGCTGTTGGTGAGATTTTCAAGATTGCAGCAATCCTCAATGGACTTACTCTTGTGGGAGTAGCTGTGGGGTTTGTTCTTCTACGAATCGAAGCGTCGGTTGAGGAGGCAGCTGAGTCTGAGTGAGAGAATTCAGATACTTTTTTTTTTCAGTTGGTTCTGTGTTTTGGCTTATATATGATGAAAACATTGTATCTCTCTTTTAATACTTCATTTGATGTATGTAGCAATCATTTATATTTTCATTTTCTGGTTCACTGAATTTGATACCAAAACTTCATTTTCTGATCCTCCTTGCTTGCTTACATAGGTTTTGTCTTTAGGTTATGAGTGTTCAACTTTTCCCTTTATTTTTGTATTCGTAATAGTGCAAAAGAAGGCCCGACTTCAAACTATTCAAGAATAGTAGCGTTGAGTTTCTCCATTCTTTGCATTAGGATTAGTCAATTCTATTTTTCGATGGAACACAAAAGAAGTGATATAACGTCTCGTAGAGTGTCACCTTGATGTGGTGAACGGGTAGATTTTTCATTTCCGAATTCAATAATGCGATTCTATGGCTAGAAGAAAAGTTCAGTGAGATGCCGCCCCAACCCAACTCGATTGGCCGCCCACTTCACAGATTATGCACTGACACAAACGACCGCGGACGATAACAGATCACCTAGACAGTTTTTGAACAATTTTTCCACAATCTAAAGTTCCAATTTCTAAGTATAACAATACTCTCCAATTTCATAACAAATAGAAAGAAGGAAAAACCTACTTGAATATTGCTTTTACTGGCCAGATGATAACACTAATCCTCATAATAGACAATTAAGGTTGGATATTAAAGCTTTATTAGTGGTAAGCAAAAGCCATAATTTATGGTCCTCATTTGGCCATGAAGTAAAATTCAATTACGTGAGCATAGTCGTATTAATTAAAGTGAATATGCTCTCACTATATACCCGACTTCGAATTCTTATATATAATCTATATATACATGGCCTCAATTAAAAATATGTCGCAGAAACAAAAGGAAAATGATTTCTCATCCAAAATGGCTATTGCTCATCTTAGAATAGTTTAGGATATAGCATTTGATGTAGTGAAAATATCAAAGGGCTACTCCAGCCCAATTTTAATACATTAGTATGTCCTCGGAGGACATTTTTTTTATCAAATCGCAGAGGATTGAACCTGGTACCTACCTTAATCCTCGAAATTATTTATTACTATATTATATACTAAGGATGAGCTGCCTTCAGATCATTTATGACTATAGGGACGTCTGCTCCTCTACTATGGAGTTGCTCATATTCTATTGACGGGTCCCTTGGAATACATTGCCTGCAAATTTCAGGCATGCACATCCAGTGAATATAAAAATTCCAGCAAGTATCCAACTAAATTGCAAGTTAGCAAAAGCTCTTGCCCTAAAATCAGCTTCACCCGATTCACAAGTTACTGCTCCAAGCATGTTGTCACTGGTACCCTCTACAAAATGGACAACGCAACCTTTCGGAACAAACCTAGGAACCCAGAGCATCAATCCCATGTTCATAAACCAGCAACCCTGGAATATGACTGAGACCGAGAGAACAAGCACTGCAGGAAGACTTGTTTGGCAACAAGTTGCTGCAAGAGCTGACAAGACAGAAGCAAACACTATGAGCTGCAACAACCAATGGTAATGCCCCTCAAGACCAACATGGTTAGCAGAGTGGAAATGAAGTAGGAAAAGCTCTTGACAAAAAACCGAGGCTACCAGCACTCCAACCACACCAGATAGGATCTGACATGAATGAATCAACTCAGCACAAAGTGTAAAGCCTGCAAATATGAATAGGTGGAGGAACATGGTTGCATGCTCCAAGTTCTGGGGCTTGAAAGAGAATTGAAGAAAGGGGAAGTCTAAAAGTTGAGTGAAGATTGCCAGTACAGAGAAAGATAAGATGAAAATAAGCTCCAAGTGTTTGAGTTTCAAAAGAGGGGAATTGAATGGGTACCAAAACCTAACTCTGAAGTTTTTTGGGCCTTTGAGAAAATAGGATCTGATAGTGTTGATGGTGTGCCATAAACCAAGGAGAGCAAGAGCAAAACCAGGTACGATGTGCTCAACAAACTTGCCCATTGAAGTTAAGCTTGTGTTCACAGATCAGGGTTTTTAGAGCATGATCTTTACTAGATGGAACTTAAATTAAATCTCAACGTAGACCTTAAATACATGAAGCCATTGCAGTGCAGAGGACACTAAAAGCAGAAAAAGTCCATGATGGAAATTTTTCAAAGCATTTGGTGCATGATGCATGTGTTTCCACAAATGAAATATAGCAAAACGACACTCACCCTAGTGTCACACCCCAAAACCAAAAGTCTGAAGAAAAGGGATATCTAAATGGAAGTTTTCACCATATGAAGAAGATTATTGGTCTCACATCAAAAACCCTGAAATTACTTATGCTAAGATTCCAAGCTGATTAATTCTAATTTTCTGATTATCAGTCCCTCTCAGGTAGTGGAGAGTGAAGTGGTTGTCAATATAGTGTGTGTGGCAAACAAGATGTTCCCACTTGTTCAAGATATTTATTTTATTCCAGTGGACCTCATGCAACTAAGGAACTATATAATGGTGGTAAAACAAATAATATTATGATGGTAAAAGTTGTAAGATTCTTGGTATATTACCTTGCCACAAAATGAGTGTAGGGAAGATGGCTGCTGTCTTCTGAGACCAACTAGTACAAAGAAAAGTTGAACTTCTCAGAACCTGGAAAAGAAAAACAATTTGAAGTAGAAATTATTCATTATGCCAGAATGCGGGCAATTAAGTAGCCAAAATGGGTGCAGAAGTCTTCTTTTCTCTTTTCATTTTTAAAATTAAATTTCAAAATTGATTAGCTAGAACAAACAGGATATACACTCTGACTCTGTCAAGCCACAGTGACTTAACAATTACTGATGCAAAGCAGGCTTCCATACTCCTCCAAAGAATGGATTTAATCTATAAAGACTAAAGAGTAAAGACTAAAGCTACAATGAAATTCCAAAATACATTCACGGCAAAAATATGACAATCTTTTCTGCTATTATTAACTTTATGACAATAATCTCTTTATGAATAATGCATGATACATAGTTTACAGTCAAACAAAATTTAAGTACAATGCAAGTACAATAGCTCAGTGCCAACAAATAAATTACGAACTAATAAGAAAAGGTTAAATAATCTTACAGTTTGCCTCTTTTCTGAAACCATTCAGTTATTTTGCATCAACTAGAACAAAACTTTTGAATAAGATAGATTTCTGAGATGAGTATGTCAAGGGCACATCTTCAATAAGTAACCAAAATAGCTTTCCAAGACCGGAATTTTGGTTTGAGACCACGCCTTTCTCTTTGCAAGTTGAAACATGGAGAGGAAATTCATGAATCACCCTTCTTGATAAATTCATCAACATTCCCAATCCCCTCAATTAGAGAATAGTATGTGCTGTCATCAGGTTTGATCCCAATGCTCACCATTTCTTTAAGGAGCTCTTCAGCAAGACCACCTTCTTGGTTTTTGCATAGGGCTTGTATAAGAGCATTGTAAGTTAAAACGGTAGGGTTGAAACCTATACTCAACATCTCATCCCGAACTTTAAAGGCATCTTTCAAATCGCCTCGTTTACTATAACCACTAATAAGGGTGTTGTAACTAATGTGATCAGGTTTAATACCCCTCCTCTTCATCTCGTCTAGAAGCTGACGAGCTTCCTCAACTTTCCCTTCCCTGCAACGCCCTTGCATTAGGGTATTGTAAGTCACTTCATCGGGATGAACCTTCATCTTTTCCATCTCCCCCAAAAGTTCAAATGCACGCTCCATGTTACCGTTAGTACAATGACCATCAATCAAGGCATTCAACATCACAAGATCTGGCCGGACACCCTTAGGCGGTATCTTTTTAAACAAGTCATCTGCCTCCTTCATTCTTTTCCTTTTACTCAGAACATAAATAAGTGATGTATAAGTTACCTTAGTAGGCTGTATCCCTTTACTCAACATTTCATCATGAAGGATAAAGGCCTTCTTTGCATCCCCACTTCTGCTGTAGCCATTAATTAGGATATTATATGTAATTTCATCAGGAAATATACCCTTCCCTTTCATTTCTTCAACCATCTTATCAGCTTCCGCCATCTTACCTTCCATAAACAATGCATGAATCAACAAATTGTACGTTGATGCTGTTGGCATTATACCCTTCTTCACCATCTCATCTCGATAACTGAAAGCCTTGTCCAGATCACCTTTGTTGCAATAACCATCAATCAAGGTGTTATAAGTCACAGCAGTCGGAAGCAGCCCAATTTCGAGCATTTTATCAAAAAGCCCAGATGCTTCTTCAAGTCTTCTTTCCTTGCACATCCCACTAATAAGCGAACCATAGGTGTAGGTATCCGGCTCGACCCCTTTTCCTTTCATGGCACTAAAGATCATTTGAGCCTTTCCAACTCTACCTATCGAACAGAATCCGTGAATTACCGTATTGTAAGTAACAACATTGGGATTTATACCCAAACTCTCCATA
The DNA here is from genome assembly GCA_037349345.1 of Oemleria cerasiformis. NCBI lineage: Eukaryota > Viridiplantae > Streptophyta > Magnoliopsida > Rosales > Rosaceae > Oemleria > Oemleria cerasiformis. The sequence continues at coordinate 857,224 of JAZGTL010000034.1, forward strand.
AACCCAAGAAAGTCCTTTGCCTTCTTCAACTTTCCTTCTTTACACAGCACATTAATCATTATGTTGAAAGTACAAACATTCGACTTGATTTTCATCCTAAACATCTCAGCATACAAAACCCACGCCCTCTCTGTTCGATTCAATTTCAAGAACAAACTCAACATGTTATTACAAGTCTCACTCTTGGGCATAAAACCTCTATCTTTCATCAAGCAAAAGCACTCAAGAGCCTCATCAGCCATCTTCATTTTACAACAAGCCCACACCAACAAATCAAAAATTATGCTACTTTTCACACTCAAACGCTCTCTCGAAAGCTCCAGAGAATCAAATACCTCTTTGACTGTCGCAACGCCACTACCAACCACTTGCTTCAAGAGCTCCAAACTGGGTTTTGGGGAAGCTTGGCGGGCCAAAATGGCGATGGCGAGGCAACGGGTTTCCACATCCAGGCGATGAAACTCGATATGCGAGATGAATTCGAGGACAAGTTGAGGGCTTTTGTGGAGATCAAAGAGGGTGTCGGAGATTAGAGTGGGAGAAAGGTTGGGCGCCAGGTGTTTGATGATATGCCACTGAGAAGATTGTATGGAATTGAGGAGAGAATGGTGGGTGATTGGTGGAGGGTCTGTTGGATTGTTTGGATGTGCGAGTGAAGAGAGAGTTGCAGAGGAGGGAGTGTGGTTTGTGAAAAAAATGGGTCTGAGCTTGTGGGGTTTTAGGGTCTGAAGGTTGAGAAGCTTTTGCGATTTCATAGTTGCCAAGGGAAACTGGAAGAGAAGAGACACAGGACGCGCAAGGGCTCACGATTGTGAAACCAACGAGAGTTAACTTTTAACGTGTTTTCTAACTTTTAAGTGTAATACACCAAACGACACAAGGCACACAACACAAATTACCGACGGGTGGTCATGTGTCATCAAATAAAAATCGGCGTGGTGATATGTCACCAAAAACAAATTTAGTTGGGGTAATGACTCTCGTAATTTATATTTGTAAATAGGTAATCAACTATAATGGCTTCAAATGAATAACTTATGACTCGTTATCACTTTATTTCACCTCGTACGTTTACTTACTAATAATATGAATTAAATCTGTTTGCACCTGAAAAAATCCCCACCTGGACTAAAGAGGAAGTGGGAGGAATTAAATGCCCAACTTGTAAAGCCCAACCTAAAAGGCCACTTGGAGATGTGGTGGAGTAAGTCGGTTTTTGAGACGCCTCTTTTGTAAGAGGACAAAGGGGATGTTTGAAGAAAGCAACATCAGTTGTGGGTCCCTTGGAAGAGCCCACTTACAGATCAACTCTTCCCAAGACGTCTATAAAAGGGAGAAGAAGTCATCTTCTCAAGGACAACCAATCAAACACTCAAACAATTGATCAAACAAATCAATTCAAGATAAAGCATTCCCGCAAGGTTTCTTTGTTCAAAAGCTCGCTTGAAAAGGCAAAACATGTTTCTCGTATCTCGATCGAGATTTGGTCTCTCTCTCTCTACCATATTCTCAGTTCCCGACTTGGGACTCTAGCCTATTTCCTCATCCCGACTGGCATCCAAACGGTCTTTGAGGAAACCAAACACTCCATCCTTGACATTTATGTGTCTTTTAATTGCTCTGCCATCTACTGGCATGATCTAACTGACGTCCATCCCAATTGAAGATTTTTAGAGATCTTGCCCCTGAGTTAGGCATGGTCTTTAAAAGAATATTTATATTCAGCACTTGTGTTTTGTTATTGCATTCATTATCTACTTAATTCTCACAGCACTCATATTTCATTTTATTTACATTTGAACATATTTCCTTAAACAGAGTTGAGGTAATTTGGAGAACACCAACCGTATGCATTTTGATGCTGCTTTAAGCCACAAAATCGTGTATGTGTCTTTGGTCCACTAATGTTTTCCCGACTTGAGGAATCCTGAGTACCTAACTGACTCTAACCAATAATGACTTACTAAACTGAATATGCCTAACTACTTGAACTTTGACTAAACTAAAAGAAAATATTACTGAAGTCCTTAGATACATTAAGAAAAATGCATGAAAAGAACAACATGAGCAATTGCATGCTCGCCTCTCAATCACTTGATTAAAGACAGGTTCTTGGGCCGCAAGAGAACCTTATTCTAACTATCTATCGAGATTAGGTGCGATTTGACTTAGCTGTTAATACTATTGATTTAGTGATATTTATAGTCACTGTGTAATGAAAGGTTTTAAATATGGAGTTTGACTGTCGTAAAAATTAAGGTCAATACCTAATGCATCTTCCTCCCCCAAATTGCAAGTGAGATTGGTTGTGATTGACGAGTTGGGTGGGTCGAAATTTCTGAAGGATTTAAAATCAAAATCAGTCCTACCTCACATTTTACGAGAATCGAACTCGAAACCTCCCACAATTAGATTTGGAATGAGTTGAAGAGTGCTAACAGTGCTGCTAGCATGCTACATGCCCAAACATGGGGACTTTTGGGTCATTATTTCTACAGTAAGAGGCCAAGGCCTTGGCCCAAAAGAAAACAACCATGAATGGAAATTTGTGAAAGCGTCTTGTTTTCCATTTGAACCCCGAAATCAAATCCCTAAATGGGAGGAATTATTAGGTGGTATTGGATCACCACATCAGCTCATTGTACTCCCATTTAAAATTTATCATGTGTCTATTTTTTTAAATGTGAATTTAATTTGTTTTAACATTTAGAAATTAAATGAAAAAATAAAATAAAAAACTTAAAAAATAAAATTAAGAGAAAGAGAACGATGAGAGAGGGGAGAAGAAAGAGAATGACATCTCTCTGAGCTTTTGACGCCGTCTCAAGAGGCTGTAGATATAGCCTTGTAAACCGAACAACGTCAACGGAGGTGGGGGAAAAGAATGACCAGGAAGGGTGGGAAGGGGGAGGGGAGGAGAAAGAGAACCAGGGGGCGTGGGGAGAAAGAGAACGATGCCGGGGGTGGGGGGAGAGAACGCGGGAGGTTGGGTGGACAACGACAGGGGGGAAGGGTAAGGGGCAAGGGTTGGGAAGAAAACCAAGGGGTGAGGACAGGGGAGAAGAGAACAACATGTAGGGTTTTTGGGTTTTTTATTTTTTAGTTTTTAATCTGACTTTTTAATTTAATTTCGAAATGTAAAAATAAAATTAAATCTACATGTAAAATAATTGACACATGAGAAATTTTAAATAAAAGTACAATGAGCTGACATGGTGATCTAGTACCACCTAATAATTTCTTCCTAAATGGGGATCTGATTTTTCTCTTCCTATATCAAATTAGGGTTCCTTATCACAAATGAGAAATCACGCCCTCTCTCGCTGGAATTTTTTTTTCTTTTCAATCCTAAAAGACATGAGCTCTATTTTGTGCTCCATGTTGTTTGAGTCTTCATTTCCTGAACCAATGTGGCATCTTTTTTGTATATAAAGTTACACAGATGTTTAGGTTAATGTGCCATTTTTGACTTGGATGATGCAAGTTCTTAGGATTCATTCTTCTACTTCACTTTTCATAATATTTGGCGATAGGCTAGGCTCCAAGAAAAAGGTTTAATTCAGGCATACTGGGTTGCAATGCTGGAGGATTGGTGGGTTGTATAAAAATGGGAAGTACTTGCTGGCTTTAGGATGCATTTTTCATTCTTCTTCTCCCATTTCCCACGGTCTCCCTTTCTTTCACTTAATAAGTTCTGTATGTCGAGCTCTTTTCATGATATGTCTGATTCCTTTTTTTTTTTTTTGTTAAAATTAAAGAACACATAATTTGCTTTTGATTTTTACAGGCAGGATGTTCTCGGACTTCAAATCGCAGTGAAGATAGTCAAGCTTGAATATGCCTAAGCCCTTCTAGTATCGACTGTACTCCTTAACATCAGACTGAGGCAATCCATGACCGTCGGATCTCTTCAACGGATCACCAAGTGAGCCTCCGGAGGCAAATTCCAACAATAAATTATACGTAGACCTTGTGATCACCCTCCTCACTGAATGTCATCTCTTCTCTAATGGGCTCCATGAAAAATGGGCAACCCTTGATCTCAAGCAAAACCTGGGATTTGTGCTGAATGGATTCATAATTAGAGGTCTCTGCAGATTTCACGGCCATCACTGGAGGGAATTCAAATTTATACACAGGACTCCCTTGGCCCTACATCGACTATCCTCTCTCTCCCATGGCAACGAGTATAAATTTAGGTAATCAATTGACAAACTACTCTAAAAAAATATTAACTTTTTTTTAACCCAATTTTTTTTTTACTTGGAAGCAAACTGACAGATTCATTTCTGTGTTACAAAATATCATAGTCAAAAGTGATATTATCTATATACTAAAAGGGAAGCCACCTTGGCACTGTTCATTGCACTATTCATGGACAGTGGATTTCCAAATTTTCTCTTTGTATAGTGGTTTTCTATATTTGCCCTTTGTACAATGCATTTCCCAATTTGCCCTTAATTGGCACGCGTCTTGGTCGACAGCTCTACGAGAGTTCAGTCTCTCTTCGACACGCCTCCTTCTTCTTCGCGTATGCCTTCTTGGAGATTAGCTTCGTTTTCGGCCTTACAGTGAAGCCTCTTTGTTCAATAGTTCCGTTTTCTTCATTTTTCTCTTCAGCACGTTCGTTCTCTTTCATTCTGTTCGATTGTTCTTTGCGTTGTTGTCGGCGGAAGAAGGAAGCACGATTTCGGCAAATTTGTAGGGTAAGGCTTTGGGTTTAGTTAGTTCATGCTTATGTTAGGTTACTGGGATGGATTTTTGTGGGTTGATTGTTTTGAATGTTGGTTTTTTTGGAAGGATTGAGGAAGAAGCCGTTGAATGTTTGAAGAGTTTGGGGAAATTTGCAAGGCAAGGTTTTAGCTTTTAATTAATTCATGATTGAGTTGGATTATTGGGTTAGGTTTGGTGGGTTGATTGTTTTGGATGTCCCTTTTTGGAAGGTTCGATCGGGATTGAGGAAGAAGAAGCTGTCATTGGCTTTGGATGATGTTTGAGGTAAAACTTTATCATTTTTGCTAAGTAACTTTTGTTTGAATTTTTTAGATATTTTGATTTTTTTTTTAGATTTTGTTATAAATTTTCGTTCGGCTGAGGTTTCAGATGACTGGAGAAACAGTGGGGGAAGTGAAGGCAGTAGCAGACGTGTACCAAAGGAAAGCAGAGATGGGTAAGCAATCTGATGCCTTTATTGACTTGCCTGGTTGGTATTTCATACTAATTTGCATAGCTAACAATATAACATGATTTTTCTTCTTTTTTGTGAAGGATTGAAGGGAAAGTAGGTGGTGTGGAAAAGTTTTGAGGTGATGTTTTTAATCTCTTATTATTCATTATGTAATGCATATGGATATGTTTATGACTCTGCTACGTGATGCATAAGAATTGGCTGTTTATGAATATTTTTGAATGTTAAGAGTCTAGGGTTTATTGAAGAAACGGCGTCCATGAACCCATTTGATTTGTTGGGTGACGATGACCCGTAGCAGTTGCGCGCTGCTCAGTGATGTTCGTTTTTACTCTTATTTTTCGTTTTGTAATGTGTTTATTGATTGCACGGTTGCACCTTTGAATGCAAAACATTGATACATTTTTTAGATATTCTTGTGGTCTTTTAATTAAAGTTAGAAGCGCATAAAGTGCAAGAGATTGATAAATGTTGCTATGTTTGGACATAATGTTAATGAATAGTATTGTCTGATGAAGGAAAGGAATTTGAAATGATTGTATTGTTTGAAATGCTTTTTTAAATCCAACAGTAATTGTGAAAATTATAGATTATTGGTTAGGCACAAATTAAATCCAATTTAGCTTGCGGTTTTAGATCAAGAATGCAAATAGCAAGACATTAAGAGTCGATCCAACCCGTTATGGATAAATGGGTAACATACAACAAATGAATAAATAGATAACATACAACAAATGACGTTGACAAGAACGTGCCATTAGTTTTCTTCTGTTGATTTAGTATTTACTATTTTGTTTATTTTTTATTTTTACAAGACTTAAAACTTGTTTAAATGGGCCAAACGTAACTCAATGTTACAGTGACCGACTAAATGGTGTGAACCAAATCTGTTTTCCTCTCTTTTCCAAGAACGATAAAACCTAAGAATACTGAAGGGGAAGCAAAAACCGGAGCAAAGCCAGTTCATCAGTTCCTTAACTTTCCTTTCAATTCCAGTAGCACCAGGGTCATCACTCATCAGAACCCCGGTTTAGAAGGGTAATAATACATCGAAATTGAAACACATTTCTTGATAGTTAGATGACTAAGGTGATTTCCCTTTCTTATGTCTACTAGCAACTACAAGTATCTAATAAATAAATACAAATGCCACACAATTAAGTTATAAGACAGGCTAAATAGCTCAGTAACGATTCCAAGAATAGCCTAAAGGCCCCTCAACATATCCAATTCTACTATCCCTCTTTTAAGTTGAATACGAAAAAAATTCCTCACCGCTTACTTGCACACTTCATATCGGGTAAAACTATCTAACAAAACTTTGTAATAATCCTTTCACCACTTTGCAACCTCCAGATAAGGCCATCTGCAAGACAGAAACATTAACGGAAGAACATTAGACCGGCTACAAGCTATACCAAAATGAAATTTCCATGAGCAGGCACATTCAATTCCAATTTCTATATTCAAAACACTAAATTCGAATTTTATTTCATCCATATCGGCTTCAATCCACCCGTAAAACTAAATGCTGCAGTGCAGAACAACCTAAAATGCAGGAAAAAGTAGAGGACTAGTTGTGTCCTGCTGCTGTTGGTGTTCACAATGCTATATAATTGGAATAGTTGTGTTTAGCACAAAGTGCATTACTCTTCACTGTTCTAAATAACACAAAATAGGTGGGCTGCCTTTTCATTTTTGGGTCATTGACTTGCGGATATGGAACACAGCAATGAAAAAGAACACAGAAAGTAGTATCCCCCAAGTCCACAATGCAACACAATTTGGAGAACATATTTGCAGAAAGTGAAACCGCACCCGGGCTAAAATACACAGGGAAAATTGGCAATTGTGTCAATCAAGGTCTAGTGATGCTAACCAGGTCAGTAAATAGAACATCCTTGACTTGAGTTGGAAGGACACTGCGACAATAACTGAGGGCAGCCTACTTCCAGTGAGAATCCAAGACGACTATAAGCTAAACTTTTACTCCCTACACGCATAAGAAAGACGAGAAGGCCCTTTCCCATTAGAGTTTTACACCCACTAATAAGGAAAAGGCCATGCTATCAGCATTATTTCGCTGCAGAAACTCCGAACATTGTAGTGTGAGTTTCAACTCTGAATTTGTTGCATCCCTCCTCCAAGGCAAACTTAAACTCTCGGTAAAGATTCAAAGCTCTGCTAATTCCCGAGTTAGTAGGAAACCTAAATTCCAAGTATGATTACAGTCCCTCAGGGCACCACCAGCCCCTCTCCACCAACTCCACCCTGACAAACTAACTGTGAAAAAACACCCATGTTACTTTCCATGCCTCAAAGTTCCAACACTTCAGGGACCAAGCTCTCTGAACAAAATATACCATCTGAAAGTGTATATATGAATTTCAATTCAAAAGTGAAGACTTTGGATATAACACTAATTTCCTTACAAGAAATACTTGCAAATCACACTTTTCATAGAAGACAAGAAACAAGCAAGGAGCTTCTTAGAGCCCCTATTTGAGATCCATCTAAAAACTCACGGAAACAAATATCCGAAAACCCATCCGGGGTATTCCCAGAAATTGGGACTAAGCTAGAAAATCAACTGACAAGGTGAAAATAAGCATTAAGTACCAAATAACACTCAACCATCTCTTTTATTTTGTCAATTTGTAACAACGAGCATTCCTCAATGAATTTTAAGAATGAGAAGAAACAAAATTAGTAAATTTTGTGAACATAGTAGACAACAGTAATTCATACAATAGTGAACAGAAAGAAAACAAAAGAGATAAAGCATAGAGCATTCAATCGCTGAGTTTGATACAGATATAAAAATAAGTCAAATTGGGAACAATCATATCAAAATTAACCTGAAATTTAAGCGACGGTGATGGGTTGCTGCTTGGAGGGCTCTATGGGCTTGTTGCCTTTCTTATCCAAGAAATCTTCGATGTTGTAAACGACGGTGATGTAGAGAGAGCAGCTAGGGCACCGAGCGATCTCTTCCCCCAATTTTAGATCCTCCTTGGTGATCTGAAACAAGTCCCCGCACGGACATGGGTACGTGTACGCCTTGAGCTCCTCGTTCCACTCCATATCTTCGATCTCCACGTCGTCGTACGACATCGAATTGGCTTCTGCTTAGGGTTGGTTAATTCTTCAAACCGTGCAAAAGCCCTGACTTGAAACTTGAAAGCTCCGAAACCCTAATTGGGAAGTTTATTGAAGTTGCCTAGAAAGATCAGCCGTTGATATGGGCTATATGCCTATATGGCGGCTACTGGCTAATCAGAAGGCCGGTGGTTTGCAACTTTGGCAATCTACACGAAACTTAAAGCATATGTCGGTAAATCCGTACCGAATACGTTTCAAATAATCGGCACATAGGTGAGCTTTCAACGAAGTGACTTCTATTTTGTAAAACTCGGGGTGCAACATGATGAGTTGGGCCAACCAGAACCAGCTCATGAGTTGGGCCAACCAGAACCAGCTCATGAGTTGAACATTTGTCAAGTTGAGTTGGGTTGGGTTGAAATCTTAAATTACCCGACTTAACTTGAATTCTAATTAATCCAACTCAACTAGATTTTGGATTGCGAGTTCATTTAAATATAGGCACTCTTTTAATCTATGCTGATTCATTGTAAGGGGTGTATTCAATTAGAATTTTAGAGGATATTAATAGACTTATTTTAAATGATATATTCATGGACATTTATCAAATCCGATAGAACTGACATGGACAAATAGGGTATACAAATATAGTCTTATCTAAGACTTTCATAAATAAATATATATATATATATATATATATATATATATATATATGGACATCTATTAATAGATATTGATAGACTTTATGAATTGTGGCGAGATTAATTTTTTTTTTATTTGACTCATATTATCATTGCTAAAAAAAACAAAGCTTACAAAAGTAATAAAGTGTAATGTGTGACCTAAACAAGATTTTGCAGTATAAAATCGTATCAATAAGGGAGAGAGCCAAAGGTGGTTCCTCCTCAACCAATGTGAGAAATCCATCATGAGTTAGCGCATGGGCAATCTTATTGCCATCCCGCCTTCTCAATGAGTAGGAGGTGGTCGAGAATATCGGAATTAGTCGATTTGTCTCATCTAAAATACAGTTCGCACTATCTCAACATTCTTGTGCAAAGAGAATACCAAAAAAATAATAATACCAAAAATCAATGACCATATGGTTTGATTGAAAAAAGCAAAAAAATTATAATAGAAGAAAAAAAAGATAAGTGAAGTTGTAGTGGAAGGAGTGGTTGAAAATATGAGTTTATATGATAATTACATGAATTTCAATGTCTCCAAACTATGTGCATATATGTAGAAAACTATCTAGAGAAGGTTCTCAAGTGGTCTGATAGATTGACAATTATCATATGAGTTACAATGGCTGTACATTTTCTACATAATGGGGTTATTATGGGTTGTTTCAACAACCGATTGAAAACAAACAATATATTGCTTGATGAGCATCAGATTGCGAAGCTGAGTGACTATGGGATGTCCATCATCATAGAAGAAAGTGACAAACTTGACGCATATTTCTTCAAATTATTTTTTACTATGGGATGAACTATTGCTATAAAGGATCACAAGTCTATTTGGAGAAAATGTTCTTGAAAGAATGTGACGTTCTTTTGGAATTGAAGAAGGATACGTTCTTGAGAAATTTTTTTTGTGAGGTTTTCAAGTAAATCCCTCCACTTGACGCTAGACATTTTTTGTCCTATGATATGTATATTTCTAACGCTCAATCCCACCAAATCCACAACTTAAACAAGTCCTAATTGAATACCTCAAGATTTTTTTAAACATTTTTAATAACATTTGTTCTGCCCAAAAATACCACAGCGGGCTCGGGGTCGCCTTTGGTGAATCTCCATTGAAATCGACGCTTAAAGGAGCGGGCTCGTGTGGGTTTCTTTAGTGATGTATAGATGATGAATTTGTTGGAAGTTGGGTTTGGGTTGAAGGATGTGGGCTTAGAAGCCTTGATGCCACGGTCTTTCCCTAGATGGGCTGACTAGTAAGCAAGTAGGCCTTTGGCTGCCTTCAAAGTAGGCGTGCCACTAGTAGAAGCTGTTACTAGACAGTTTAGAGATGGGTTCAGTTGCGGCCCAAGAACCTTTCTTTTAATCAAGTGACTGTGAGGCAAGCGAGCAAATTGCTTGCACTGTTCTTTTCTATGCCTTCTTCTTAATGAATCCAAGGACTTTAATAAATTTTCTTTCCAGTCTAGTCCAAGTTCAATTTATTCTGGTTCTGATTTGTTCATGTTAGCAGCTTGTTATTTAGATAGGAGCAGTTAGGTGCGCGGGTTTCCTTAAGTCGGGATGATATTATTGGACCAAAACACATAGTTGGTTTTATGACGTAACGGCAGCCACAAAACAACTGGTTGGTATATTCCGAATACTTATAACTCTTCTTACGAAAATTCGTTAAAAGTAATGGAAGTAAAGTGCAAATACTGAAAAGGTAAATGCGTGAATATTGAATGCAGTAAATAAATTACAAGTGCTGTAAGTAAATATTTCTTTCGAAATCAAGCTTTTGAGGGGCATGATCTTCTAAAAATCATCAACTAAGATGAACATCAGTCGGAATCATGCCATGGATTGGAAGAGCATTCAAAAGACAGTGAGATGTCAAGAGTTGAGTGTATAGATGCCTCAAAGACTGAATTGAGCAGCAGTCGGGATGAGGGAAAGCTTGAGTTCCTAGTTGGGAACTGAGAGAAAGGGGGGGGGGGGGGGGGGGGGGGGGGGGGGGGGGGGGGGCGGGTGGTGGTGAGAAGAGAGACTGAATCTCGATCCTAGATCGGAGAAACAGGTTGTGCCTAAATAGGCAAGCCTTTGAACAAATAAACTTTTGAGGGTTTGCTTTTGTTTTGAAATTGATTAGTTTAATAATGTTTGTTTGATTGATTGATTGGGTGTCCTTGAGAAGAAAGCTTCTTCTCCTTTTTATAGGCGGTTGGGGAGCTGATTTGGCTTGCCAAATGGACTTATGCGAGTCCCACATTGCAGTTGCTTGTCTCGAACATCCCTTTTTCCCTCTGACACGTTCGACGCTTTCAGAACCGACTTCTCCACTTTTCTACGTTTCCACGTCTCCAAGTTGATATTTTGGGTTGGGCTTTGTGAGTTGGACATTTAATCTCTTCTCATCTTCCTTCATCCTAACTGAAGATTTTTTCGGGTGTAAACATTGCCCCCTGAATTCGAAATATTTTTGGTTTAAAACATTTCAAATTCACTTAGCCCCTTCTTATTTATCAGCGGCAATCATTTCAGATTGGCCAAACCTTTTTCCCTCAGTAAACGAATTGAATTCAGCCAATCTCTAGGTCTCGTGGGTTCAACGGATGAAGCATTTGTATCCTAGAGAGCTCTGGAGCAACTGAATTTACCATTTGGTGAGCCTTTCTACAATCCCTAATCCCAATTTTAATATTCTACTATATGCTTTTGGAACAGTAGCACAAATACTTTTGATTTTCGAGTTGAGCCAATGACTCCTACCCTTTTAGACATGTCTGTCTTATTCGGCTTGTCTCCATCTAGGAACGTTGCCGATTTTATCCTATCTTTTCAATATTCCCCGGGCATAGATCCCGACCCTTCGATCGTCAAATTGCCTTCACAAGTTCCTACTATTTTTTCCATCCCCCAATTTTTAACTACTTTTTGCCCCTTTAATAGCAACGGACAACTTAGGGCGGAGAGTGATTTTAGGGATCTGGGTTTTTCGGGCTCATATCTAGGTTCCGTCTTTGAGAAGATCCATTTTTATCATTTTTGGTTAGATTGGTTTGTATTTCCCAATGCCTTTAAAGGCATGAAGGCATAGTGGATCCCCTTGGCCGAAGCTCTGGCCTCTTGTTCCAATATAGCCATGGGTCCTGTAGTTTTGGCCCAGTTATACAATGTTCTTCATTCCGTCACTTGTGCAAGGCCATGGACCCCCATGGATGGCCCAAGTGTGGCTTAACTAGTCATTTCCTCAATTCAGGGGTCGACTAATTGAATGTCAAGATGATATTATCCCCGCTCGGTTGCTAATGCCACTTCCTCCCATTCCTTTCTCGATCAAAGATTGCATGTTCTTCTTTAACATGCTAACTTCTAGTCCTCACGAATTGGGAAGCCAGTGTGTTAAGGAAATATCCCTGGTTTCGGGAATGAGGCTTTCTACATCTACCTTCTCATCTCGCGCGTAGGAGAATAGCTGCTAGAGATTTTATGAGTTGAATCTTATGTAAGGACCCTTCCCAAATTTTCCCACGAAACCCGGAAAGAACCCTTATCCCGTCTGACATCTCTTTTACCTCAAAATTTAAATACCAGAAATACCCTTTGTTCTTGAATAATTTTTATTAAACCTTACAGGGTTCCCGACAGAACCTCTGTACTTACTGATCACTCCTACCTATCAGACGCAGGATAATATACAGGTCAAAGCCAAGACCTCGGAATAGTGGTGGTTCAAATAGGAATACCCTATGACACCAAATGTCAGTAGGTAAGACACTGCTGACATCTCTACTGGAATACCACAAGACAACCGACTAGTCAGATACATGTGAACCGACAATAATTCGTCCCTCTGGGTCACCGCCCACACCAACCCACAGACCCGGATGACGAAGTATTTTCATAGGTTGATTAAGCCCATGACAATTGTCGTCTGGTTCATATTAGAGCCGGAAATATCCTCGGCTATCATATTGTATCATCAGCCGGTATAACATTCGGCTATCATATCATATCAGTCGGCATATCTCTCGACGATCATATCCCTAGCCACCAGGGTATCCCTTGGGGTATGCTAGTCCTGTATCACAACTCTCTGTACTATGATATCACATCAGTCGGTAAGTATCCTCGACTATCATATCATAATATCAGCCGGTATAACCTTCGGCTATCATATCGCATCAGTCGGCATATCTCTCGACTATCATATCCCTAGCCACCAGGGTATCCCTTGGGGTGTGCTAGTCCTGTATCACAACTCTCTGTACTATGATATCACATCAGTCGGCAAGTATCCTCGACTATCATATCATAACATCAGCCGGTATAACCTTCGGCTATCATATCTGTAACGACCCGGACCAGAAATTAAATTATTTTGAGAATTGGACAATTTTACCCTCAGTTTTGGATGGGTTCGGGAGTCACTTTTTGACTGGCAATACTTTTGGGAATTTTTCTTGGGTTGTTGCGTAGGTCTCAAACTCACGAGTTCGTAGACAGGCGGCACGCGGAAAATGGAGACCCGATGAGTTCGTTACGGGTCTAGAAGCTTCAGGGGCAATTTGGTAATTTTGGAAAAATTGGAATTATATAGATGATATTTTTCTCTCTCCTCGAGAGATTGGCCCGTGCAATCTCACTCCACCCGAAGACACCCCCGTGTGAACATCGAAGACCCATTTTCATCGGATGGGTTTCGATCCGATTCGAACAAAACCAAGGTCGGGAGGATCTTCCCCGCGACTCCACGAGTCTTTTGGTGTAATCATCGGAGTGGGAGCACCTCCGTGGGCGACGGACGGAGGAGGGAGGTGAACCGAACCTTCTCGGCCATTTTTCGGCCAAACCAGGTACGATCTCGGAACTTTGACCTCATATTTGGATTCCTGGTGAAAAGTAGATGAATTTACATGTGTAGATCGTGAAAAACGGTTAAGAAATGAAGAAGTTAGAAAACCTTGAAGTTCGACCGGAAATGGGGGATTCCGGCGAACCAGACGGCGGCGGTGGTGGCGGTCCGATCATATTCTCCGGCCAGCCTCCGGCGACGACGAGGGCCGTCTGGTAATCTTCTCCGGTGAGTCACCGGTAATCGGTCGAGTCGAGTGAACCGGTCGAGTTGGACCGGGTCAGGTCGAGCCGGACCGGGTTGGACCGGTCCAGGCGCGTGAACACTGTAACAGGCGCGTGACCGGTGCGTGGCAGCGCGTGGGCGCGTGTTCTGACTTTCCGGTGGCGCGTGGCGGCGCGTGGGACTGTTCCCGAAGTCACAGCGGCGCGTGACTGAGGTTTTGGGACGTTCCAGATCAGATTTTGTTGGTTTCGATGCCATAGGAGTTCATTTAGAGCTCGGTTGGGCAATCCCAGCGGTAAGGATTGACCGTGGAGAGGGTTTTGAGTTTGGAAAGTCAAGGTAGTTGGGTCATTATGGTATAGATGTTCTGAGGCTAGAGCGTACATGAATTTTGGGTTGAATGGTGATGGTAAGAGGACTTTGATTTATAAATTGTAATGTATGTATAAATATCTTCGATTTCATCACTGTTGTGTATGGTTGTATTTATAAATTGTGATGCATGTATTAATATCCTCGATTTAATTACTGTTGTGTATGGTGGTAATTATAAATTGTAACGCATGTATTAATATCCTCGATTTAAAAATGTTGTGTATGGGTGCAATGATGGATGGATAATTGTTGTTCCAATATTTCAGTGGAAGTGCGTTGCGAGAAGAGAAACGATATGATTGTTGGATTCGGTTTTGATAGTGTTTGGACGTGGTAATTATTTGGGTACATGATTTTGAGTTGAAACCGTATTTGTGATAAATGATAAACAAAATATATACTTGATTTTGGATACAAAACAGATTTGATGGGGCCTAGGAGCCGGGCCTTGGTTCCGTGTTGGCGAACTCCCGGTGAACCCCAATATAAACAAAACCGATTTGAAGGGGCCTAGGAGCCGGGCCTTGGTTCCGTGTTGGCGGACTCCCGGTGAACCCCCAATATAAACAAAATCGATTTGAGGGGGCCTAGGATTCGGGCCTTGGTTCCATGTTGGCGGACTCCCGGTGAACCCCCAATATAAAAGGTGATTTTGCAGAGATTGTGGTCGAGTCCAAGTAGTACATATTCTAGCACACCCCAAGGGATACCCTGGTGGCTAGGGATATGATATGATAGTCGAGAGATATGCCGACTGATATAATATGATAGTCGAGAGATATGCCGACTGATATAATATGATAGTCGAGAGATATGCCGACTGATATGATATGCCAGTCGAGAGATATGCCGGCTGATGAGATATCATAGTACAGAGAGTTGTGATACTGGAGTAGCACACCCCAAGGGATACCCTGGTGGCTAGGGATATGATAATCGAGATATATGCCGACTGATGTGATATGATAGCCGAATGTTATACCGGCTGATGATACGATATGATAGCCGAGGATATTTCCGGCTCTAATATGAACCAAACGGCAATTGTCATGGGCTTAATCAACCTATGGAAATACTTCGTTATCCGGGTCTGTGGGTTGGTGTGGGCGGTGACCCAGAGGGACGAATTATTATTGGTTCACTAGTATCTGACTAGTTTGTTGTCTTGTGGTTTTCCAGTAGAGATGTCAGCAATGTCTGGCTACTGACATTTGATATCAGAGAGTATTTCTATTTGAACCACCACTATTCCGAGCTTTTTGGGTTTGACCGGTATTTTTATCCTGCGTCTGACAGTAGGAGTGATCAGTAAGTACGGAGATTCTGTTGGGAACCATGTAAAGTTTAATAAAAATTATTTAAGAATAAAGGGTATTTCTGGTACTTAAATTTTGAGGTAAAAGAGCTGTTAGACGGGATAAGGGTTCTTTCCGGGTTTCGAGGAAAAATTCGGGAAGGGTCCTTACAATATCACATAAGTCGGCATATCTCTCGACTATCATATCCCTAGCCACCAGGGTATCCCTTGGGGTGTGCTAGTCCTGTATCACAACTCTCTGTACTATGATATCACATCAGTCGGCAAGTATCCTCGACTATCATATCATAACATCAGCCGGTATAACCTTCGGCTATCATATCACATCAGTCGGCATATCTCTCGACTGGCATATCATATGATTAGTCGGTATAACCTTCGGCTATCATATCGCATCAGTCGGCATATCTCTCGACTGACATATCATATCATTAGCCGGTATAACCTTCGGCTATCATATCGCATCAGTCGGCATATCTCTCGACTGGCATATCATATCATTTACCGGTATAACCTTCGGCTATCATATCGCATCATATCAGTAACCATTTATCTTGGAGGTTCACCGGGTTCACCGCTAATAACGGATCCTAGTCCCGGGTCCTGGTCCTCCTCAAATATGTTTATCTTGGAGGTTCACTGGGTTCACCGCTAATAACGGATCCTAGTCCCGGGTCCTGGCCTCCCTCAAATCTGACCAAATCCGATAAACTCATACAACTAGGTCAAAACCCAAACCATTGACTCAATAGTTTCCACGTCAAAACGATAGCAAAACCGAGTCTAAAACCATAATATTTCTCAAATCACACTTTAACGGAAATAGTGGAAAACATGTGTCTAGTAATCATTTCTAAAATTCAGAAATTCAATGCCACAATACATAACAGTATTTACACAAAGATATTTTGATGCATGCATTTCAGTTTATAAAACAAAAGTCCACTCACAAACATCATCCAACCTATAATTCATGGACACTCTAGCCCAAGGAACACATGCACAATAATGACCCAACTACCTTGATTTTTCGAGCTCAAAACCTGCTAATAAGGTCAACCATTATCGTTGGGATTGCCCAAAACGACCTCTAAACGACGTCCGATCAACCTGAAACCTGTACCAACATATTCGAAACGTCGAAACTAGTTACCACGCGCCGCCGGGACCTCAGACTCGGCCCCACGCGCCGCCACGCGATGCCGGAAGGTCGGAACACGCGCCCACGCGCCGGCCACGCGCCTGCTACAGTGTTCACGCTCCTGGACCGGTCCAACTCGGTCCAGCTCAACCTGACCCAGTCCAACTCAACCCGACTGGTTCACTCAACCTGACCAGTTCACTTAACCCGACCGGTTCAACTTGACCCGACCAGTTCACTCAACCCGATCGGTTTCCGGTGACTCGCCGGAGAAGACGATCGGACTGCCGTCGCCGTCGCCAGAGGCTAGCCGGAGAAAATGATCGGATCGCCACCTTCGCCGCCGTCTGGTTCGCCGGAATCCCCCATTTCCGGCCGAAACTCCAAGCTTTACAACTTCCGCAAAACTCAACCATTTTACACAAATTTTACGTCTAAATCTATCTACTCAATCCCAGGAATCCAAATATGACCTTAAAACATCAAACACATACCTGTGTAAGCCGGAAAATCGATCGGAAGATCCGAAACTTCCTATACTCGGTTCGACTTCCACCGTGGTCCTCTCCTTCGATGGTTGGTACGGTTGTGATCGTGGGAAGGAGTAGAATACGATTAGTTGATCAAAATTGGAAGATAAAGCCTTGAATTCAAAGTTGACTTTATGCCTTTTTGGGTGAGTTTTCGCACGGGTTGGTGGTTTTTTTTTTGTCACCGAGAGAGAAGAAATGAGATGATCATCCCATGAAGATACAAAATGATTGGGTTAAAATATCTTCTCCCAAATCAAAATTACCAAACTACCCTTGCATATCTAGACCCATAACGAACTCATCGGGTCTCCGTTTTCCGCGTGCCGCCTGTCTACGAACTCGTGAGTTCGAGACCTACGCAACGACCCAAGAAAAATTCCCAAAAGTACTGCCAGTCAAAAAGTGACTCCCGAACCCGTGTTAAATTGAGGGTAAAATTGTCCAATTCTCAAAATAATTTAATTTCTGGTCCGGGTCGTTACATCTTAACTCGTGACCTCTTGAATAGTGGTGGGAAGACAAGCGGTCAACTCCTGGTTTTGAGGTCTATCAGCCCAATTACTGTGCCCGCCAGTTCAGATTTTGCCAGGCCATCCCCGTCCCTTTTGTGAAAGGAATTAATAGAGGAACCTCATTCTGACTTAATGATTTTGAAGACGTGGCGACGATCTTTATTTGGGATGCTTTGTACGCCGTGCCTATGCAATTCCCAAAAGCCAGGGAAGCTTCTTATGGATGCACAACCTCTTTTGTTGCATGGTGGAGTGCCTATTTTAAGGCGACTTTCAAGACTGCGGTCGGGACGGTGTGGAACCAACATTTCCTTCTGCTGGAAGGGTTAGGTGAAACTGATCTGGTGACTCCACCTCTCCTCACGAACAGGGTAGCCGAGAGCAACACTGCTCGTTCAACATGCATGCTTTTCCTTTTGTAGTGCATTTGCTTTCCCTATCACAGTTTCTGATCTTATCTTGATTCTCAGTTGGGTTTGATGAAATAGAGTTGTTGGTGAAAGGAATTGATGATCCCTTGCTCCTGGTCGAAAATGTCCCGTATGACCATTTTTCCATCAATTGCCTAGAGAGTTTGGATGGTGCAGAAGGTCAAAATGTGAAGGTTGTGCAGGTGGTAGTATCAATTCTAGCTTCTCTTCTGGAGGAGAGAAAGCGTAATAGGCTCTCTAGAGTAAGCCCCTTCTCCAAACTGCCCTAATGTCAGTAACTCTAGACCTTCTTTTGTTGACTTCTGATTTTTTAAGGAAGAAGAGCCTGAGGATGAGGTGCCCTTGTCTTCTTTTCGCCGCTCACGACATCATCGGGTTGTGGTAAATCCCCTTCCATTTCGTGATCCAAACCTGATACCTTCAACTGATTATTTGCCGGGTTACAGTCCTTTTTCAAGAGATCATGATCGAGAGATCTAACTATCATCAACTCCTTCTTCTTCTGGCTAGATTCCAGCTTCCTCATCCTCACCAGTAACCCCAACTATGTCAGTGGTTAGGTTATCACGACATGTTTCGCTTGTGAGCAATATCTCTCGCCGACTCATTCCGCCTCCATCTTTCTTTGAAATCCAACCTCCAGGTCCTTCTAGTGATCAAGGGCTGGATGTTGATATAGTAGGGGTTTTGACAATGATTCTGGTCATGTACTACCAGATTTTCCATTTTTTGATTTGTCTATTTGCTTTGCAAGCATGTACTTCCCCTGAGCTTGAACTTTTGGAGGCAGAGATAAACTCCTTCGTTTCTTCTGCTCGGGCTGAACCAAACGTTGATGTGTGGGCCATGAGCTCTTCCCCTCCTAAGTTGTCTGCTACTCGGGATGTCCTCATGTCTTTCGTTGCTAGAGGATATTCTCACGATATGGGAGAAGTGGCCCGAGCAGTGAAGATCTTCTCCAATTCCTCTCTTGCAGCCTTGATGTCCTCTCACTTTGCGATGGTGATGCTAAATCGCTACCGGGAGTGTTTTAGTTCCCTTAGTCTGCAGCAGCTTTCTAGTCCAACGAAGATTCCAACCAAACTTGAGCTAGAGGAACTACGCCAAAGATGGTCTGTTGACAATGCTGATTGCATTGGTCAGGGAACTGCTTTACTTGATAAGTCCATACGGTTAAAAGCTCTTAGAACTCAGATAGCCGAATTAGAGACTCATCAAGAGGCGGTTAGGCAAAAGTACGATCTTTCCAAGGCAAAATGAAATGCAACACAAAGAGAACTCCAGGAAGGCGAGCAACGAGTTCACGAAGCGGCCCATTAGGATTCTGCAATTTCTCACGATTTGAGGATCATGAAAGCTGGTCTCCAAACCATGCTTAGTACATTGTTGGGCTTGTCATGATTTTCTTTATTTCCAACCCTTTTGTAACTCTTGGGCCTTTCAACTTTCCGTTTAAATGTTAAAGCGGTTCCAAAAGTTCTCCCGCTGAGTAAATACGGGTTTTATTCAATTACTCCGTTTGTTGAATCCCAGAGCGTTGGGTAATATTTCTTGAGATGAATGGCGTTGGTAGGATTTTTATCCACTGTTCCTTTATCATCTCTCAAGTAATATGACCCTTTCCCATTTACTTTATGGATTATGAATGGGCCCTACCATGTTGGGCTCCATTTTCCTCTTCCGGGCACAAATGTTCCTAGTGGCAAAATTGTTTTCCACACTTGGTCGCCTTCTTGGAATGATTTCCCTTTTACCCTTTTGTTGTATGCCCTCAATACGGCTACTTTGTTGGCCATAATTTTGTTTAAAGAATCAATCCTTTTCTGATCCAAATATTCTAACTCCTAGCACATAGCTTGTACATAATCATCAGTCTCCAATCCATACTGATGTTGGAGTCATAATGAGTTGACGTTCATTTCCATAGGTAGCATAAGATCTCGACCATAGACCAAATCTGCTAGAGCGGTCCCGATTGCTCCCCTCTTTGAGGTTCGATAGGACCAAATTGTGTATATAAACTGTTCGTGACAATTGGTAGGATGCTTGCCTAACATTTTCTTTAGGATTGTGAGAATAGTTTGTTGCTGGCCTCCGCTTGGCCATTGGCTTGAGGGTAGTAAAGGCTAGATTGCACAAATTTGATAGAAAATTGTTCACCGAATTCTTGCAATTCTCGGAATGTGAATGATGATCCGCGGTCGGTGACAAATGTCTCCGGTATTCCAAACAGACTCAAAATGTTTTCTTTTAGGAATCTTATCAATTCCAAGCTTGTGATTTGTTTTACCGTCTTTGCTTCCACCCATTTGGTGAAGTAGTCAGTAGCTACGATGATGAAGCAATATTTTTTCGATGATTCTGGGGATATTTTCCCGATGAAGTCTATGGCCCAACCCCGAAATGTCCATGGCTTGACCACATTGTTCATTAATACTGCAAGTGCATGTTGAAATAGGCCGTGCCTCTGACATGCTTCACATCCTTTGGCATAGGCATAACAATCTGATTCGATATCTGGCCAGTAATAGCCATGTCTTCGTATGAGCCATTTCATTTTTGGCCCTACTTGGTGCGCATACCCCTTCATGTACTTCTCCCATTAGGACCATTGCTTCCTTGGGACCGATACATCGGGATATGTGCCATCATAATGTTTTCTCACCAAGTCCTATCCCCATAGGGTGTATTGACAAGATTTAATTCTAAAGCTTTTGTCCTCATTGGATGGATATTTTAGGTACTTGATGAAGGTCGTTCTCTAGTCATCGGGCTCAGTTTTGATGTCCATGATTTCCAATTCGACATCCATTTCCATGTTGGAGAGTATGGACCTTTTTACGACTTTGATCCATTTCTTCGACTGTCCCTCTTAGAGCAAGACTCCAGATCCCACTTGGGCCATTTCTTTGACTACCAAGTTCTCTTCCCGCGGGATGTGTTCAATAGTTGGAGTAATGAATTTTGATGCCAGAGATGTGATTGCTGCATAGTAACTAGCTAGGCAAAGGTTCATGCATGTGTATGTTTATGTAACTTGGTTGATTACCAACTCGGAATCTCCATAGATTTCTACTTGTCGAGCTCCCATCTCGATCAAAATTTCCAAACCAATAATCAACGCCTCACACTCTGCTTGATTATTTGTTACATTTTCCCAATCCAATCTGAACGAGAACTTATGGTAGATTCGCTCGGGATCTACTAGGCATATTCCAGCACCTGCTGAATCTTTAGTTTTGGATCCATCAAAGTATAGTTTCCATGGGAATATGGTTAGCATGTTTATTCGAGGATTCATTTCTTCTTCAACATCTAGGTCGGGATACTCCGTTAGGAAATCGGCGATAGCTTGGCCTTTCATAGCTTTATGTGGCACGTATTTAAAATTGAACTCCGATAAAGCTAGAGTCCATTTGCATATCCGACCTCTCAAAATAGCTCGGGATAACATTTATTTTAACAAGTTTGTCTGAGCAATGATTCAGATGGTAAAGGGTAGCATGTAATGCCATAGTTTAACAGATGTGAAGTATAGTGCAAAGCATAACTTTTCCACTGATGTGTATCTTTCTTCTACCTCTGTCAATGTTCTACTCATATAGTATATTACTTGCTCTTTTCCTTCTTCATTGTCCTGAGTTAGCAAGCTTCCTATGGTGTTGACAGATGCCGGTATGTACAGCTTCAAAGGCCTTCCTTTTTTGGGTGGCATTAGGACCAGTGGTTTAGATAAGTAACTCTTGAGTTCTTCAAAGGCTACCTGATGCTTTTCTTCCCACTTGAATTCTTCTGTGTCCTTGAATTTAACTAGTGAGGAGAAAGGTTGGATTTTTCCCGATAAATTGGCTATGAATCTTCTGAGGAAATTGACTTTTCCGAGCAAACTCTGAAGCTATTTTTTGTTTCTGGGTGGGGGTGATTCCATGATTGCTTTTTCTTTGTTTTATCCACCTCGATTCCTCTCTAGTGGACCAGGAATCCTAGGAAATTCCCTACCTTAACCCTAAACGCAAATTTCTTAGGGTTCATTTTTAACTTATGTTGTCTCATTTTCAGGAAAGCTTGCCTTAGATCCTCTATATGTTCTTCCTTATTTTGAGACTTCACTACCACATCATCAATGTACACTTCCAAGTTCTTCCCTACCATTTCATGGAAGATGGCGTTCATTGCTCGTTGATATGTGGCTCCTGCATTCTTCAACTCGAATGGCATGACAACGTATTCAAATGACCCCAAGTGTCCAGGGCATCTGAATGCGGTTTTGTGAACATCTTCTTCTGCTACCAGGATTTGATTATATTCTGCGTTGCCATCCATAAATGACAGAAGTTGATTTTGGGAGGCTCCATCAATTAGCATGTTAGTCATCAGCATTGGATATTCATTTTTTTGGGTTGACAGGACCCTTCTCGAATTTCGTCTCGAAATCCGTAAAAAGCCCTGCTCCAATCTGACAGCTTTTAACCACAAAAGTTAATACCTGGAATACCCTTAATCTTTGGAAACATCAAATAAACTTTACAGTGGTTCCAACAGAATCTCCTATGTACTTGATTGACCTTCACCTACCTGTAAGACGAATGATAGCCTAGTAGTCCACAAACTACCTCGGAGGACTTCCTCCGCAATCAAACAAGACAATTGACGTGTCATCCTCGTGTGAAACATCACCAACTCGTCCATCTGGGTTACTGCCCACACCACGCATTGACGTTGATGACGAAGGTACCTGACTTGGTTGAATTAAGTCTCACTGACTTATCCCGAGTGTAACTCGATATCCCGGCTCATCCTGAGCACCTTGAGTCATAACTCGATATCCCAGTTCATCCTGAGTACCCCGAGTCGTAACTCGATATCCCGATTCATCCTGAGCACCCCGAGTCGTAACTCGATATCCTGGCTCATCCTGAGCACCCCGAGTCGTAACTTGATATTCTAGCTCTTCTTGAGCACCCCGAGTTATAACTCGATATCCCAGCTCATGCCCAGCCGTAACTTAATATCCCGTCAAGCCTATGATGGAATCCTCCATGACATAGCTTATATCATCTCGAGAGTATGATGGAATCCTCCATAATATATTTCATATCATCCCGTGAGTATGGTGGAATCCTCCATAACATACCTCATTTAAATCACCACGGTCAAAACTCTAATCAACGATCTGGCGGAGAAATACCCTCCAATGCCAGTCGGAGAAACCTCAATGATGTGGCAGATAAATACCCTCCAACGCCAATATCAAAGAACCCCATGGTATAACATAATACATAGAAGTACGCATGTCATGTAATCCCAGAAACCCAGTCCGTTCACAATACATCCAAAGTACCAACTCAAGGAAACCCTAACCCCAAGGAACCCTTTGACATACCAATAACCGATCTCCCTTGACCTTTTGAGCCAAAACCCGCTCTGTGGTCATCCATTACCGCTGGGATTACTCAAACGGGGCTCTAAACGAACTCTAACGGCCTCAACACAGCCAAAATCCGATTCGGAATGTTCCAAAACCCTTGACACACATTGCCGCGGGTCGAGAAACAGCCCCACGCGCCGGTAGAAGGTCGGAACACGCGCCACGCGCCCCCAGGCGTCGGCCCCCCCCCCCCCCCCTCCCCCACAATCAGCCACTCGCCGCTACGCGCGTCTGCACTGCCACGGTGGAATATTCTGTCACTCTGACGGAATCAAAATCTTCTGTCCAAACTAACGGCGTTAGGGTTACGTTAAAACACTGTTACCTTTCGCCGTCAGCATATTCCGTCAAACCTTGACGGCGTCAGTTGACCTAGCGGTCAACTAACTGCTAACTGGACGCTGATTGTGTTGTCACGTGGCTCCACATGACAACTGAGTCAGCTACTTACTGGTCGCCACGTGGCTCCACGTGGCTGCCGGGTGGCATGCCATGTCAGCCACTGCATTTCAAACTAGTCATCGGAGTTCATCGGGGACGACGACCGGACCACCGCCGTCGTCATCGGTGGTCGGAACCTGGGTTTCCTCACCGGAATCCGCCATTAATGGCTGAAAGCTCAAACTTCCCAGATTCCTCCAAACTCCACCATTTTTTCCGATCCAAATGTGTAAACTCATCTACTCCTTCCAAGGAGTCTGAATCCAAGCTTAGAATTTAGAAAACATACCTCAATCGATCGGAATCTAGCCGAGAAGTTTCGGTCCACCTTTCCTCTTCCATCTGTCATCTACAACGACGCTCCCACCTCGATAATGACACCAAACTGCTCGTGGAGTCGAGGGGAAGACTTCCACGACCTTGGATTTGGTCGACTCGACCCCAAAACAGGACAATGAAGGTGATGGTGGTGCGGTGATCGAACGGGGAGTGAGAGAGTGGTCGAGGGAGGAGAGATAGTGATTCTAGGCCGGGTCCACGCTGAGTCTCTAAAAAGAGAGAAAATATCGCCCTAATTTTGGACATTTTTAAAATGACCAAACTGCCCTGGAAGCTTCTAGATCCATAATGCTCTCACCGGGTCTCTGTTTTCCACGTGCCGCCTGTCTACGAACTCGTGAGTTCGAGACCTACGCAAATACCCAAGAAAAACTTCCAAAAGCACTGTTAGACGAAAAGTGACTCTTGAACCCTTCCGAAACCGAGGGTAAAATCATATTTTCTTTCATTAAATTCTCAAATTAATTTAATTTATGGTCCGGGTTGTTACAGGGGTAGCTTCATTTAGGTTGTGATAGTCCACGCATATCCTTACCTGTCCTGTTTTTATCTTCATAACATGTACTATGTTAGCTACCCATTATGCATATTTGGTCGTTCGGATGAAGCCGACCATGAGAAGTTTTTCAAGTTCTTCCTTGCCTTTGAGTTCAGTTTCTACCAACATCCTTCTCCTTGCTTGAAAAATAGGCTTGTACCCTTCTTTCATAGGTAATCTATGTTCTACGAGCTGTATGTCCAATCCTAGCATCTCCGTGTAGTGCCATGCGAAGAAGTCCTTGAATTCTTCCAAAAGTGCTACCATTTTCTCTTTCAGTGATTCTTCTAGCATCCTACTGATAAAGGTTGGTGAGGATCTTCCTTGAAACCCAAATTAACTTCTTCTAAGGGATCTTGAGCTTCTGGGGGAGGTTTATTCACTTTTTTTTTTACTAGAAACAAATGATTTCTGGTGGGATTTCATCTTCTTCGTCCATCTCCCAGTTATCTTGAATGAATTCTGCTATGTTAATGGTTGATTCTTTTAAACTCTGCTCTTTTATCTCTTGGAGCTGATCCTTCCCTTTATCGGGGAGTGAATATCGAACATTTTTTTGCTCTCTCTAGTGTATTAGCAATCTCTTCTTATAGACCTGATTGCTTCCATTTGGTCTATTTCCTTGTGGGGTGCACTATTCATCATGAATGCCCCATGTCAGGAAGGGCCTCTCCCACTCCTCATGAGTCAGGAGCCCTTATTATAATAGTTTATGGGCCGTCACCTTGGTAGGGCGGTTGTTCTCGTCTTCTCCAGTTAGCTTGATGTTTCCTACTTTTGGGTTATAAAAACTAGCTTCAGACGTAGTAGGACTAGCCAGGAACGGCCTTGAATCCGCCTGAATTGTTTCCTAGAAGCCTCCTTCGTAAGCAGCCTCGTCGGGATTCCAAATAACTGTCTGTTGGTACAACGTGCATGGAACACACATGCTCATATGAATCCAATCCCTTCCTAACAGCACATTGTAGTTGGCAGTACTGTCTACCACAAAGAATGCTAACATTAATTTCTTGGATCCAACCGTGATTTTTAAAGGTAAAGACCCTATGTGTCTTGGTAATGGTCCCACGGAAATTGGACATTATGATAGTTGTTGGTAAACAATCCCGAATGGTTTTGCCAAGCTTCTTTAGCATTTTTGAAGGTAAAACATTGATGGATGCCCCTCCATCAATCATCATCTTGCTAATCGGAATCCTTTCTAAATGGGCAGTAATAAAGATAGGCCATAAGTGATCCGTCATCTCTTTAGTCGGATATGAAAACATCATCCTCTTTCTGTGGAGAGTGAATTCCGAGATGATATTCTGATCATCCTCATAGTTAGTTGGTATCTCGATCAAGGTTCGGGATGGCTCATAGGAGACGATGTTGATAAATCGCTACAAAGTGTTCCGATAACACTACTAACAAATTTACTTCGGCCTGAGCTTTCCGCTGATTCTTGTCAAACAAGTCATCCATTTCCATGACTTCCAATAGGATATTTTCAAATTCTTTTAACTCTTCTTTGGTCATGCCTTGACCGTTGTCTTCTTGGATGGCTTGTTCAGATTTCACTAGTGGTGTCGGGATATATGTATTCTTAGGTTGCTTGTTGGGTAACTCTTCCTGCGCGAAGCTTCAAAATATTATCCGTCATTCTATCTTGGTGGTAGTTCCAGAAACGGAAGCCAATAAGGATATGGTTTTCTTATCGTTGATCATGATTTCTTTCTTATTCCAGCTCTTTTCGGGATGATCCTTCAGGTCTCCTTTGATCTTGGGAATCATTTCCCTCAAGTTCTTTTGGGCGCGCATGTAAGCTCCATATTGTCTCTAGATTCTCCGCTTGCAGACTTTCCCAATTCTTTGGATGGTTTCACATCCTTGTTGGCCACGCACCATCTTCCTTTCCGAACTATTGCTTTCTGAAGTGTTGGCTTCGTGGCCATCTATTATGGCAAGATGGGTTTTTGCTGCTAGGACATTGTTGGCTAGTTTTCCCCCTAGTCTCCTGACTAACAACCCTTTCTTGTTTCCTCTTGATGTTTCCCAGCCTCTAGAAAACAGAGCTTCGAGGTGGTTTTTCTTTGGGGATGTGCGGTCCAAACCTTGTTTCTGGGATCTTGAGGAAGTTATCATCCCGACTATCCCTTAACTTCTTCAGTTCCAGGTCTATCTTAGCACCTGGGGCTGGGATCTCTAGTACACATTATGCTCTGCATTTGCTGCACATCACTACTCCGGCAACAACTGTAGCTGGAAAACTTTCGGGTTGATGGGCTTCCTCATGAGGTTTTGGTTTATCCTCCTTGATTACCCTGGCCTTCTTCTCAGGTTGTGACCATTGTAGATTGAGCATATTCATTGATAAAATTGGGAAAGGGTTAGTGTCCACTCTCATTGGCACTTTAGGAATTGGGGCTAGCGAGATGTGCCCCTACTTTGAATTGTGTCCCTGAACTGGACACAGTTGGCTGTGGCATGGTGTGGTAAAACATGCCACTTGCATAATTGCTTTCCTTTAATGTCCTCCGGTCGCGGCATTTCCTGCTTGGGGTCGGGTTTGATTACTTTTACCTTTACTAACTCATCATAAATCTCGCCAGCTTTGGTGAGGTCGAATGAATACGAACCAAAAACTAGAACCTTGTTTGCAAAATAACCTCCAATTGGGTTGACCGGTCTTTGTTCCCGCGTAGGTTTGACTAGTGATTTGAGAGTCACTGGTCCTTTTCCAGTGGTCTGGATTTCAGCTATTTCCAGCTCTAGTTCCTACCCCTCTTCTTTTGTCAAGGATTCTTCCTCGACCTCTTTGTGCTCTAGCTGGTGTAAAGGGATCTTATTTTTGTAGAACGGGGGTACTTTAGAGTTGTGTTCTTGCCTTTGCTTTTCCTCCAATAACCTCTCAAACTTGGTTGCTGATACTACTATCACTTGAAGATAGGAAAAGGTAGTATTATCAAATTTCTTTATGAGGGAGAACCTCATAGCTCTTTGGGCGATGACCAACATTTGGGCATTGTTCATGGGGAATCGGCATTTCATCTTTAATCTTTTGAATCTTGCAATGAAATTTTCAGTTGGTTCGTGTTCCCCTTGCATGATAGCCGTTAGGTCACTGATTATTATTTCTTGTTCGACTCGGTAAAATTCCTCATGGAACTTGGCCTCTATTTGCCCCCAAGTGTGTATGGATGCTTCTGGTAATGAAGTGTACCAGGAAAAGGCATCTCCAGATAGGGAACTGCTGAACAATCAGAGTTTAAGATAAGAGTTATCTTCTACCGCTACACATTGCGCTGAAAATCTCCAAAATGTTCCAGAGATGAAGTACTGCCATCCTCACTGAAGAGAGAAAATGTTGGTGGCTTAAAATTCCTTGGGAATGGATTTTCCTAATCTACGTAAGCCGGATAAGGTTTCCTGTAGATTGGTACATTAGATATTCTTGGAGCCACATCCTGACCTTGCATCATTCGTTGAATTTCTGCCATCTCATTCATGATGGCTTGATGCTCGAGATTACGAGGTGCTCTTTGGTTGAGCACAAATTCTTCTTCTAATCCTGTGTCGTTCGGATCAGATTTCCTCCAATTCTCCAATTCACTTTTTCTCCGATTGGGATAACTTTGGCCAACTTTAGTTTGGATTCCCTTTGAGTGACCATGGGTGGTCGATATTTAGAGGATATCCCAATTTCCTCCCTGGATTGTCCATCGCGAGTTTTGCTTGTTTCCGGGATTTCACTTCTGGAGCCTTTTTAGAAAAAGGAAAAGGTTCCAGGATCATCGTCCCTAATCCTCTGGTTGGGTTGCCTTTGTCTAGGCTCAGAAATCCCAAAAGTGGGATGTTGGTTTTTTTTTCATTAGTTTTCCCCTGCTTGGTGAGTTCTCGGACCTAAAGACGCAGGGCCTCAATTTGTGTGATGATGGGGGATATGCTGTCTCTGATGAACTACATCAAATCTCCCTTGGAGATAAATGTTTCCTTTTCGGTGATGTCTTCAACCTCTCCTTCTCGGGGAATCTCCATGTTGACTTCTGGTAATGAAAACTCGGACACCTTTTCTTGGGGAGTACTCTTCAGAAATCTTCCTTTAGCATCTCGGCGTCATTCAGAATACTTGAACTTGGACATGCACTAAAAAGAGTCCCACTGGGCGTGCCAGATTATGTTCTGCCCAAGACAGTGGACCCTGGGTAGCCTTCAGTGGATCACCGTCGAAATCGGCGTTTAAAGGAGCGGGCTCGTGTGGGTTTCTTTAGTGATGTATAGATGATGACTTTGTTGGAAGTTGGGTTTGGGTTGAAGACTGTGGGCTTAGAAGCCTTGATGTCACGGTCTTTCCCTAGATGGGCTGACCAGGAAGCAAGCAGGCCTTTAGTTGCCTTCAAAGTAGAAGTGCCACTAGTAGAAGCTGCTACAAGACAGTTTAGAGATGGGTTCGGTTGCGGCCTAATAACCTTTCTTTTAATCAAGTGATTGTGAGGCAAGCGGAAAAATTGCTGGCACTGTTCTTTTCTATGTCTTCTTCTTAATGTATCCAAGGACTTTAATAAATTTTCTTTCCAATTTAGTCCAAGTTCAATTTATGTTGGTTCCGATTTGTTCATGTTAACAGCTTGTTATTTAGTCAAGAGCAGTTAGGTGTGCGAGTTTCCTTAAGTCGGGATGATAGTATTGGACCAAAACACATAGATGATTTTGTGACTTAACGACATCCATAAAACACGCTGGTTGGTATATTCCGAATACTTATAACCTTTTTTACGAAAATCCGTTAGAAGTAATGAAAGTAAAGTACAAATACTGAAAAGGTAAATGCGTGAATATTGAATGTAGTAAGTAAGTTACAAGTGCTGTAAGTAAATATTTATTTCGAAATCAAGCCTTTGAGGGGCACGATCATCTAGAAATCATCAATTGAGATTAACATGAGTCAGAATTATGCCGTGGATTGGCAAAGCATTCAAAAGAAGGTAAGACGTTAAGAGTTGAGTGTATAGATGTCTCAAAGACTGAATTGAGCAGCAGTAAGGATGAGGTAAGTGTTTGGGGCTCTTGAGGGACTGGTTTGAGCAGCAGTCGGAATGAGGGAAAACTTGAGTTCTTAGTCGGAAGCTGAGAGAAAGCGGGTTGAGAAGAGAGACTGAATCTTGATCCTAGATCGGAGAAACAGGTTGTGCCTAAATAGGCGAGCCTTTGAACAAAGAAAATTTTGAGGGCTTGCTTTTGTTTTGAAATTGATTAGTTTAATCAATTTGTTTGTTTGATTGATTGATTGGGTGTCCTTGAGAAGAAGACTTCTTCTCCTTTTTATAGGCGGTTGGGGAGCTGATTTGGCTTGCCAAATGGACTTATGCGGGTCCCGCATTGCAGCTACTTATCTCGAACATCCCATTTGCCCTTTGAAACGTTCGACGCTTTCAGAACCGACTTCCCCACTTTTCCACGATTCCACGTCTCCAAGTGGATATTTTGGGTTAGGCTTTGTGAGTTGGGCACTTAATCTCTTCTCATCTTCCTTCATGCCAACTAAGGATTTTTTTTCGGAGGTAAACAACATTAAAAGTCTTCCTTCAACTTAATCTCTTCTCATCTCTTCTCATCTTCCTTCAGCCCAACCCTAAACCCTAAACAACATTAAAAGTCTTAATTGAATACACCAAAACTTTTTAAAAGTCTTTTAAAATATTTAAATATCTTAATTTAATACACATGTATTTTTAAAGTCTTTAAAAGTATTCAAATGTCCTAATTAAATACACCCCTAACTCATTTTTAATTTTATTTCTGTGTAACAATAGTTATGATAATAATAAAAAAATTGTATAAAACGTAATACTTGAGAATTTGTAGTAAAGTTCAAATTGTTTACTCAAGCTTGGCCATTTGAATTTCATCGCCGGAAAACCAAAAATAAAGGAAAGAATTCGGAAAACAGAAGAAACCCAGAAGACATTCACTGATTCACCTTCTGTGCAGCAAAAACAAATAAACCAACAAAACTGCGTGCTTGCTTGAGCCAGACTTCGAGATTTTGAGAGAAGAATGAGAGATGCTACGATTACAGCAGCAGCAGCAAGGTAAAGATGCAAGGACTTCATCACCAGCAGCAGCAACTCGCGGCGCTTCTCTCCGCCGCGCGCCCCAAGGACGAATCAGCTTCCGCCTCAGCCCCGTCTTCTAACTCGGTCGACGACGACTCGGCTCGACTCGCCGCCATCAACTCCCTTCACCGCGCCGTTCTCTACCCACCCAATTCCCTCCTCGTTACTCACTCCGCCACTTTCCTTGCCCAGGGCTTCTCTCAGCTCCTCTCCGACAAGTAAGGCCTCTTCAATTTCACTCCGCTTTCATTTTCTTTTAAAATTTAGTGTCCTTGTTACAATTTTCCTGGTATTTGGCATTGTGAATTGGTTTTAGTTTTAGACAAGTCTTGCTGCGCGTTGTGTTTGTTTGCGGACGAAGCCTAGGACAATTAAGGGATTTGAAATATGGAGCTTGTGTTAGTCAGTTGTGGAATGCATAGATAACAGTGGTGTTCTGCCTAACTATAGCTACTTGAAATTTATGAATCCCCAGTTAAAAGTACAAATTTTTTCTTAGAACCTGAAAAATTATGTAGGGTGAAAGGGTTTGGAATTGTACAAATGTTTGTTCTGGTTGAAATTATATTTTCTTATGTAATCTCTCCGAAAATGGTATTTAGATCGTATGCGGTGAGGCAAGGGGCAGCTGTAGCATACGGGGCTCTTTGTGCTGTTGTTTGTTCAATCCCTATAACGTCCAATGGAAGACAAAACCATGTTATGCTTGGAAGCTTGGTTGACCGGTTCATTGGTTGGGCTTTGCCGTTACTTAGCAATGGTGGCGCTGGAGATGGCACCATGGAATTGGCATTGGATAGCCTGCGGGAGTTTCTTAATGTTGGGGACGCTGGTGGGATTGAGAGATATGCTTTGTCAATTCTCAAAGCATACCAAGTACTTCTTGAGGACGAGAGAACCTCCTTGAGTTTGTTACACCGACTTCTGGGTGTTTTAACTTTGATTTCAATTAAGTTTTCTAGATTCTTCCAGCCTCATTTTCTTGACATTGTTGATCTGCTTCTCGGGTGGGCATTGGTACCAGATCTTGCTGATTCAGATAGACGGATTATCATGGATAGTTTCTTGGAATTTCAAAATCATTGGGTGGGTAATTTGCAGTTTTCTCTTGGATTGCTGTCAAAGTTTCTAGGTGATATGGATGTTTTGATTCAGGATGTAAGTCATGGAACCCCACAACAATTTCGAAGGTTGCTTGCATTGCTTTCTTGCTTTTCAACAATTTTGCAGTCCACTGCTTCTGGGTTGTTGGAAATGAGTTTACTTGAACAAATCACTGAACCCCTGAACAGAATTGTTCCTCAGCTATTGGGATGTTTATCTATGGTTGGAAGGAAATTTGGGTGGTTGGAATGGATTGGGGATTTATGGAAGTGTTTGACTCTTTTGGCAGAAATATTTTGTGAAAGGTTTTCCACCTTTTATGACGTTGCAGTTGATATTTTATTACAAAGTTTGGAAGTGGATAATACTTCCCAACCAATGGGAACTGGAAGAATTACCTCCTATCAAGTTCATGGAGTTTTAAAAACTAACCTCCAATTACTATCCTTGCAAAAGTTTGGCCTTCTCCCATTGTCTGTGCAGAAAATGCTGCAATTTGATGCTCCAATATCTCAGTTGCGTTTGCATCCTAATCACCTAGTAACTGGCAGTTCTGCTGCCACTTATATTTTCTTGCTTCAACACGGTAATAATGAAGTTGTTGAAAAAGCAGTGACATTGTTAATAGAGGAGCTGCAGTTGTTGAAGGGCATGCTAGAGAAAGCCATGGGTCTTCGAGATGGGGTTGGTGCAGGCTCTAAATTCTATTCAAAACTTGAATTGTTTGCTTTGATTAAATTTGATTTGAAAGTTTTGTTGACATCTGTTTTCTTGGGTGGGGAAAACTGTTTGAGTAGCCAACCAGATGTTGCTACCATATATCTTATGAGGTCAGAAAAATTGTTGAATTTCATTGTAGAGAAATTTAATCCTTTTGAGTTACCTTTTCTGGCATATGTGGATTTGCAAGTCAGTATTATCAAGACATTGGACAGGCTAACGACAGTTAAATTCTTAAGTAAGTGCTCTATAACATATCAGAGTAGTGGGAAATTGTCAACTGTTCTTACTGCTGATAAATTACTTAATAGTAATTATTTGAGGAATGAATTATCATTTGTGGTTGTTGAGAATCTGAGGAAGTACAGCGTGTTCTTTGTGAAAGCTCTCCATGTTACTTCTCCTCTTGCAGTTAAAATAGTGGCGCTAGATTGGGTACAAAGATTCTGTGAGAATGTTATTTCTTTGAACGAGAAATCAAAAACAGAAACTAATTTCTATGAAGTGTATGGTAATATTAAGATTATTGGGAATATGCTTTTCTCGATTTTGGATTCTGCATCTGATAGGGAACCAAAAGTGAGGTCACATGTTGCATTAGTATTGGAGTTGTTACTGCAGGCAAGGATTGTACATCCTCTTTACTTTTATTGCATGGCTGACGTGGTCCTAGGAAAACTTGGTGATCCAGATGGTGATATTAAAAATGCATTTGTCAGACTGCTTTCTATTGTTGTGCCTACTACATTGTATGCCTGTGGACTTCATGATTATGGGACATCTACTTCATCTAGGACTTTCGTTCTTCGGTTAGGAAACAGTTCTAACTTGCAGTGGAAGCAAGGATTTGCCTTGAAGCTGCTCCCTCAGCAACTGCATTCGCAACAACTTGTTACCATATTGAGTTACATATCACAAAGGTGGAAGGTGCCTCTTTCTTCTTGGGTCCAACGACTTATTCATAGTTGTAGAAGTTCAAAAGATCTTGTTTCCAGTCAACTTGAGGAAGCAGGAAACTTTGGCGCCAGTGGTGTATGGTTGGACATCAAAATGGATGAAGATTTTCTTGAAAAGCATTGCTCAGTTAATAATCTGGCTGGTGCTTGGTGGGCTGTACATGAAGCTGCTAGATATTGTATTGCCACGCGCCTTCGAACTAACCTTGGTGGGCCAACCCAAACGTTTGCAGCATTAGAGCGAATGCTTTTGGATGTTGCACACCTGCTACAGCTTGATAGTGAGCAAAGTGATGGGAACTTAAGTATGATAGGGTCTTCTGGTGCTCATTTGTTACCAATGAAGTTACTATTCGATTTTGTTGAGGCGCTGAAGAAAAATGTATATAATGCATATGAGGGGTCTGCTGTTTTACCTCCTGCTACTCGCTCGAGTTCCTTATTCTTTCGAGCTAACAAGAAAGTTTGTGAGGAGTGGTTTTCTCGTATATGTGAGCCAATGATGAATGCTGGTTTAGCTCTACACTGCCATGATGCTACAATTCAGTATTGTGCTCTGCGTCTACAGGAGCTCAGGAATCTTGTTGCTTCAACTTTGAATGAAAAGTCTAAGGCACAAGTAAATGAGAACCTCCATAATATCAGGGGCAGATTTTCGGCAGACATCTTGAGGGTTTTACGGCACATGGCATTGGCTCTGTGTAAGACTCATGAATCAGAGGCTTTAATTGGCCTAGAAAAGTGGGTTTCAGTGACACTATCTCCTTTTGTTGTGGAGGAAAACCAGTCCCTTAGTAACAGTAGGATGTTGGGGCCCTTTACATGGGTCACTGGGCTTGTATATCAGGCAGAAGGTAAATATGAAAAGGCTGCTGCGCACTTTATTCACTTGCTACAGTCTGAGGAGTCGTTGAGTTCTTTGGGTTCTGATGGTGTACAGTTTGTCATTGCACGCATCATTGAGTGTTATACCTTTGTTTGTGATTGGAAATCTTTAGAATCATGGTTATCAGAGTTGCAAACACTTCGTGCTAAGCATGCTGGGAAGAGTTACTGTGGAGCTCTCACAACCACGGGCAATGAAATTAATGCAATTCATGCCATGGCACGGTATGATGAGGGTGAATTTCAGGCAGCATGGGCATGTCTTGGTTTGACACCTAAGAGTAGCAGTGATCTCACGCTTGATCCAAAATTGGCCTTGCGAAGAAGTGAGCAGATGCTTTTACAGGCAATGCTTCTTCAGAAGGAGGGAGAGGAAGATAAGTTGCCACATGAATTACAGAAGGCCAGGTCAATGCTGGAGGAACAATTGTCTATTCTTCCACTTGATGGTTTAGAAGAAGCAGCATCACATGCTACCCAGTTGCACTGCATCTTTGCATTTGAGGAATTTTACAAGACTAAAGGTAGCCCAGATAAACCTAGGCAACTTCAGTCAATATTAAGTTCATATGTCCAACTTATGCAGCCACAAACAGGCAGAGTCCATCATGATTGTAACCCTTGGTTAAAAGTTCTTCGAGTTTATAAAACCATTTCCCCAATTTCTCCAGCTACTCTAAAGCTCTCTATGAATTTGTTGAGCTTGGCCCGCAAACAACGGAACCTCCTATTAGCAAATCGTCTGAACAACTATCTCAAAGATCACATATTGAGTTGCTCTGGGGAAAGGCACCACGATTTTCTCACCTCAAATTTGCAGTATGAGGGCATCTTGCTAATGCATGCTGAAAACAAGTTTGAAGATGCTTTGACGAACCTTTGGTCTTTTGTGCGTCCTTGCATGGTTTCTTCGTCATCTATAGATTCTGATGATGACAATAGTATTCTGAAGGCGAAGGCATGCTTAAAACTATCAAAGTGGCTTAAACAGAACTATCCAGATTTGAGGGTGGATGACATCATCTTTAATATGCGGTTAGACTTTGATATGGCTGATTCCTCTTCTTCTGGCATAGGTAGGCCATCATTTGGCGATGAGATCTTAAGCTCCACATCACCTTTGGGTCCTATTATTGAGGAATTTGTTGGCACAGCTACAAAATTGTCTACTCATCTCTGCCCTACTATGGGAAAATCCTGGATTTCTTATGCCTCTTGGTGTTTAATTCAGGCCAGAGACTCTCTCTTAACCCCAGACAGAAATACGCTCCACTCATGCTCATTTTCTCCCATCCTTGTTGGTGAGGTTGTGCCTGAGAGATTCAAGCTAACAGAAGATGAAATCATAAAAGTGGAATCGTTGATTTTACAACTCTTCCAGAAAAAGGATGATGTGGGTTTTAGAGCTGAACATGGACAGTGGAAGGATTCTCTTGATTCTGCGGAACTGAAAAATGACCGCCCTATGAGGGCTTTGGTGCAGCAAGTAGTGAATATTATTGAAGCTGCTTCTGGGGCACCTGGTGCAGAAGATTCTAGTGATGATTGCCTTTCTGCTACTCTAGCTTCTCAGTTGAATAACTGCTTCATTGGTGCAAACTTTGGCCTAAATGAAGCTGATACAATTTCTGTAGTTGATGATTTAGTTGTTATTTGGTGGTCTTTGAGGAGGAGAAGAGTGTCACTCTTTGGGAATGCAGCCCATGGCTTTATAAAGTATCTTTCATATTCATCTGCCAAAATTTGCAATGGTGGCTTGACTGACTCTGATTCTGAGCCTTTGAAGCAAAAAACTGGCAGCTACACTCTGAGGGCTACATTGTATGTCCTACATATTCTTCTCAAATATGGAGCGGAGTTGAAAGATATACTTGAACCTGCTCTTTCAACAGTTCCCTTGTCACCATGGCAGGTAAGCTGCTCTTGGTTTATGTTCATCCTAAGTGTCAGTGTGAATGATTTTATTTGTCTGATTACAATCTTCACTTCTAGGAAGTAACACCCCAGTTGTTTGCTCGGTTAAGTTCTCATCCCGAGCAAGGGGTTCGGAAGCAGTTGGAGGGCTTACTGATGATGCTTGCCAAGCAATCTCCTTGGTCCATTATTTACCCAACACTAGTTGATGTGGATACTTATGAAGAGAAGCCTTCAGAGGAGCTTCAGCATATACTTGGTTGTTTGGTAAGGAAATTTCTTTCATTAATTTTCTTCACGCTATTGTGCATTTAGTGAACAAAATAAATCCGATATTATAAAATTTAAAGTACCCATAATATAGACATTAGACTTGGAATCTGGAGTGCAGGTCATCATTAGTAAAAATGAAATCCACATTGACATGATAATTTTGTGTTTTGTAACTGTTGGAGAGTCAAATTAATTCCCTTATCTCCTTATCTATACAATCTACCAATTAGTATATGCAATGCTTCTAATACATTCACTTTAGTAGTGATATATTATTATAAATATCACTAACTATAAAGAAATTGCGTTTGTGATTTCTTGCAAATGGTGTTAACTATTTTAGATTTTATTCTTTGGAGATTCCGTATTATAACTTGCTTGTTCAATGCTGAATAGTAGACACTTAAGCATTCTGATGTTAAATGCAGAGTGAACTATACCCAAGATTGATTCAGGATGTTCAGCTTGTGATAAATGAGCTGGGAAACGTCACTGTTCTTTGGGAGGAGCTATGGCTCAGCACACTTCAAGATCTTCACACAGGTATATTTAACCCCGCTTAACTGAGGCTTTTAGTTTTCATGGTCCCATTTATTGAACATTTTTTGGGTTTTAGATGCCAAAATTTCTGTGGGAAGGGAACCTGCTCTTGTGATATCACTTGGATATGAAATTATATGCCACTCAAATAAGCAGCTGCGTGCAGTGTGTGCTCCTGACATAAACATTGGAGTACTTTGTTCAACCTGACCCCTTTGGTTTCATTAATTTTCTTTCAGATGTGATGAGGCGGATAAATGTGCTTAAAGAGGAAGCTGCACGAATTGCAGAAAATGTTACACTTAGCCAGAGTGAGAAAAACAAGATAAATGCTGCTAAATACTCAGCTATGATGGCTCCTATTGTTGTGGCTTTGGAACGCCGTCTAGCTTCTACATCTCGGAAACCTGAAACACCTCATGAAGTATGGTTCCATGAGGAGTATAAAGATCAGTTGAAATCAGCTATCATAGCCTTCAAGACTGCTCCAGAATCCAGTGCAGCACTTGGAGATGCATGGCGTCCATTTGATAACATTGCTGCATCCTTAGCATCTTATCAGAGGAAGTTATCAATTCCTTTAAGGGAAGTCGCACCACAACTGGCTCTACTATCATCATCTGATGTTCCAATGCCCGGTCTTGAGAAGCAAGACACAGTTTCTGAATCCGACAGAGGTCTCAGTGCTGATCTCCAAGGAATTGTCACCATTGCTTCTTTCTCTGAGCAGGTGGCTATCATATCAACCAAGACTAAACCTAAGAAACTTGTTATTCTTGGTTCAGATGGTCAAAAGTATACATATCTCTTGAAAGGCAGGGAAGATCTCCGCCTTGATGCCAGAATCATGCAGCTATTGCAAGCTATAAAGGGTTTTCTGCATACATCTCTTGCAACTCATAGTCACTTTCTTGGTATTCGCTATTATTCTGTGACTCCAATTAGTGGTCGAGCTGGTCTCATCCAGTGGGTGGACAATGTAATTAGTATATATAGTGTTTTTAAGTCTTGGCAGAACCGCATCCAACTAGCCCAGCTCTCAGCGGTGGGTGGTGGCAGTTCGAAAAGTTCTGTTCCTCCAGCTGTTCCCCGACCCAGTGATATGTTCTATGGTAAAATCATACCAGCACTCAAAGAGAAAGGTATAAGGAGAGTAATTTCACGAAGAGACTGGCCTCATGAGGTGAAGCGTAAAGTTCTTCTTGAACTTATGAAGGAGACTCCTAGACAACTTCTTTATCAAGAACTTTGGTGTGCTAGTGAAGGATTCAAAGCCTTCAGTTCGAAACAGAAGAGGTAAATAAGAGTTCTGGTAAATCTCTTTATTTCCAGTATTCTTAATCTCTATTGTTTTAATTTATATAATTAACAAAACTTAAAGCTGTTTGGAATCTATTAATTGCATTGTCGGCGGAGCGTCCAGTTCCTCAAACTAGTCATCATGCTGTCGAGTATTCTTATTGTAGCATATATAATTATCAAAGGCAATTCCTCATGTCGTGCCCATTTTTGACTTTCCACATAACTGCCAGTTAAGGTGAATAGGTGTAAACAATAAAGTTAGCAGGTATAATTACTCATGGAGGTATGAGGAGAGGGGAATGGTTATATATATATAATTCATAAGAATTTGTGGATCAGATTTGAATTTTAATTTGATAGGTGGTAAGGTGCCTTGAAATATTATTATTATCAGTCTAGTTTACTGATCGGTTTCCCTTTATTCTCTTTCTTACTAGTACTTTTGCATTCTGATATATTGTATTTGTTGCATCTGACTATTAGGTTCCATTTGTTTAAATAGTAATTTGAATTTGGATTTGTGAACAAGGCTAAATTGGTTATTTACTATTGGAAGTCATGTATGCTAGATTTTTACTTTGTCAATCTTGTATAATAATTTTTTTATGTGGTGATAAAGTAGTTATTTAATTTATAGGAATCAAAGTAAGATGGCTTTTCCCGGATGAAATGAAAATTGGATTAATGTAACAAGAGAAAGGTTTCCCATTCCTTAGCCGGAAAGATATGTGGCCATGAAACAAGGATTAAGTGGAACAGAATTGACTGGGTGGTAGAGTCGTGGAAACACCTGTTTCTTCCATATTTTGGACCTTAGCTCCAAAATTTAGACCTTAAAATAAGAATGTTTTGTTCATTCATTTCTAGATCTAATTGATATGTAATTGAATTAGTATCATGTATCAGAAAGGAATGTAAAACAATGCATGTGTGCATCTCTTTGTCATCATAGACCAGCTAGATTTGAATAAGAAGGAAAATGAAGAATGCAAATGACTTTGTGCATACAGTTATTCAAATCCCTTTAAAAGCATTACATCTAGTTGTTTATATACATTCAATGTAGTTTACTCTATCTTTTATAGAAATTTATCCTCGTTATCAAATCTAAATCTAAATCCTAATTCAAATTCCTATTTGAACAAATGGGGCCACTCTTGTTTCATAAATAAAGCATACAGTATGTTGTGTACCATTTAGTGTTTAATGCTTACTTTGCCACTCTTGTTTCATAAATAAAGCATACAGTATGTTGTGTACCATTTAGTGTTTAATGCTTACTTTGCCACTCTTGTTTCATAAATAAAGCATACAGTATGTTGTGTACCATTTAGTGTTTAATGCTTACTTTACTTTGTAGGTTCTCTGGAAGTGTTGCTGCCATGAGCATGGTGGGCCATATTCTTGGCCTTGGGGATAGACACTTGGATAATGTTCTAATGGATTTCTGTAGTGGTGATGTAGTACATATCGATTACAATGTTTGTTTTGATAAAGGGCAAAGACTAAAAATTCCAGAAATTGTTCCCTTCCGCCTTACACAGACCATTGAAGCAGCATTAGGGATGACTGGGATAGAAGGTACCTTTAGGTCAAACTGTGAAGCAGTCATTGGTGTGTTGAGGAAGAACAAAGACATACTCTTGATGCTACTAGAAGTGTTTGTTTGGGATCCTCTAGTGGAATGGACGCGGGGAGACTTTCATGATGATGCTGCAATTGGTGGTGAGGAAAGGAAGGGCATGGAGTTGGCTGTCAGTCTGAGTTTATTTGCATCTCGTGTGCAGGAAATTCGTGTTCCCTTACAGGTATTCATTCTGAAACCTAAGCTTGTATATGCATTTGTTCTTAGTTACTGTCTTCTATTGTTTTATATCATGAATTCTGATGGCTAGAAGCCATCTCGAGCATACCTAGAATTTATACCTGGAAATGTCCTGAAGTTCTAGTCTTTGCATTGGCACTTTATGCCTATGTATTAGACATATCTTTCTCTTTTCATCCTTTCAGTAATTTATTTATCTAGGCTTGGTTATGTGTGTGCTTGCATAATCTATATGCATGTAGTGGAACTTGTTTTGATGATGTGAATGACACTTTGATGTCCTGTCTTATGACCAGGAACATCATGATCTTTTATTGGCTACTCTACCAGCTGTTGAATATGCTCTTGAGGTCGGTTACTGCCTTTTACTTTATTTCAGTTTTTAATTTAATTCTATTTGTGCTGCTGACATTTACTTTGAACTTTTGGGAAATTGTTGTACCAGAGGTTTGCTTCTGTTCTAAACCAATATGAACGTACGTCTGCACTCTTTTATCGAGCTGATCAAGAGAGATCTAACCTAATTCTGCATGAGACATCTGCTAAATCAATGGTTGCTGAAGCAACAAGCAATTCGGAGAAAACTCGTGCATCATTTGAAATTCAGGCTCGAGAATTTGCTCAGGCGAAGGCCTTGGTTGCTGAAAAATCTCAAGAGGCAGCAACCTGGATGGAGCAACATGGGAGCATCCTTGATGCTTTACGAAGCAATTTACTTCAAGAAATAAATGCAGTTGTAAAGCTCAGTAGTATGCAAGAAACCTTGTCTCTTACATCTGCTGTTCTGGTGGCTGGGGTTCCAATGACTATTGTTCCTGAGCCTACACAAGCACAATGCCATGATATAGATAGGGAAGTCTCTCAATCAGTATCTGAATTGGATGATGGACTCTCTTCTGCAATAATTGCGCTTCAAGTATATTCTCTGGCTTTGCAAAGAATTTTACCATTAAACTACATTACAACGAGTGCAGTTCATGGCTGGGCACATGTTCTGCAGCTATCTGCCAGTGCTCTTTCCTCTGATATCCTCTCTCTTGCTAGAATACAGGGTGCTGAACTAATTTCCAAAGTACCTGGGAATAATACTGATTCTATCAAACACAGTCATGATGATCTCTGTCTTAAAGTGAACAAGTATGCCCTCGAGATAGAGAAGCTTGAAGAGGAGTGTACTGAGCTAGTGAACTCAATTGGCTTGGAGACTGAATCGAAGGCTAAGGATCGGCTTTTGTCTTCTTTTATGAAATACATGCAATCTGCTGGCCTTGCAAAGAAAGAAGATGCTATTCTTTCTATTCAATTTGGGCAATCTAAATATGATGGGTATGGAACAAAGGATGCTAGAGTGCGTGGGGAGCTGCATGAGAAGCGGGAAAAAGTGTTATTTGTTCTGAACACAGCAGCCAGTTATCTGTACAATGAGGTCAAGCATAAGGTGGTTGACATATTCAATGACTCGAATAAACGGAGGAATGCAAACAAACAGGTACAGAATGAATTTGAAACTATCTTCTGTGGTTTTGAAGAGCAAGTGGAAAAGTGTATACTTCTATCAGGGTTTGTTAATGAACTGCAGCAATTGATTGGAAGAGATTTACCTAGTGGTGACACAGATAAAGATCATCCAGGATATTATTCTGATAGAAATTGGGCTTCCCTTTTTAAAACTGTCTTACTTTCCTGCAAGAGCTTGATTGGGCAAATGACTGAAGCTGTTCTTCCAGATGTAATAAGATCTGCAGTTTCGCTGAATTCAGAAGTCATGGATGCATTTGGAATAATTTCGCAAATTCGCGGTTCCATTGATACAGTACTTGAACAATTAATAGAGGTAGAGATTGAGAGGACATCTTTAGTTGAACTGGAACAGAACTACTTTTATAAGGTTGGCCTCATTACCGAGCAGCAGTTGGCGCTTGAAGAAGCCGCTATGAAAGGTAGGGATCATCTCTCATGGGAAGAGGCAGAGGAACTCGCCTCCCAAGAAGAAGCTTGTAGGGCACAGCTGGACCAACTCCATCTTACTTGGAACCAAAGGGATTTGCGGACTTCCTCTCTAATAAAGAGAGAATCTAATATAAAGAATGCCCTGGCTACTTCTGCACATCATTTTCAGTCTCTATTTGGTGTCAATGAGGAAAAAGAGCTGCATGTCTCCAAAAGCAAATTGCTATTAGCCATGCTTGTTAAGCCCTTTTCTGATTTGGAACTGATTGATAACGTATTGTCTTCATTTGGAGCTTCTTTTTCTTCTCACTCAAATGAGATTCCTAATTTAGCAAATTTGATGAGTTCAGGGTACCCAATATCTGAATATGTTTGGAAGTTCGGCAACTTATTGGATCACCATTCCTTCTTTGTGTGGAAATTAGGTGTAATTGATTCCTTTCTTGATTCTTGCCTTAATGATGTTGCTTCATCTGTGGATCAAACTTTAGGGTTTGACCAGCTCTTCAATGTTGTTAAGAGAAAGCTTGAAATGCAACTTCAAGAACATTTTGGTCGATACCTGAAAGAACGAGTTGGCCCCAGTTTATTGGCTAGCATAGATAAAGAAAATGAGCGTTTGAAGCAATCGATAGAGGCTACAAAGGAAGTTGCTCTTGATCAAGTGAAAAAAGATATTGGGGCTTTGAAAAGGGTTCAGCTTATGCTCGAGGAGTTCTGCAATGCACATGAAACTGCCAGAGCAGCTAGGTCAGCTGTATCTCTAATGAAAAGGCAGGTGAATGAGCTCAGAGAGGCTCTTTGGAAGACTGGCCTAGAGATTATTCAGCTGGAATGGATGCATGATGTTACTTTGACCCCTTCACATAGTAGCAGGGTCATTTTTCAGACGTTTCTTGCTGCTGATGATAGTTTATATCCTATTGTCTTAAAGCTCAGCAGACCTAACATGTTGGAAAGTTTACAATCTGCTGTGTCAAAGATAGCCAGGTCTATGGAGTCACTTCAAGCTTGTGAACGAACTTCTCTTGCAGCTGAAGGGCAGCTTGAGAGAGCAATGGGGTGGGCCTGTGGTG
Source organism: Oemleria cerasiformis (assembly GCA_037349345.1). NCBI lineage: Eukaryota > Viridiplantae > Streptophyta > Magnoliopsida > Rosales > Rosaceae > Oemleria > Oemleria cerasiformis. The sequence goes on from JAZGTL010000034.1 coordinate 900,967, forward strand.
GCCCAAATTCCAGTGCAACTGGAAATAATTCAAGCAAGACTTCTGGAATTCCTCCCGAGTTTCATGACCATCTAATGAGGCGAAGGCAAGTACTATGGCAGGCAAGAGAAAAGGCATCGAATATTATAAAAGTATGCATGTCTATATTGGAGTTTGAAGCATCAAGAGACGGTATTTTTCGGTCTCCAGGAGTGATCTATCCATTCAGGACTGGCACTGATGGCAGAACATGGCAGCAAGCTTACTTGAATGCACTAAATAGATTGGATATTACTTACCACTCTTTTGCTTGTGAGTTTTTAGTGTTTGTTGGTGATCTACTTGTTTCTGGTACCTGTTTCACATTCATATGAATAATAAATGCGTGGTTTGTTGTTTCTGGTATTAGGCACTGAACAAGAATGGAAGCTTGCACAAAACACCATGGAAACTGCTTCCAGTGAATTATCTTCTGCTATCAACGAACTTAGTATTGCCTCTCTCAAAGCAAAGTCAGCTTCAGGTCATGCCTTCTTATTCACGTATACTAAATCACTTTTATATTCTAGTAAAATGTTTTTTAAATATTAAGTTAAACATGGACATACACATAGATTCAGGCATGCGTATCATTATAATCGTTGCATCCACATGCATCTTTACAATATGTACATCCACAGATCATGTGAGACCTGCCGGTTTTTGTCATTTACAGGTGATTTACAGAGCACAGTTCTTGCGATGAGTGACTGTGCATGCGAAGTCAGTGTTGCACTGAGCGCATATGCCCGAGTGTCAAATCGGCATTCTGCTTTGACTTCTGAATGTGGTTCCATGCTCGAAGAGGTATGGGTTACAACATTGATGCTAATTGATTTTTCCGCTGGAACATTATTACTAATTTTAATGTACTTGTTATGTTTATACTGGGACGTGCATTACATATGATTTTTATTCAAGATGTTGTAGCTTGAGTGCTGGTTTGATTGGATACAATAGTGTAATGGATCGAGATATATCATATAGTTTGCCTCTCTAGTAATGCTGAGTACACTCAAACTTCCACAAAGCCAATCAGAAAATTATGCAATTGACTCCACATTGGATACCTGAAAAGGCTGGTGATATTATAATACATGGAATTTTTTATTTTAATATCTTTTTCTTTCAAAACCTTAAAACTGGCAACTGACCAAATCTAATTATATTTAACTTTCAAATTCGTTCAAGTTGCTAATTTCTGATAATCTAATTGAGTCATGTAGATTGGATTGGACTGTATCAGGTAATTGGCTTTTACACGACCGTATTTAGGAACTTAGGAGAGAGACACAACAATGTGTATCAAACTTTTTGTGATGCACTAACGGTCACGACCTGGCATAGCATGAGTGATGATAATATTGCTGGTATATCCTCTCCCAAAAAAATTATACTGATAGCAGGGATTTTCTCCCCAAGATTTCCTCAATGTCACTGAAATTTTCCTGATATGAGTCTTAACCAGAGCAAAAGATAACACATTCAACCCTAATCAGCAATTAAAATCCCTAATTAAATGATACCTAAACCAAATAAATCCTAATTAAACTTTCTCTCCTAGCCCAGAAATATTGCCCAATCACTGGTATCGGATCAATATAGTTGTAGATTTAGGTACCGATAATATCTGCTTGGTGATGTTTTCATCGTTGCATTGCATTGACATATTGGCTATAATGTTGTAAAATAAGTATTCTAAATTGCTGTACTTTTTCTAATAAATGTGCATGTGTTATAGGGTCCTTTATATTGACCCATACTCAATTTCTCAACTTTATCTTCCCTTAGCTTGATTGGTTACTATTTTTTAAAACTCAACTTTGTAAAAGTTAGTTTCATTTGTGGTGCTTTTAGTTTTATTATTTGTTATCGAAGTTAACTGATTCCCATTGAATCCTTTGAATTTGGGGTTTAATTCTGATATTATTCTAATAACTTGGCAATGTTTTTAATTCTGCATTGGTCTAATTGGTATTCATCCATTCAGTAGAAACAGTTCATGATTTTAATGTGGGCAGAAATTAGAATTATAAATCGTTTTTACTTTTTCTAATAATTCATTGGCCTTATTTAATCATACCTAGTCTAGGGCCCTAGGCAGAGTGGGTTTGTAGAAGGTGATGTGAATACATTGAATAAAAGTTGTGATAGATTATTTAGCATCATTGCATATCCATGATATCAGCTTGTCTGTCAACTGAATTTGCCTTTTCCTTTCTTTTCCTTCTGCAATTAGAATTTCTCAAGGGTCCTATCAACTGGGATTCAATTTCCCTTGTTATTTGTTAATTGTCTTTGTGTAGGGGATGGCTTCTTTCTATGGCTAATACTTCTACTTTGAATAGGTCCTTGCAATAACTGAAGATCTACATGATGTTCACAGTCTAGGAAAGGAGGCTGCTGCAGTACACTGTTCTCTTGTACAAGAGCTTTCAAAGGTTTTCCTTGTCTGAAAATTACTGTTCTATATTTGGTTGTAGTTTTACTTATTACGGGAGTTTTGTATGAAAATATTATCATATCCTGGTTGTTTATTAACCATATATGCTGTGTGCTGATATCTTGGGCAGGCAAATGCAATTCTTCTTCCACTGGAAACAGTATTGTCCAAGGATGTAGCTGCTATGACTGATGCTATGGCTAGGGAAAGAGAGACCAACATGGAAATATCTCCTATTCATGGCCAAGCTATATACCAGTCGTATTCTTTAAGAATTAAGGAGGCTCGTCAGGCCATAGAGCCTTTGGTGCCCTCCCTTACATCGTCCGTGAAGGGGCTCTATTCTATGTTGACCAGGCTTGCACGAACTGCAGGTCTCCATGCTGGGAATCTTCACAAAGTATACTCGCAGTTTTGAATAAATCATTTATTGTTTTCTGACAACAGCATGTTAAACATACGTAAAGCCCTTTTCTCTCTTCTTTTATAGGCTCTTGAAGGACTAGGAGAAAGCCAGGAAGTAGAATCACCAGTAACTGATGTATCGAGGCCAGATCTTACTGCTGAAGCTACTGGATTTGATGACAAAGAGGACAAAGAGAACCTCTCCATGTCAAATGATGAAAGCACCAAAGATTTTTTTGGCATTACTGAACTTCCTTTGGAAGCTAAGGGATGGTTATCTCCTCCAGATAGTATCTGCAGTAGTAGTACAGAATCTGGCATTACCGTAGCTGAAGAGAGTTTTCCAGGTAGTTTCAACGATCCAGAAGATATAGGACAACAACTTTTGCATGGGCCTGGTAACAGAGAGGCTTCAGATTATCAAAACAGCACCCCTTACTCTCAAAATGCTAGCCAAGAAATCTCAGATTCTGCACAGTTTGAATCAAAGTACACAGAGGTTGATAACATTCATATTGGTTCTTTCAAGTCAACACCTAATGACCCAAATGAATATCCTCAAGTTGTGGCATCCCCAAGTGATGAATCTGCAACAGTCTGTCCTGACACTTCACGTCCTTCAAATGAAAACACACAGGAGAATTTTGAGAGTAAAGATGAAATATCCTCACTAAACAAGGTCAAAATCAAAGATGAAAGTCGTGATGCTACTCGTGCTTGTAGCCGAGTAGGCAGGGGTAAGTATCATGATTATCCTAAAAACTCATCTTGAATTATTTTTCTCTCTTTTGTATGTATTTTTACTGTTTCTTTTTTAGTCTTCTGTTTTTCTTTCCCAGATCAAGTCTACAGAGTCTAAAATTTGAGCAAGATTTGCATTTGAAATTTCAACTTGTTCTGTTTCTCATTGAAATGCTCTCATTTTTCTTATTAATTTGATTTACTGAACAAGAAAAAACTAGATCACCATTAGCAAATTTTACTCTGTAATTATAGCTAATTATAGCATGGTGATAAGTTTTAAAACTAATAAGCTTATTACAAGATTAAAAATGCCTCTGAATGAGTTTAGTGGAAGGAAGAAAAGAAAATGGTTCATTCTCTTGTTTGGTTTGGTAAATTCATCTTGCCTTAGTTCTAAATGTGGCAAGTCTTCTCATAAATCCCTTCCACAGCCTCCAACTGTCCATGAATATGTACTACTTTTTGTCTGGTGATTTTTGGTGCTTAATATCTTGAAAATGTTTTTTTGGTTCTTTTTATAGGTAAAAACCCTTATGCAATGTCAGTCCTAAGGCGAGTTGAGATGAAACTAGATGGTCGAGATATTGCTGACAACAGGTAACTACTTGATCTGGAGCTCTGTATAGGTTGTTTGTGATAGATATTGATATTGGACCATTTTTGTGATCTCAGAGAAATTAGTATCTCAGAACAAGTCGACTATCTACTTAAGCAAGCCACTAGTGTAGACGGTCTCTGCAACATGTATGAAGGTTGGACACCATGGATTTGAACTTGTGAAGATTGTGTGTTTTAACTACAACCACGGCCGTGTTTATCGAAACCAAAAATCTGTGGAAGGAATCTTGTGGACCAGTGCAGCAATGTTGTGGTGAATTCATTCATGTTCGCCATACATAATCACACAATTGAGATGGCACCTTGTACCTCTTGGTCAAGCTTCAGCAACCGTGACTTTCTTTTGGCTTCAAAGATCCTGGTTACTGATCATTAACCGCCCATGGTGATCTCTTATAAGAAGTTGGCCATAAACATCAAATAGCTGCATTATCTATGAGGCCTTTGTCCACGCTACGACGGTCAGTAGTTCCTCAACTGGAGGACATGCCGTCAGTGCCTTGGTGAAATTAATGAATGTTGCGTGTGAAGCAGTAAATGAATCGAAAAGCTGAACTGGGTTTATGAACAGTACAAGGGCTTGCTTTGCTGGCTTCACTGCTTTGATCCCATTGTCATCGAAACCAGATAACTGGTGGAGGTTTGAAAAAGATGATTCCACACTGCACCATTGACAATGAAAGGGGAATGCAATTGTTGGCAGCTCGTTGGCATGGTGTATCTCCAGAAGCGTTCTGGAAAAAGCCAACATGGTTCTGCGTTGCAAAGATTCGTACCAATGTGAGTGAACCATTAATATTTTTTCTGTTGTATATTTCATTCTACTTTTTAATTTCCCAGAATCACTCTTTGCCTTTTACCTAATATTGTGAGAGTGAATCACTAATTGTTTGAGTTTGTCTACCTCATTTGGTAGGCAATTAGTTTGCATTTCAACAGGTTGTGTTTGAGAAAGAGCAGGATCTCGTCTCTGCAGAAATACCAAACCTATTACACAATCTGAAATGATTTGATCAGTTGAAATCTAGAGAGGGCCGCTGCGGACTGCATTTTTAGTTTTTGGCCAGTGTGATCCTCTTCTGACATTGTTCATTATGTGTTGCTCTTTAGTTTGCTGGTGCGTTAACTGTTCAGGCGAGAATGGCAAGAATGACAGTTGAAACTCGAAATTCACTCATTTTCTCCACCTATTTTTATTTTTATTATCTCTGACCCATTACAAAAATGCTAAAGGCACCAAATATTTTCCCGACTTAGTGATACCAATACATGTGGCACATGACGTGTATTGACATGTCATTCTTTTATTTGTCACTCTCCACTTGAAGACTTTTCTTGTTTTATCGAAAATAAAAACCACTTTTTCATTTAGAAGGCTTTGGCATCATCATTGTAATTGCGTTTGGAAGACATCTTGCAAGTTATGTAGCATATTTTGGAGGCATGCTTAGGAAAAACTTAACCAACTAGATAATAATAAGTAATAAGTTGCATATTATTTATTGTTTATTCATATAATCCTCACATAAACAACAACTTTAAGAATATAAGGCGAGAGTCTATATTATAGACTAATTTTTTGCACTTACGAGTGTGTAGGGAGATTCTAAAATAACTGTTTCTTCGAAGTACACTTACACTCGAAGTTAATGCATTGACCATATCTAATGCATTGACCATATCTACTGCTTTTTCCTCCTTCCTCCTGATGAGTGGTCGCGAGTGGTGTTGCTCGTGGGTGGCGGCGGATGGCGTCGTTGCGGCAAATGTTGGTGGTGATGTGAGCGATGAACTGCTGTGGGTGCTGTTGGCAGTGACCCGTTAATTTTTCAATTTATGATATTTTTTTTCGAATCCTTGGTTAGAAATTCTTGTACGAATTTTACGAATTCAAACAAGCGTATTTGAAATGAATAGGTTTGAAATGAATGGTTATCAAATTCAAATCTAAATCCAAATCCATAAATCCAAACCGACCTTAAGAAATTTCTTAATGAATACTGCATATTGTCAAAGTTTGATTTTTTTCATTATTAAAAAAAAAAGTTTATATGATAGAAATATTGGTACTTAAGCTGTACACTAGGTATCTAGGTGACTAAGTAATTCACAGAAACCATCTATCAAATAGTTGGTGTGCAACATGCAATATCATTCTATTCTCTACAGAAATTGAACCAAGTATTCATCACCCGTAGGATTCATTCCTAAATCTAAACACAATCAATTGAATTCTGTTTTAATCAAAACTAAATTCATCAAGGTTAGGTAAGAGAACTTACCCGAATCTGAAGAAACCTCTTCCAACTGCACTCGAGCTGTTGAAATCAACATGGTATCAGAGCTTATCTGATCTGTGAGCATTGGCTTAGGGGATGTCCAACTATGAAGAAGCAGCTATGTCTAACATGGCAGGAGCTAGTGGAGCAGAACTGAGGGCTCCGATCTTTGATGGAACCAACTATGAATTCCGGAGCATCAAGATACGAACCATACTCAGAGCTCATGATCTCTGGGAGTACGTTGATGTTGGCCTGCATGGAGAAGCAGGGAATGCTGCTGGAGATGTGGTGAATCAGTCAACCCGAGCAGACTATATCAAGGATGCAAGAGCTTTGGGGATGCTTCAAACCTCTGTAGCTGATACAATCTTTTCCAAGATCTCAAACGAGGAAAGTGCCAAGGCAACTTGGGATCTGCTGAAAAGAGAGTATAGAGGAGATCAGAAGGTAAGAGCTGTGAAGTTACAATCATTGAGACGTGATTTTGAATACACTCGAATGAAAGAAACTGAATCAATAACTAACTATATGTCTAGACTATATGAAATTATGAATCAAATGAGAACTTATGGTGAAGATGTCATTGAAAAAAGGCTATGCACAGAAGCTTGGAATTGACTTCAATGAAACATTTGCTCCTGTTGCAAGGCTAGATACAATCAAAACCTTGATTGCACTAGCTTCACAGAAGAAATGGAGTCTATATCAACTTGATGTAAAATCAGCCTTTCTAAATGGTATGCTAGAAGAGGAAGTCTACGTATATCAGCCTGATGGTTTTGAAGTACAAAGAGAAGAAGGGAAGGTGTACAAGCTCAGAAAGGCCCTCTATGGTTTGAAACAAGCTCCTAGAGCATGGTATGGAGAAATAGATGAAGTCAAATCATGACAATGAAGTGCTCATAGTATCTATCTATGTGGATGACATCATCTACACTGGAAAGTATGAGATGACAGAATTGGGTCTACTACACCATTTCCTAGGCATGGGAGTGATTCAAACCAGTGAATGTATCTTCATTCACCAGAAGAAATATGCACTAACTCTACTTGAGAGGTTTGGCCTAAAAGACTGTAAGTCTGTCAGCACTCCATTGGCAATCAATGACAGACTAAGCAAGGAGGATGGGTTAGAAGCAGCAGATGAGATGATCTATAGACAAATGGTTGGTAGTCTACTCTATCTGACAACTACCAAACCTGATATAATGTTTGCTGCTAGTCTACTTGCTAGGTTTATGCATAATCCTACTAAGCAGAACTTTGGCATAGCCGAAAGAGTGCTAAGATACATCCAGGGTACTGTTAACTATGGCATTGAATATGAGAAGGGGAAGCAAACTACTTTAATTGGGTATTGTGACAGTGACTGGAGTGGAAGTCTGGATGATATGAGGAGTACCTCTGGGTATGCATTCTCTCTAGGAAGTGGAGTGTTCTCATGGGCCTCAGTAAAGCAACACAGTGTTGCATTATCTACTGCAGAAGCAGAATATGTGAGTGCTTCTGAAGCAACAACACAAGCAAGATGGCTGAGGTTTGTGCTAGAAGACTTTGGAGAAGAGCAGACAGACTCTATCCCTATCATGTGTGACAACACGTCTGTTATAGCCATGTCAAAGAACCCAGTCTTTCATCAAAAGACTAAGCACATCAACATGCAGTTCCATTTCATAAGAGAAGCTATACAAGCTGGTGAGATTGATCTAATCTACTGCATGTCAGAGGAGCAGCTTGCAGATGTGTTCACCAAAGCATTACCTAAAGACAGATTCTGCTACTTAAGAGGTATGCTAGGGGTAAAGCCAGTGAACAACTTAGGAAGGGATGTTGGTACTTAAGCTATACACTAGGCATCTAGGTGGCTAAGTTTGATTACAAGTCAGCAAAAGAGGTGTGATGAGTTGTGAAGAATCTGTTACAATAGAAAGCAATGTGTGTGGGTTGTGTGAGCCTAACTTGGCGTCCAAGACTAGAGGAGCTGTGTGGGATGTGTGTGAATGACATCATAGTGTCATCACACAAACAAATTGTAATAGAGAGTGAGATAGGTGTGTGAGTGTAATCTGTAATACAATCAATCATAATTGAATCAATTCTCTCTGTCACAGCAGAGAGATCAAACGAAAACAACCAAGAAATTCACAGAAACCATCTATCAAACAGTTGGTGTGCAGCATGGAATCTCATTCTATTCTCTACAGAAATTGAACCAAGTATTCATCACCCGAAGGATTCATTCCTAAATCTAAACACAATCAATTGAATTCTGTTTTAATCAAAACTAAATTCATCAAGGTTAGGTCAGAGAACTTACCCGAATCTGAAGAAACCTCTTCCGACTGCACTCGAGCTGCTGAAATCAACAAGAAATATGTTACAAAATGATATAGCAAGCAAAAGCGTGCGTAGTGAGGAAAGCTAACTTGAGTGAGGCTTTCTCCATATTACTTCAATTTGATGATAGCTAGAGCGAAGACGTAGGTATAAAGAGGGTGAGTGGGAGCTAGATTTGATTGTAGCTAGAGATCGAGAGAGATGATTTATAGGCCGGGAAGGAGAGAGAGAGTGAGTGACAGAGAGAAAGAGAGAGTTGATATTGCAGTAGCTAGGTTATTAGGAATAGGGAAGTGTTGCTAAGAAAAGCCCGCGAAACTTTGAAGTATAAATGGAAAGATGCCTTCCTTCTGCCTAGTTTGCTTGCATTATGAAATTTGTGATGAAGGGAAGTGGAACCGGACTCACACAGTCACACAGACCTCCCTCACTCCTTTTCTTCTTCCATCTCTCATCCACCAACCCTTCTCTCATTGTATAGCTCCATATCTAGCTCAGTATATCATTATCAACCCCACGGCTAGGTTAGCGCACGTGTTCCACATGCATGAGTATAGGTCATTGCTAAACTTAGACACATATATAGATATATAGCGCTAGCAAAATATGATTATATGCCCTAAAAAACAAAAGACACAGAGGAAAATGGGGCAACCCATTTAACACCAACCTATGAAAATGGGGCAACCCATTTTGCTGCTAATTAACAAGGGCATGTATATAAGAAAAAAGAGTCATAATAATAATTTGAACCTTTGTTCTATAAATTCCCCAACATATATCCCCACAATCTCAAGTTTGCCACAATATGTGATAATGGTAATCATTATCTTAATGTGGAGGTAGCTTTTGACAAGATGTTTCCAAATTGCATGTGCTTGCTTGCTATTTTCTATGAAATTTGTTTGTGTGATATATTATAATGAGTTTGGCTTCTCTGGTTGATTTTTTTTTTATCCAGTGTCAACTGAATGATTGTGTTTTACACAAAACTCATAATTATACGCGATTTTTTAAATTTCTTTGTTAAATATTCTTAATTCTTTAAAACATTTCATTCGTGTCCCACTGCTATAATTTCCGACAAAGTTTACGTTAGCTAATGACATTGTGCATGTGGGGCACATCCAAAAACGAATCTCAAGGTGACTATAGAAAAAATTACTTAATTAATCATTGATTATCTACCGCCAAAATGTTAAATTTGGTGATAGATATTTTAGTAAAAATATAATTATGTAAAATTATCTGTAATTATTTGTATAAATCTGAATACACATAATTACAAATAAAACATATATCTCACCAAATAAAAATAAAAATACTATATATAATACTACAAACATAATTACACAAATTTAAAATCTTTAACGTTCAATGAGATTGAAAGGCTAGGCATCATACAGTCCCTCAAAATATATTTTTTTCCATTTTATTAATTTCTATTTTATGTTTATTTTATTTCTTCTTCAAACTATAAATTAATTAATGTAAAGTTTATATTATTTATAATTCTTGTAGAGAATATTATATGATAAGGGGTACGTATAAAACTTTTTATTAATATATTTTCATAACAATCTTAATGTTTTTTTATACAACGATGTTAAAAGGACATAGATTATATAAATGTCAAATTTACATTTTAGAATTTTTATTAAACATCAAGATATATATATATGCTTATTATTTAAAATGCACCTAGAACACGCCACTCATTCTCAAAATGCACCATGAACTGCAATTTACCTCAGTTTGCACCATAAACAGTAACACCGTAAAAAACGTTGCACTATTTCGCTCACACCGTTACTAACGCCGTTTAGATTGGTTATATGGCAGGGTATTTTGGTCATTAGCTTCATCCAACATCATCATCATCTTCTGGAGGCTCCTTCACCACATTAAAACCCAAATCACCATCAAATACCCAAGGCACCCATTTTATCTGCCGCCATTCCCCAGATCAGTGTGGCCAGCGGATGAAACTCAGTCGTGGCCTGTAAAATACGTTGTGACCATGGTCGAAGCTTCAAACTTTCTCATAGTTTTTTTTTTTGGTCAATGATTGGATTTCATAAAAGCTGGAGAACCATCAACAAAGAATAGCAAAGAAGACCTCCCAACAGCCCAAGGAGGCACAAAAACTAGAACAACAACAGATAAAAAAACGAAAGCCATAAACTTAGCTCAGCAATCCGGACGGGGCACAGGCCGACAGTCAAGCTGGACCTAAGAAACAAAACTAAATATTAGGAGGGGGACAAGGGAGATTATCACTTGAGAGAACAAATACCAGGGTCGATGGGGGTCGGTTAAGCCAAACCTTGTCGCTCATCTCCCTCTTCATCCATGATGCAATAGCATATGCAGCCTTGTTGGCACTCCTAGGCACCCACTCCCACTTCAAACTAGTAAACAACCTTGATAAGCACTTTACATCTGAAAACACAGGAAAAAGGCCGAGGGAGACCTAGAACTAAAACCCTTGTGTTTCTGCACCATATGGGTCTCCAATGGCGACTTGGGTCCTCTCAGAATGCGGCTCAAAGCCTCTCCCACCAACGTTTCAAAGACCCAAAATCGGAATTTCCTCTAGCCACCCGGAAAAAGTTGGAATTTGCGATCAAACAAGTGCTTGTTGGATCTGAGATTGCGGTCGGCGAAAATTTCCAGTGGGTGCTTCAGAGGGAGGAGCTAGGGGTCTAAAGGTGAGTGCTTCATTGAGAGTTGGGTCTGTAGAAGACGAGGGTAAGAGGGTAAAGGGTGTTAATGGCGGCCAGGATGCGGAAGAGATTGAATTCAATCCAGCAATAGCCTAGATCTAGGGAATAGTGGTTATTCATCTGGTTTTGTAGGCCACGGCTGAGTTTCATCCGCTGCCCACACTGATCTAAAGAATGGCAGCAGATAAAATGGGTGACTTGGGTTTTGATGGTGATCTGGGTTCTAGTGTGGTGAAGGAGCCTCCGGAAGATGATGACGATGTTGGATGAAGCTAATGACCAAAATACCCTGCCATATAACCATTCTAAACGATGTTAGTAACGATGTTAGCGAAATGGTGCAACGTTTTTTACGGTGTTATTGTTCATGGTGCAAATTGAGGCAAATTACAGTCCATAGTGCATTTTGAGAATGAATAGCATGTTCTTAGTGTATTTTAAGTAATAAGCCTATATATATATATCATTAAATCATAATATTAATGACAATTTAATGTGCGACTTAAATTTACATCTTAACTAGGAAAGTAAAAACACAACCATCAGATCAAAGGTTCCTGATCCAACCATCAGAAATTTCGGGATAGGTGCCCAATGTTTTGATGTCCATATTGGTCATTTTACTATTGTGAATACCACTAGCTTGCAGTGGTTTTTGGTACTGCTTGAAACTGGACTAAAACCGACCTTGAAACTGGACTAAAACCGACCAATGTGGCTGCTGGGGCTGTTTGTTTGTATCAAATATACTGTGTGCAAACCTCCTTATATAATAAACCTACCACTTGTTCCGATTTTCCTAAACATCCAATTCCTCCACATAAGCTTCAAAAATATTAATTCCACTTTCTTTGTCGATCATTTTGTTTTGAGTAACAAGTTTAGTCATGTCTGCTGTTGCGGCTATGTGGAGCAATGAGATGAACAAGCGAAGTTCTCGAAAAGATGAAGCTCTTTCGGCTAATGCCTCGGCCTCAACCGATCGTGCCGCGTCGGATCAGGCGGTACGAGCAAACGAAGGGATGAGAATGAGCTCAGCTGTGTTAGCTCATCCTGGTTTTGGTCGCTATTCTGAGGCCTCAATTTCTGTACTTGTTGAGTGGTTTAGCCCTTGAAGAATGTAGCTACTCCTTAGTGACCTCTTATTATCTTCCTAAGCTCTCTGTAAATATTCAAATAAAAGTTTATTGTAAAAGTTCGGCTCATGACCTAGAAAGATAGATTTTAGACAGAATTGATTCATGCTCAATCGGGTTGTTTTTTCTCAATCAGGTTGCTACGGACTGCATTTTAAGGTTTTTTTGTATGATACTCGTAGGCAAACTTTGACATTTCTTTTCGTGCTTTCTTTGTTTCAACTTCTAGCTGTGTATGTATTAAAGGGGCTAAATTAAGTCTATTATAAAAATGAAAAAAAAATTACTTTATAAAAAAAAAATAATAATAAATAAATAAAAATATTCCGCTCAATTTTCCTCTTGATGGGGTTGTATTTGATATTATGCTTATTTAAAGTTCTAATAGAAAATTGTTAAAAATAAAAATAAAAAGATTTTCTGCTTATAAGTGGATCCAGCCCAGCGTAAGAATTGACATAACTAAGAATTCAAACTGAGGATAAATACTCCAAATTCAACCTGATAACTCGATATGAATTAAGATCATAGAACTCATCGTCCATTGAACCGAAGATTGAGGAGCTCCAAGATCTTAGAGTGCTCAACCTTGGGTTGAAGATACTCAGCTATAGCTTCAACACGGCATCAAACGAAACACTCGAAACTCAGGGGAGCAGAGGGTAATAAGCGTATAGTGAAGTTTCCCGTGTCATGGTCGTCACAAATTTTGGGCTCCTATGAAGGACTATAGTGGGTTGGCGATGACAACACAATACTCCTTTGTAATCTCACCATTGGTGACTTCATTTTGATTCAAGATACATTTTCAATCCGAAATTAAAATTATGGATTTGTGTTTGGAACAATTTGAATCTTAGGTGAGAAAATAAAGGAGGAACAAACTCTTCAACAATTCTTGAAGCAGCCATGATCTTAGTTTCTTCCAATATCTTATATTAAAACAATGAATTCATCAACTGAAGTTTTTTTGTCAGCACTAATAGTATTGATGAAAATTCTGACACAAGTTAATATCTAATTATCATATGCTAGCTGGTTAATTTACTTAATATGACCTATATCATGTAAAATCAATTGGCAATCATGCATTAAGTGTTAGAAATGTATTGAACTATTTTGTGGACTTGTATTCTAGTCACACTTTATAAATCCGATCATCCTATCTCATTTTGCTTTGCTAGTTGATCTTCATAAAATACATTATAGGTGTAGTGAATATATACATTACATATCAACTTCGTGCTTTATTAGTATCTAATCTTAAAATTTTCACAACATAATAAAGAGCATTACTAATAGACCATAATATTAGTGATGACTGTGTTGTGTTTTTAACTATATATATAGTTTCCACAAGTATTCATTGATGCCATAATCTTATGATATATGTTTACCCAAGAAGATTCATAGTCAAATTCGTAGAGAGTGGTGTAAGGAGTCATAGAATTGTAAGTGTAACCGTAGAAAGATAGAATTGAAAGAAATTAAAAAAACAAAAAAACTCAATAATATAAACTACTTAGACATCAGTAACTTTCATTAGTTTAATTTTTAATTAAGGGGATATATCTTATGACTTGAGAGAAACTGTAACCGAAAGACAGCGGAAAGATGATGAAGATCACTTATTAACATTTATAAGACCTACTACTAGCTAGCACTATGATCTAGTGGCAAACCTTTGATGGAGATGTCTTAGGTCCCATTGGGAAACTTGATTTAAAGTTTGTGGTGGAGTGTAGTGAAAATATCTCAATGAAAATATCAACCAAAATATCTTCTTGTTATTAGTCAAGTATAGCTTATCTTTTACATGCAACTTGCAGATTTTGATTCGTCATAATTGTTCTTAGAGTTTAATTAAGCATGAATAATGATATTAATTTGTACATTTTTATTAACTACTTTATTAATAATATTATTTTTAATAATTTTTATCTTTAATTAACATTGTATTCGCTACAAACATAACAATAAGACAATATAAAATAAGAGTCGATTCTGTATGAACGACGAACACTAAAGGCTCACCGGCAACCAATAAAAACAATGAATTCATCAACTCATGTTTTTTTCTCAGCACTGATAGTATTGATGAAAGTTCTGACACAAATTAGTATCTAATTATCATAGGCTAGCTGGTTAATTTAATTAATAGGACCTATATCATGTAAAATCAATTGGCAAGCATGTATTGAGTGTTAGAAATGTACTTGCACTATTTTGTGGACTTGTATTCTAGTCACACTTGATAAATGGGACCATCCTATCTCTTTTTTCTTTGTTAGTTGATCTTCATAGAATACATTATAGATATAGGGAATATATATATATTATGTATCAACTTCCTCTTTTATTAATATCTAACTCTAAACTTTCAGTACATAATAAAAAGAAATATCAATATATAGACCATGATATTAGTTACATATATACGTGTTTGTGTTTTTAACACTGTATATGTAGTTTCCACAAGAAGATTCGTAGTCAAATTCATAGAGAGTGGTGTAAGAAGCCGTAGAAATATGAGTGTAACCGTAGAAAGATAGAATTGACAAAAATTGAATAATATAAACTACTAAGACATAAGTATTTCACCTTTAACTTTCATTAGTTTAATTTTTGGAAACTGATTTCTGTACTCGATATTTTACTTTTTACACTACATTTTAAACAAAATTAAAAGAAAAAATTAAGTGCATAAAGTAATATTTGAAGTGTGGAAATCAACTCCCTAATTTTTAAGGGGAGATGTCTTGAGGCCTACCAATTGGGAGAGAATTGATCATTAGATTCCTTTTCGAATGTGATTCATCCTTCATGAACGCAGTACAACGGGATTCTGTTTATACACCTTATTTTGTATATTCGGATAGCCTCCCAAAAGGTAACGGAGTCGTGCAAAGGTTTCCTCGGACCCTCTTCATCTTTAGTTGGATTTGGCGTAACTACTTGAATCGGATGAGAGGAAACTTTCACGTCCGATTTTGAAAGTGGCTAAGAGAAACTGTAACTGAAAGACTGCGGGAAGATGATGAAGATCAATGATTAACATCCACGAGACCTATATATATATATATATATATATATATATATATATATATATATATATATATATATATATATATACGTTAATTTTAATTCTAAAAGAAACTGTACGTTTATATATTAGGACTCGTATAGTGGGTATAAATGAATTAGCTTGGAAAAGTTATAAAGTTATTTAAGCTATTTTAATTGTACAAGTCAATGGTTTTTATTTTTAGGACTGAAATTAGAGGGAATTAGATGTGATCTTATCCAATTTTCGCAATACGATAGAATTAGAGAAGGAAGACGAAGCTTTCATGGAGATGTCTTGGGGTCCAAAGGGAAATTTGATTTAAAGTTTGTGTTGGATTTTAGTGAAAAATTCAAAGAAAAGATCAATGAAAATATCTTCTTAGTCAAGTATAGATGATCCATATACATGTAACTTGCAGAACTCGTAATAATTGTTCTTGGACTTTATTTAAACATGAATAATATTGATATTAATGATTTGTACATTTTTATCAACTACTTTATTGCTAATATTCTTTTTAATAGCATTATTTTTATCTTTAATTGGCATAGCATTCGCCACGAGTGTAACAATAAGATAATATAAAAAGAGAGTCGGTACAGTATGAACAACGAGCATTAAAAGCTCACCAGTAACCAATCAGACAAATTACACACATCATGTACATCATAAGGACCTAATAACTAATTTTAACCCCAACATCACAGTGACTTGGAGGAGGTACCAAGAGGAAGGTCTATTCACACGCGACCTCCGAATACTGTAAGAACATCGAGCATCCTTCCATATCACATAGGACTCATAAGCACCGCCAACAGAAATCAACTTCACTTCCCATCCAAAATACACAATCAACAGAGCTACTTATACTGAATTTTAGGAAAACTGAAATACAACTAAAAGATTAACATCAAATTAAAACTAAACTAAATTGAAATAACCAACCAGCAGATCCACATCCCTCCATCTCAAACCCACTTGGTAGCAACGCCACCAAGACCTCCGGAATGGACCCCACCAAATTGGACTCAAGTAGAACTTACATATATTGAAAAGAATTTGAACAATATAACAAGTAAATAATATTTAAATAACAGTACTACCCGGCATCACATACAAAAACTTATCTATAAATGGTTTTTTAGAAATGTCAACAAATCTTTAATCAAATACCATCAAATCCAAAAATGTGAATAACTATAAAAAAAAATAAAAAATAAAACCTAAGCCCCTTCCCATTCCAATCCGATTCATTTCTGAAGTTTCACCGTCGGAAATTTAGAAAGTACGACAAATTACACTTTACTACCTTATAATTTACATTTTATAACAGATTCATATCTGAATTAATCTGTTATAAAGTGTAAATCACATGATAATAAAGTGTAATTTATTTGTTAATAATGAAATGGGACCCAAAAAGAAAAAAGGAAGAGTAAGGTAATGCCGTAATGGAATTTGATTGATGAATAGTAGTATGCCAAGTCGCCCACAATCTATACAAGTGATTCCCGTGTGCCCACACTGCCCACGTGGGAATGCTTTTCCTTCACTCGTTCACTCTCTCTCTCATCCCAACGAATATTCCCAAATCTAGATCCTGTGTGCGCCACCGTATATTAGTATATCCGACGGCTGTGGCACATCGACTTCTCCTCCAAACCACATATGAAAGCCGTGCATGAGATTGAGACGAAAATACCCCTCTTTTTTGTTTCTCCATCCTCTTCTTCTCTTCCATATATATTAACCAATCAACCCACCCAGATTCTCACATTCTCATCGGCTTTCATATTTCAATTAACTTCAAATTTTCCAGTTCGAATATTTGGAATAATATTTCGAGTATTAAGAATGTCTGCGGTGGTGGAGGGATGGATGAGCGAGATTGCGAAGCTGAAAGACAAGGTAGGAGCAAAGAAGAAGGGGTGGCTGTTGTCGTCGTCGTCGAAGGCCAAGCAAGGAGCTGACGTTGTCGATCACGATGAAGAGAAACCACAAGTTTTTGACGAGAAAGAAGGAGGAAAAGAGAGCAACAGCAGCAGCAGCAGCAGAAGAAGAAGGAATTCTTCTACGCTCTCAGAGACCACAGTTTTCTTGCTTATGGACCGGTTCGTGCCTTGGTAAAATGTCACTTGATTATCGATTAATGTTAATTAGTGTACTTATTGATTTAATTGCATATAGACAATTAGTGTAATAATGCTATTTTGTTTATGAGTCATTGGTCACCGACGACTTCTCCGCAGGTGTAAAATGTAAATCAAATATATATGAGCCTTGCCTTACTTCTCTGCAGGTGTAAAATGTAAATAAAATATATATGAGCCTTGAGCCATATTATTGTTGTTTTCAGAATTAGTAATGCTTCTCATGCTCTCTTCCTTGACAAAATTTGTACTCTAACAATAAATTATTGGCGTATCTTGATATATTCTTGATCCAAGGTATCATTTCATTCTTAATCTGCCACATGTCTATATATTATTCGTAGAAATTTTTGTGATGGGTTAGAATTTTCATTTGTACCCCTTGAAATTCTTTTGTGAAAAAATAAAAGAAGGAACGACCTAGTGGCAAACAAGCCCAGTACATACCCGATCTTGAGCACCTTCTGTCATGGCCACCGTTTCGTGTTCTTTTCCTCTCCCCAACTCTAATCCATCGGATTATTTGAAGTACCAACTTAGATCTAGAACTGTTTGAGGCTTCCATCTTAGAATAGAAAAGAAAAACAAGAGTTTATAAAATATTGTTTTAATTACAAAGTTAACTATTTAGCATCTTGTTGATTCGAGACATTATCCTAAACAATCTGACTTACAATTAAGTGAAGAGACTTTCAAATATACATATTTTCAGAGAATAACATTACGACCAGTAGGTAAGCAATCAATCTCAATTATCACTACAAGAAAAAAATCACTGTGCCGATAAAATATAGACAAGAAAATATATTTTGTCGTCTAAATAGATTTTAGACGAGAAATTTTTGTTTTTGTCACCATTTACTACAAGAAAATATACCCATCACGACAAATTTTTCGCAAGGAATATACAATTTGACATGAAAATTGATTTTCTTTATCATCAATCGAATCACTGTTTGAGATCCGAGTTGGTTTAACCGCCTTAATTATGGCGGAATATTGCTGGAAAATTCAGATTAATTGGGCGAAATTTGTCCAGACAAAAATCTATCTTAAGCGACAAAATTTTTGGCAAATTGCTTTGCCGCATCAAATTCGAGTTTTGTCGTGTAAAGTAAAAGCGGGAGTAATCCCGCGAAAACGAAAATGCAAACCGCAAATTTTGGACTTTGCTGGCGAAATTTTTGCCAGCCCAGCCCATTTGAAAAAAATAAACCTTGTGTCTAATTAATTTGCTCTGTCCCAGCAGCCAACCATTCACTTAAACAAAACAAGATAACGCTTTTCTCAATCTGTCTATGTGAAACCAATTCGATAGCTCTCCGCCGTCTCTCTCCGTCATCTCTCTCCGTCGCCCTCTCCGCTGTCTCAGGCGTATCTCTCTCACTCACCGGTCACTGCGGTTTCAGATACTTTTCCTCCCATATCGGTCACTTCGAAATATCTCAAATCAGGTTTTGTTTTTTCTATTATTTTTCTTCATTTATTGATTTAGTTTTTTTTTTCTATCAAATCAGGTTGGAGTCTCTCTCTGTTATGCGAGTAATTTCCGAGAAAAATGTAGAGGAGAAGCTTATGGTTCTCGAATTTCTCGTCCGTGAAGAGAAAGTTTAGGTTTCCGTTACTGTTAGGGATTCAGATAAATTTTTGTATTCAGTTTGAATAAGTCCTAGTCTTTAGGGTACTTGTTTAGTGTTTCTTGACTTCTTCCAGTTGCACTTATCACGTTGATTAGTTGAAAACGTGAGCTAGTTTTCTCATTCTGTTAAGATTGTAGAAGGCTATTTATAAGCCTAGAATGTTCAATAAGACGTATGTCATTCCCAGAATTGTTGTGTACTCTTTTATTTTGTGTTTTGATTCTTAACATTCTGGTATCAGAGCCCCCACTGGGCCTGACAAAATCAAAGCAGCAGTCTTTGAGGTTCTTGCATGACAACCGAAGGGAATTTTGTGCAGCCAGCCATCCCTCGCTACGATGGTCACTATGACCATTGGAGCATGTTGATGGAGAATTTCCTGCGATCTAAGGAATATTAGGGGCTGGTAGAAACTGGCTATGTTGAGCTAGAGAGTGGAGCGGCGCAGACAGAAGCACAGCGAAAGGGGCTAGGCGAATTGAAGCTGAAAGACTTGAAAGTAAAAAATTATCTCTTTTAGGCCATAGATCGGACGATATTGGAGACCATTCTCATGAAGGATACTTCCAAACAAATTTGGGAGTCTATGAAGAAGAAGTTTGAAGGGAGTACTAGGGTTAAGAGGTCACATCTACATGCTCTCCGCAGAGAGTTTGAGACCCTAGAGATGAAGACTGGAGAAGGAGTCTCCGAGTACTTTTCAAGAATGTTGTCAGTGGCCAACAAGATGAGAACACATGGAGAGCAGATGCAAGACGTAATGCATATTGTTTTAGTGAACTTGTTTGAATATGTAATATATGCAGATTGTATAATATATACAGATTTTAGAATATATGCAGGTTCTAAAAGTGAACTTGTTTGGTGAACTTCTTTGATGACTCTTTCAACTTTTGTATGGTGGAATGTAGGATTCCTCTTTCAAATCTTGCTTGAGAATTCTGAACATTTTGAAAACAGGGATGAAATATAGTTATATTAACTGGTAGCATGACAAAAAATTTGTAGTAAACACAGAACTTGCAGACAAAGTTTTTAAACTCGCTGACCATAGAACCTTACCGGCAAAAAACTTTGTCGTTAAACTTGCAAACGAAATTTTTTGTTGTCCATAAAACATCTACCTACAAATAAATTTGGCGTACGTCATATTACCGACCAAGTTTACAAGGTATTTACAACAAACATTTTGTTGTGTTATTGTCACTTCACTACAAGAAATTAGAAGTTGCCCGGCGAAAACAGTTCGTCGAGCCACGTAAGTAATCCGTCGAGTGACATATACAACGCCGAATCTCTGTCTGGCAATAGTCATCGGGCTACCGCTGTCGGGCTTTGAGTTTACTCGACGAGCACAGTGACCTCGTCGAGCAATTACATAATGCCCGGCGATAAAGTTTGTTGCTGGCAGATTCGTCGAGCAACATAAAGTCAACATCATAAGACCGTCGGATAAGGTCTTCCTTATCCGTCGGGTAATCTATTAAATATACGTCGGGGGAGGTTTGTAGACCGTCGGGTAAGGTCATATATACCTGTCGGGTAACGTTAAGAAACACCGTCGGGTAAGGTTAAATATAGTCGTCGGGCTCTGTTATATACACGCGTCGGGTAACATGATACACAACCGTCGGGTAACGTTTTACACATCCGTCGGGTAACATGTCACTCAATCGTCGGGTATAGTTTGAATATTTGTCGGGTAACATTTAACTCATTCGTCGGTAATAGTTTTATATGTCGTCGGGTAACATGTCCCCCATTCGTCGCGTGTATTGTTACAATTCGTCGGGTAACATGTACAGAATTCGTGGGGCAACCTCCTCTTTATATTGAAAATAAAATATTAAATTAAATAATAAACAATAAAAAATTTAATTAAAAATTAATATAAAGAATAAAAATTAAATTAAATTAATATTAAAAAAAATAATGTAATTTTTGGGCATCATTAAGAGTATAAAAATACTTTATATATACTCTAAGAATTAGTAGAGTTGTCAAAATAGCCGGGATCCTGAGGGGGCGATTGGTTGGGCGGTGAGAAAATATCATCCAATCCACGATCACCCAAACGTTGAAGGATGTTGTCAAGGGTGCTCTTGATATGTTGGTTTTGGGCTTGAATCTCCGCGTATTGGGCTTTGATCATAACATTTTCGGCCTCGAGATTTCTCATACGATCCGACGTCTCCTGGGAGCCTACCCGAGATGAAGACGACGATTGAGACGAGACATCCCGCACAATCCCGTCGCCCGCTCCCCAAACGACCCTCCATGGGCGCCTCCCTAGTCGTCGCTCCAGAATAGCGATCGACATGTCAACATTAGGGAGCTGTTGATGCAAAGGCACATCTGGATGCTGTTGGGTGAGTTCAGCTTGTGTCTGTTGGACGTCTTGCACCATCGCATCCTACAAATTCGAATAGATATTAATTAGAAAAATAATTATGAAATTAAGAAAAAATGTTTAATTAGAAGGAAATAAACTTACGTGAATTCGATCAGCCTCTTCATCCCCCCATCCAGCATACACCTGCCCCCAGGCATCCACCTCTGGGAACATCGACCCGGCAATGCGCCGATCCTCCTGCCGGGCCGATAAAGATCGCGACCCCCCGTGGTGGTTGAATTTCTTTGCCCCCCGGTTCGATTTGTTGGCAATCGATTTCCGCTGTTCATTCGGGATTTCCAAAAATTAGATTTGAAAATGGAAAATAACATAAAAATT
The DNA here is from genome assembly GCA_037349345.1 of Oemleria cerasiformis. Lineage (NCBI taxonomy): Eukaryota > Viridiplantae > Streptophyta > Magnoliopsida > Rosales > Rosaceae > Oemleria > Oemleria cerasiformis. The sequence continues at coordinate 923,264 of JAZGTL010000034.1, forward strand.
AAATAATTTAATTAATTAGATAGATAATACGTACCAGATAAGTGGGTGACATGAAATGGTCGCACAACCACAACCACCCTGGCAGTTTCGGCCCGTCTAACTCCTCCGGAGGATTTGCCCGAGCTTCCTCCGGAGAAGGCCAAGTCAATAAGTACTTGTGGAGCTCGTACTTCCAGTCGGCGTACCGTAACTGCCAATGTTGGGACAGGTACCTACTGAGCTCGACGTTCTCCAAGTCGAACTCAAAATTGATCTGCAATCAAATATTAAAGTTAAAAAAATAATTAAAAAATATGAAATTAATGTTAAAAATGGGAAAAAAACATACCGATAACTCTCCCCAACAACGCGAGATCTCCTCTGAGGTTTGGGTTCGGAAAGTCTCCCCCATCATTAGTGACTTGGTGCGAAGAATCGCACCAATATCATGAACTAGGAGGCTGTGAATTTTGACCGGCGCGGACCGGAGGCGTGGCACGTATACCACTTGTATCTTTGCATTTGTCGTCCTACAAATACGCTGGGATGTCAAACCTCGGTTGATCCCGCGCACATTCACTGACCTACCTGCAAATTCGATGAACATTGATAAATAAAATGAGTAGCAAATAAAAACGATTGGTTAAATAAACAAAATAATAAACTTACCCTTAGGGAGTGCTCCGATATTAGGCCCCATTTCGTCTCCTTCGACGTCGTCCTGTGAGGGCCGGGGATCGGTACGGGGTTCCCCCCGTTTCTTGCTATGCTGTCTACGAGCCGATCGAGCACCCGGTCGCTGATAGACTGACAGGGGTGCATGAACCGACGCCGCTGTTGAGGCAACTGAGTCAGGGGCTGCCTCCTCCGGCTCATGACCATCAACAGGATCCGGGCAAGGGCGAGTCCTAGATGTGATTAAGGTGCGATGCGACATTTACAATAACACATATAAATCAATTAATTTAAAATTAAAGAACATACTTTTAATTAAATAAAAAAGAAAGCAAACATTTTTAATATTAAATATTAAATATTAATTTCAAAAAATAAAAACAAAATAACATTTAAAATTAACCAACATTTTATAAATCCAATAAACATAAATAAATAAAGCATCAATTTTTTTTAGTAATAATTAGTAAATTGGTATCTAAAAACTAAAACCATCAAATTCTAATTTTTTAAAATAAATCCAACACAAACGAAAATTAAACTTAAACAACTAATTAATTAATTCAAGCGTACTAAACTCAAAATTCACAACATTATACCTAAATTCCTAAATCCAAATTTCGGAACCAAAATCAAACTTACATATTAATCCAAACATATACTAATAATATCCAAATCCAAAAATTCACAAATTAAAAATTTATAAAACACATAATTCCAAAATCCACTTATACTACACCATATCAAAATTTTCCATAATTGTTTTTAAAATTCAAATACCCAAAATTCATACATTTCACATAAATACCATATAAAAAATCATACCATTATATCAATTTCAACATTATACCAAACATCAAAATTTCAACAAATCTTCAACTATTATATATACCTTAACAAATATATATATCCAAACATAAATATATACATAATCATTAACAATAACAATATCCAATTTCATAAATTCATTTTTCAAATCAAAATTAACAATAGACCAATATATCCAATATAAACCAATATAAACAAATAAACAATAAACCGATAAACCAATATATCCAAATTAACAATAAACAAAAAACCAATAAACCAATATATCCAAATTAACAATAAACAATATATCAAAATTAACATTAACATTAACAAGGAGAGCGGCGGCGACGGCAAACCTCGGTGAGGGGAGCGGCGGTGACGGCAAACCTCGGTGAGGGGAGCGGCGGTGACGGCAAACCTCCGTGGACAAAAACAGTGTCCTTGACTGTTTGGGAGAGCGGAGCCGATAGGAAATGCAAGTGGAAGATGCAAGGCGTCCTTGACTGCTTGAAGGAGAGGTAAATGCAAGTGGCGCTTCAATGGAAACTTAAGAAAAACCAAAGCAGAAAGAAATCCAGAAAATGAAGAAGAAGGAAGAAGAAGAAGCCTCGGTCTGATTTATGTATTTGATTGGTATTGCCCGACGGATATATCCGTCGGTTAAAACTTTAATGACCCGTCGGGCATAAGAAAAAGGTTTCATGCGTCGGGTAACGTTTACCACCCGTCGGGTAACAATTAAATAAACGCGTCGAGTAACGTTTAACACCCCGTCGGGCAATAGCATCATTGAAATACGAAATATTAGGTCTGTCGTCCGCCGGGTAACAGCAATTCCACCCGTCGGGTAACAGCAATTCCACCCGTCGGGTAAGGATGATTGTCGAATATCCCTCGGGTTATACCTTTATACTCCCTCGGGCAACAAAACGGGGGACTCTTGAGAATCCGCGAAAATTAAGTCGGTCGGACCTGTCGGGCAACGGTAACTCATTCGTCGGGGAAAAAAAAGAGCCAAATTTGGGATTTCACGGAAAATTACGCGGAAATTGAAATTTTAAAAAAACTGGACAATATCTTGAGGTTACCCGACGACAATGTTAATTATTCGTCGGGTAACACCAAGCGGCAAATTTGAGATTTCGCGAAAAATTAGGCGGAAAATTGAAATTTTCAAAAATTGGACGATTAATTGAAGTTACCAGACGGAAATGTTGAAATATCCGTCGGGCATGACCTTCCTGATGCCGTTTTTGGAATTAATCCGAAAACCAAGTCCGGCGAAAATATATGCAACATCAGGACCGTTTAAAGTTTGGTTTTATATGCCTAAAACCCAATCTATCATTAGTGTGATGTTTTGGGGATTTCAAAACGTCCGATCGTGAAGAAACGTTGTGTAACCGTTGAATCGTCGCACACCGTTACCTAATCTCGGGAATTCCAATTGGGGAAATTTTTCTCACAGATGATCTATGGGTACCGACCATAAATGTGGACGGTTAGATCGGTCAGTTTCAATTTTTAAGTTTTTGAAAATCGGAAAACAAGCATATCGCCCAAGGAGGTTAAACTCTTGAAGGAAACTTCAATAAATTTTTTGAATTTTTGGTTCTATTGATATTCAAACGAATGAAATTGAGCGATCTAACCGTTCACTATGTGGTTTTACGTGGCTAGATGTCGCCCGTAAAAAATCTTGAGGTTTTGAGGATTTCAAGCCTTCCGATCGTGATGAAACGTTCTGTAACCGTTGAATCGTCGCGCACCGTTACCTAATCCCGGGATTTCCAATTGGGGAAATTTTTCTCGCAGATGATCTATGGGTACCGACCATAAATATAGATGGTTAGATCTGTTAGTTTCAATTTTTAAGTTTTTGAAAATCGGAAAATAAGCATATCGCCCAAGGAGGTTAAAACTCTTAAAGGAAACTTCAATAAATTTTTTGAATTTTTGGTTCTATTGATATTCAAACGAATGAAATTGAGCGATCTAACCGTTCACTATGTGGTTTTACGTGGTTAAATGTCGCCCGTAAAAAATCTTGAGGTTTTAAGGATTTCAAACCTTCCGATCGTGATGAAACGTTTTGTAACCGTTGAATCGTCGTGCACCGTTACCTAATCCCGGGATTTCCAATTGGGGAAATTTTTCTCGCAGATGATCTTTGGGTACCGACCATAAATGTGGACGGTTAGATCGGTCAGTTTCAATTTTTAAGTTTTTGAAAATCGGAAGTAAAAAAAAATGTAAAGTTTTTAATATGGTAAATAGATGTGTAATAAAAATTGTAAATTTAACCAAATACATCTGACCCGACGGAAATTCATATATCTCCGTCGGGTATGTATACGGAGTTGGTCGTCGGGTAACCCATACATTATCTGTCGGGTAACAGTTACAATAAAATTGTAAATTTAATACTCTAAATCCAGCCTGACGAATGTGAAAATATCTCCGTCGGGTATTTATACGGAGCTTGCCGTCGGGTAACCCATACATTATCCGTCGGGTAACAAATTGAAAATTTAATCAACTAAATCCGACCCGATGAACCTTCTTATATATCCGTCGAGTAACCTTACTTAGTCTGTCGTCGGGTAAACCAGACATATTCCGTCGGGTAACATGTCTAATAAAACTGTAAATTTAGTTAACTAAATCATACCCGACGACGATTCATACGAAACCGTCGGGTTATGTTAAGGATTCTACCGTCGGGTAACTGATAAATTATCCGTCGAGTAACATCTGTTGTACTAAATTGTTGTATCTTATTAGGTTAATATGAAAGTTGGTTCAATTTTTTTGACATTGCATTAAAGAGTAAAAATTGATTTTTCATCAAAATATTGTACTAAATCTGCCACCTTCATTTAGTTTGAAGTTGCGTATTTTGTGGAAGGCATGTATGGTTTCCTCACTTTAAGAAAGTAAAAAAACTATTTTTTTCAATGAAATCATACAACATACATAAAAATAAAATTTATTGATTTGAAGATGGATATTTCATATATGAATGAAATTTTGAAATTACAACGCTTCATTCGGATTCGCTTTCCCCCTCCCAATCACGCTCGTCATCCGACATGTGTACAGTACTTGATTCCTCCGAATCACTTTCAATTTATTCTAATTCCCCCAGATCAATAAAAATGTCATCAATCGCAATTGGTGTTATGATGTCATTGGTCCGAACTCCATCCACGTTTTGGGTGGATGCCGATGAATCTACCTGATAAATGATTTGGTCATCGTTTATTTCTCCATCTTCTTCATGGTATCGATCATCCAAGTCCCAAATGTTTCTGTGATTCACCATCTCGGCTACTCTCCATCCACCACCAGCTTTTGGATCATCCACATAGAATACTTGTTTCGCCGTACTAGCGAGGATGTAGGGATCACTCTCAAACCACCGGGTGTTTGTGTTTATAGAAGTATATAACTGATCTTTGATGACACTTCCTGGGATACTTTGGTTCGTATTAAACCAATGACACTTGAACAAGATGACTTCCTTGCGATCGGCGTATAACACCTTAACCACAGTTAACAATTTGTCGTAGAAACCCGTCTCAGCATTTTCCCCATCCCCCGGCACGAAGACCCCGCTATTTTGCGCAGACAACTTGTCGTCTCGTTCTGTGCACACGAACTTTACTCCGTTAACGTGACAACCAGCGTACGTTTCTCCTCGAAATGGGCCAATGGCAAGGTGCATTAATTCTTTATTGAAATTTGGCGAGTTGACATCTTTCGGCTGTGCCATCTGGTAAGATACACACAAAAAACGAAATAGGTAAGCTTAAAATAATTTAAGAACTTTGGGAATAAAATATTTGACTTACATGCTGGGAAAACCAACGTGGAAATAGTTGTTTGTCCATTTCTTCCCAATTAGAAGGAAATTGGGCCTTCATCAATGACTCGTGATGCTCGTGGAAGGGCCAGACTTCATCATAGTTGTTGAGAATGAACCAATGAGATGATAATAATAGGTATTTTCTTTTTTCCTAATTTCATAACATATTTTCTATTTTCCTAATTTCATAACATATTTTCTATTTTCATATTTTCCTAACAAATTTTCTAATTTCTAATTTCCAAAAATTCTAAAAAATTTCTACACATTTTCCACAATAAATACAAAATTTCCTAACATAATTATATCCAACATTCTTAACAAAATTAATTTGAGAGTTAAACACACATACCTTTTCACAAGTATTCCTTCAAATTAACTACAAAATTTCTACAACACAACACATAATTAATTCCTATTCAAAAATAAAAATTTCAAAAAAATAAATATTTCATACCTTAATATTTGATATTTGATGATTGATAGAGAAAAATGATTTGTTGGTAATGAAAATGGTGATGAGATGATAATTATAGGTATATAAAGAGAGTGAATGAGTGAGAGGGAGAGATAGAGAGCATAGAGAAGGATGAGAAGCAGAGAGGAGGAAGAAGAAGAAAGAAGAAAAAAAAACAGACTCTGGTATTTAGAGTGTTTAGACAGTTGTCCGACGAACAGTATTCGCAGGGTAATATTAAATGATTCGTCGGGCCATAAAGAGTCAACGTCTAATATTACCCGACGGCGATTGGTCGTCATTGTTTACCATGTTACCCGACGGGTAGTCCACATCGTCGGGTAACAATGTCCAATTTTGCGCGCCAATGGTTTTTTCTTCCCACCAACTTGTTACCCGGCGACTGTAAATGTCCGTCGGGCAATATGATCTTACCCCGCGAGATATTGTCCGTCGGGCGAAATTTAGTCGGGCTACTGAGATTTTCTTGTAGTGCTTACGACGAACTTATCTTGATCGTATGGAACAAGACAGCAAAATATTTTGTCGTCACGGTTTTGTCGGCAATCGATTTGTCGGCTAGTATCTATCCTGACGAGTCTATCGTTATGATATGCTCAACAAAATTTTTCGTTGTCATAGAATTTTGCCAACAAAATCTGGTCTTTGCCGACAAAAAACTTTTGTTGGGACATAAATTTTTTCTTGTAGTGAATTAAGCTATTTTAATCCTATAAAGAAAGGGTAAAAAGTTAGTTGTTTTAATTTTTTTAATTTCCTCCAATATTTTATCTGTACATAATATATAATGAATCGTTTGAGCTAAGGTAGGTTTTTTGAATGCGGATTGGATTAATAGGATCTTATAATTCTCACCGTTATGATACAAATAAATTATATATAATTATCATGGATTAGGAAATCATGTTTATTATGACCTATCATGTAAACTATATTTACAATGAACATCCATATCACATTTTACGTTTCTTGTTATTCTTCATATACAATACATGTTTGGAAAATGATAAAAATGCGAAATTTTAATACTAAATTTTGGATATCAAAGAATATATATCTATCCTAAGTTTTATAATAAATTTAGGGTATCCGTAAAATTCAACCACCCTTGGGCTGGCTGAAGTCGACTTGTTTTTTTTTTTTTGTAAATACCACTCGAGGTGCGGCTTGTCCCTGGCCACAAAGTGCTCCCAATGAATTTCGAACTCGAGGTGCGGCTTGTCCCTGGCCACAAAGTGCTCCCAACGAATTTCGAACTCCTTCCAGTTAGGCATTAGGAAATTCGTCATCTCGAGGTGGCTATTTGCCAACTGCACCACACATTATAATTAAGTCGACTTGTTTTAAGATACAAAGATTTGTTGACTTAAAATTCTTTACATGAAGCGATTTTCACACCCTATGTTTCACTTATCAATATCAGTAAAATTCAAGCATCTTAGGGCTAAGGATAGGAAAATGGTTAAATGGTCATTAACCGCGATTTTTTTTGCCATAACTATTTAGGATTATAACCGCGATTGTTTATAACCATTGGTTGTTTATAACCATTGGTTGTTTATAACCATTGGTTGTTTATAACCATTGGTTGTTTATAACCATTGGTTGTTTATAACCATTGGTTGTTTATAACCATTGGTTGTTTATAACCATTGGTTATTAGTTAAATGATTATTAATCATTACTATAATTATTAATATATGATTAATCGCGGTGCACTACGAAAATAATTTTAATTTTCAATTTTTATTATTTTTATTTTTTTAAAAGATTCAAATAACTGAAATTAATATTTAATAAAAAAAACAAAAATAATAAAAATAGGTAAAATTGTAAGGGACAGTCAACTATCTCGGATATCAACAAATTTTATATCACCGCGTAGAGCTCGACGAGTATAAGAACTTTATATTTGGATCGACGGGCAAAAGTGGCCAAAGGTAGTCGGAAAATGTGAAAAACGCTCCGAAATTACGAAACTTTTCAAGTTAGATCCACAAAAATGAACTAAAATATAAGAAATCTGAAGACAGATGCTTGTAAGATTCGAAGAGATGAACAAATCCTTACCAAGATCGCCGGCTGATGTGGCCGGAAAAGTCGGGTCAACGCACCGACGTCGTGGGTACTCTAACTACAAATTTGAGCCATATTATTGTTGTTTTCAGAATTAGTAATGCTTCTCATGCTCTTCCTTAACAAAATTTGTACTCCAAGTATAAATTATCCGCGTATCCCGATATATTCCTTATCAATTTATTATTTCATTTTTAATCTGCAACATGTCTATGGTTCGTAGAAATTTTTCTGATGGGTTAGAATTTCCATTTGTACCCTTCGAAATAATTTTGTAAAAAATAAAAGAAAGAATGACCCAGCGGCAACCAAACCAAGCCCAGTACAAACCCGTTCTCGAGCACTTTCTGTTATGGTCACCGCCTCTTTTTCTTTTCCTCCCCCAAGTCTAATACATTGGATAATTTGAAGTTCCAATTTAGATCTAGAACTGTTTAAGGCTTCCATATTAGAATAGAAAGAAAAACAAGAGATTATAAAATATTATTTTGATTACAGAGCTAAATATTCCCCATCTTTTTGGTTATCGACATTAATCTAAACATTCTGACTTACAAGTGAGCAAAAAATTTCCTGCTTACATTTCTTCATTTACTATATGAGTATAAAGGAATAACATTAATACAAGTAGGTAAGCAATCGGACGCAATTAAGCTATTTTACTCATATGAAGGATGGGTGAAGAAATAATTGTTTTAATTTTTTTAATTTCCTCCAATATTTTATTCTATATTTATATAATCAAATCGTTTCATCTAAGGTAAGTTTTTTGAATGCGGATTAATAGGATCTTATAGTTCTCACCATTATATATGCAGATACAAATAATTTATATATAATAATCATAGATTAGGAAATTAAGTTTATTAATATGACCTATCATGTAAACTCTATTTACTAGTGGAGATCAAGTATACAAGTAAATTGTTGAAATCCATTCCTCTATTTTGTGGACTTTTTTTCTGGCCGGGCAAACGATATAAATGAACATCCATCACATTTTACGTTTGTTGTTGATCTTCATATACAATACATGTAGTTTTGTTTGGAAAATGATAAATATTAATATATATATCAAAGAATATCTATTCTAAGTTTTGTAATAAGTTTAGGGTATCGGTAAAATTCAACCATCCTAGGGCCGACTAAAGTCGACTTGTTTTAAGCAACAAAGACTTGTTGGCTTAAAGTTATTTACATGAAATGACAGGACTCCTCCCGAATTTCTCCCTTGAAATCCGTGAGAAGTCCTATTCCCGTTTAACAACTCCAGAAACCTCAAATAATTTCCAAAATATCGTCCGCTTAACAAACCAATTACCGAGACTTCTACCGAAAATTCGGCAGAATCTACCCTGTAAATGGGTCAAACTAGCTTCCACCTATCAGACGAAAGATGCAAAACTACTACAATCTAAACAGTCTAGATAAAATTAACTCCAACCAACCCACGAAACAACTCAACAGTTAGCCCATAAGACAATCAGAGCAAACTAGGTTAAATTACATTGACAAGCCAATCAAAACCTACACTGACAACGCAGTAAAAGGTGATGCCTTCTCCTAATCTTGGTGCCTCGTCTCGCTACGGCCTGGAGGGCGTGAAAATAAAACAACCGTGAGTGGACAATAGAACTAAATAAAATAAAAGTGTGGTCTCGCAAATAAAATAATAATATTAGTCGATATAATCTCACCTCGTTATCAACCTTACATGCAACAAGATCCGCATGTAAAAGTAAATACAACTTACCGGAATCCAATTGATTTACCTCGGTGGAACCCACGCTACCTTTACTAATGCCCGCTATATTAATAACCCGGCTGAAGCCATCATCCCGAGCCGTAGCTCGATATCCCGACCGTAGCCGTCATCCCAAGTCGTACCTCAATGTCCCGGCCGTAGCGGTCATCCCGAGCTGTAGCTCGATATCCCGGCCGTAGTTGTCATCTCGAGTCGTAGCTCGATATCCCGACCGTAGTCGTTCATTAGTCATTATTTATGCATCATTTTGATGTTTTTATATGAATCTCTTACATGCCTTTTGAATGATTTCGTGCCATCAATAGTAGAAAATGATCAATCTTGTGAGACTTGTGCAGATTTAGAAAGATAGGTAAATTCTGAGAAGAAAGCGAAAAGAATGACTCAAATCGGAGTTCAGATGAAGGAGATGTCCTCATTTCAATATCAGGTCCTGAACAGGGTCCTGAATGCGCTAGTGCGCCTATTTTGAGTCCTTGACCAAGTACCTCAGATCATGCCATCCGGGTCCCAAACTTGTGTCTCATGACATCAAGTTCATGTCCTAGAAGTGTCAAGGTCGTGTCAGGACATTTCGAGTACATGTTCCAAGAACTTCCCATCCGAGCCCAGCCTCTGCGCCTAAACCCGGGTTCCTGTTCCGCCAGAGGTGGATCACAGTTCCTTCTCTGCGTTAAGCCTGGCAGCCTTTGCACCTAGCCTGAGCGAAGATGCGCTTTTACTATACTCATGGTGTGCCTTGAAAGCGCAGTCCCATACCCCTATGATGAAGACATTCCAAAGGCCAAGTTCTAAATTCCGGGAAGACTGCGGGCTGCCCGCGGCCAGCTTGTGTTCCCACTTGCCAGCTTGCATTCACACTCCCAACCGTGTTCTGATTGGTTCAAATAGATTTGAAGGACTTTGTAATTAATTAGAAGTACAATAACTATTCCAGAACATTCTAGGATAAGGATACCAATCCTTATAGGAAAAGGTTTTCCCTTTGTCTATAAAAAGGAGCATTTGTTCAGTGTTTTGGGAGAACATATTTTTAGAGATAATATTTTACACACAGATTATTAGGCGTGGAGCTTGGAGAAGAAGGCTCTGATGTGCCTGTTCTTCAACAATCTCTTATGTACCCTTATTTTTATTATTGCAATTTACTTATTAATTCAATTATATTTGTTTCAATTTCAGTTATGAGTGAGTAGTTCCTTTCAGAATTAGGGTTGTTTGAAGCCCTAGCCATGTTAGCTCGTTAAGTAAATTTTTATTATTGTTATTAATTGCTATGCATGCTGAATAACTCTGATTACTGCTTTAACTATTATTCTTTTATGTTTATAAGATTAGCTACCTTATTTGCATAAATTATTTATGGAATTGCTTGAGTGACCGCCATATCATCCTGTGATTCATTTGCTTCAAGCGGTTGAGGTTAAAAAACAATCTTGTGATCGGAATTTATGACAACCTAGGAATGCATCCCACTCTTCTAGGCTAGTGTGGTGTCATTAAATTCTCTTAGTACTTCATGCGTCATCTTAACTGGTAGGTGATAGACGTTCTAGGCATATGCCCTGTCTAAAACATGCTAAGTAAGAGATAATGATATATGTTTAGTGTACCAACGCTAGGACCTAGGCATGGGCACCTAATTCAGAATTGCATAGTAATTAGGTCAAGATAATCTGATTAAGAGCTATAATTGGTTAGAGTGGATAATAAGCCTTAATTCGCCTTAGTTAACAACCTTTCATTCTTGCATTATTATTTTCTGCACTTTGATTTACTTGTCTTTAATTTTCAGCTCTTAATCATAAACCCCCCCTTGGCGTGTGTGTGTGTGTGTGTGTTTTTTTTATTTAAGTTAACAAATCTGAACTTAATTGGGTTAATCGTTGTACAAGTCCTCGAGGGATCGACCTTTGCTTGTCATTATACTATCTCCATCGATTTTGTGCACTTGCAAAGTTATACTTAGTAGAAATAAAGTTCATAATTATTGTGTTCAATATTTCTTCTATCAAGTTTTTGGCGCCGTTGCCGGGGACTTGCCCCTCAACAGTGCCCATTAATTCAGATTTAGTTAACTCAATTTTGTATATTACCTATTTAGATTTCATTTAGATTGTTTAATAACTTTGTTTGTCATCCTTCTCATGTACATATGAACAACTCATACATGGATATGGGACCAGGGAATTATTCATACATGGAGACGGGAGCTTGGAACAATCCATACCCAACTTCATTCAATCAGGGGTGGAGCAATCAACCGGAATTCCATTATCAAGAACACCTAGAACCATACAACCCAGGATGGTGCCAGCAACCTAGTTTCACATGGAACTCCCCTCAAATATTTCCTCACTACGAACCAACTCCTGACCTCCAACCTTCGCTAAGGGCCTTGGTGCAATGCATAGAGGCTCGTAATCAATGCATGGTAGTCGCTTGTGAAGAACTCTGAGGGAAAACCCAGCGCTTGGTGGAGAAACTGGAAAAGATCAAGAGGGAGTTTGAGTTCGACATATGCCAAACCGAAGAAAGGGCATATTCCCCACCAAGTGAGGCCGGGAATGATGATCATGGTGAAGCTATCATCAAGCCAACACTTCGACAAGTGCTTGTCATAGAGGCCGCAAAGTCCACCCAACCTTCATTGTGGACCAGGATACAAAGCATGGAGGCTTGTAATCAGAACCATCACACGGATGAAGAGCATAAAGAGGACACCAAAAAGCTCACACTTCGACAAGTGCTTGCCATGGATGCCATGAATTCCGCCTAAGGCCATGCCATGACAGTGACTCCCGATTCTGTTCAGATTGAGCAGTGGGACGAACCCAATTCATACCCACCAGTATAGTATTCATTTTATAATGTTTCTGATTCTGATTTCATGTCTAACTATACCTCTTTGCCTTGCACTAACAGATTGGAAAGCGAAATGGAAGAAAACTGGGAGGAAGAGAATAGGACGGATGATGGTGATAAGGACATCCAGGTCAAACCCATGCCCCTGCCTTATGTGCTGCCCAGTAGCAACGCACTGCCCCAAGTCGTGTCCCACAACCATGACCACATTCTGCCTACTCCCTGCCATAAACCCAGGTTCCTGCTGAGTCCCAAGACTCACCAAATTCCTTGCCGCAGCCACAGCCCAGCGCCACAGAACATGGACTTGTCTAGGGCATGCTTTCAACGCGCAGTGCTGCGGCCACGCTTCAAGACACATCCACGGCAGAACCCAAGGACCAGCCCGTGACTCCCAATCTGTTGCCAGCCGTGTCTCAGCCCATGCCCACAGGCAAGGACCCGGTTTTGAAATTCAATGCGTCTTCTCAACTCAATCCTGAAACACTTAACTTTCATTTTAATAAGGCAAACTTTGATTTGAATTCTGATTTAGCTCCTAATGCTGTTGAACTTTTCCCGTGCAGGTTCCACCATAAAAACACCAAGAATATGCTAAAGGCCCTCAACTTGGTCCCCCTCTTCAAGTTCCGAAGGAAAAATCAACGGAAGGGACCAAGGATGAAGTCTAGAACATACAAGGCACAACCAAAGATGTTCCCCCACGAGCATTGTCCAAGGAAGACAGTCCAGAATGGACAAAAACTACTCTCATTCAAATCACTCCTCAATCTCTTTCCCGATAAGTTACGTTCTCGTCGGTGGATTCCTTTATGTATTTCTAACTTTTTTCTCCATGCTGCAACGCATATTCTACAGCAAGAGGCTCATAATCGGTTCCATGTTGACACTGAAATCCTGAGCACACCATCAAATGCCTAGCATGCCAGCCCCGTCTTGCCTAGACGTTAAATAAAGCGCTCCTAGGAGGCAGCCTAGCCCTGGTTTGTATTTCTCTTTTCCTTTGCTGTTTCTGCCCGATATATCTCTCAAACCTTTCTACTATTTTCATGCTTACTGCTTATCACATTGAGGAGAATGTTCAGTTTAGGTTTGGGGGTGTGGATTTAAAATTTTGCATATAGAAACAAGTAGGTTTGAGAGGGATACACAGCCAGGACTTTTGAATTTTCAGCCTTAGTTTTTTCTTGTGTTTAGTTAGTTACATAATTTTTTTGCTTTTGAATAGTATGATAACTTGTTAATACGGATGTATTTGCTAAGTTAAATGTCTTAGCCTTACTAAGAGCTATGCCATAGTCAAGTAGTTCATAATCTGCACTTCACAATGCCATGTTTTAAGTGATTAAGTGAACGAAATAACTGAATTTGAGTGAACCTTAGAAAATTAGTGGAGACTACCCTGTGAGATCTTTGAGCCTGATTGCCATATTTATGAGGGATATACTTGTTTCTACTCTTAAACACTCATCGCTTTTGCTCTTAATTGTTGATCTCATTACATCATTTTGCATTGAATTTTAAAGAACTAACATCATTTAGATACTCTTGATTTAATGTGTAGTTTGCCATAAGAAGTGATGTAGGCTATGTGTGCTTTAACCTCTAAAGGCTTTATCCTACCCGTTTGCATGCTCCCTAAGCCAATTTTGAAGCCAAACACTCAGCCTTTTCTTTCATCACCTAAAGTATAACCTAACTGAAATACTTAGCCATTCATCACAGCCATACCCTATAACCTCAGTTGTGCTAAGGTTGTCTTAAATGAGATTCATGGTGAGAATGAGAGGTGGAAGAAGATGTTGCCCAATTCAAAGGACATTGGCGTCAATTCAAAGTTCAAAAGTAAAGAAAAGCTTTACAAGTTACAAGCTGCATGAAAGTTTGAAGAAATCATTGCATGAGCTTGGTTCAACTCAATTCAAAGAAAAGAAAAAATGTTCAAATCAAAAGAAAGAAAAAAAACGTTGAAAATAAAAAGAAAGAAGAAAAAGTGAAAAACAAAGTAGATTAAGCCAAGTAAGCCAAGAGCCTCAAAATAAGCCATCAAGAAAGCACAATGTCGTGGGCCTTAAGAAAGGATTCATTTCAGAAATTCCAAATTCAAGTCATGACTTCTCATGCCTTGGCACAACTCAGGTTCTTTGAATCCCATCCTTCCTTGCTAAATCCGTAAGCTTAGCCCCGTTACAACCTAAAAAGGAAGACCTAACTGATCTTATGGACAATCATGCGGAGGATTAAGGTACGTATCTCTGTTCTTAAAGTTCAATTCCTTTCATAAGATCTTAATTTCCATAAAGTGCTATTCTTCATTGTTACTCATATATGATTAAATTTGAATTTCATAACATAAACTCATCACATATGCTTGAAAAGAGTGAAAGCCTAGGATTCTTGTGCGAATTGAGAGTTGCCTAGTGAGGATTAGAGTTGAGGCGAAATGTTTCTAGGGCACTGAGATGAAGTTGTTCTCAAACATGATCACTCGAAATTTTGGCACTTATACACGTACACCTTCACATGACACTCACGGCTATGGCATTCCTTTTAGTTCTGAAAAGCATGTCTACTTACTTTTATTCTTATTAGCTTGTTAAAAGTATTATGTAACGACCCGAACCAGAAATTAAATTATTTTGAGAATTGGACAATTTTACCCTTAGTTTTGGATGGGTTCGGGAGTCACTTTTTGACTAGTAATACTTTTGGGAATTTTTCTTGGGTTGTTGCGTAGGTCTCGAACTCACGAGTTCGTAGACAGGCGGCACGCGGAAAACGGAGATCCGATGAGTTCGTTACGGGTCTAGAAGCTGCAGGGGCAGTTAGGTAATTTTGGAAAAGTTGAAATTATATAACAGATATTTTTCTCTCTCCTCGAAAGATTGGTCGATGCAGTCTCAGTCCTACCCGAGTCCTCCCCGTGCGAACACCGAAGGTCCATATTCATCGGATGGATTTCGATCCGATTCGAACAAAACCAAGGTCGGGAGGATCTTCCCCGGGACCCCACGAGCATTTTGGGGTAGTTATTGGAGCGGGAGCACCGCCGTAGGCGACGGACGGAGGAGGGAGGTGAACCGAACATTCTCGGCTGTTTTTCAACCAAACCAGGTACGATCTCGGAACTTTGACCTCATATTTGGATTCCTGGTGAAAAGTAGATGAATTTCCATGTGTAGATCGTGAAAAACGGTCAAGAAATGAAGAACTTAGAAAACCTTGAAAATCGGCCGAAAATGGCAGTTTCCGGCGAACCAGACGGCAACGGAGGTGGCGGTCCGGTCATCTTCTCCGGCCAGCCTCCGGTGACGGCGAGGGCCGTCCGATCATCTTCTCCGGCGAGTCACCGGTAACCGGTCGAGTCGAGTGAACCGGTCGAGTCGAGTGAACCGATCGAGTTGGACCGGGTCAGGTCGAGTCGGGCCGGGTTGGACCGGTCCAGGCGCGTGAACACTGTAGCAGGCACGTGACCGGCGCGTGGCAGCGCGTGGGCGCGTGTTCTGACTTTCCGGTGGCGCGTGGGACTGTTCCCGAAGTCACGGCGGCGTGTGACTAAGGTTTTGGGACGTTCCGGATCAGATTTTGTTGGTTTCGAGGCCATAGGAGTTCATTTAGAGCTCAGTTGGGCAATACCAGCGGTAAGGATTGACCGTGGAGAGGGTTTTGAGCTTGGAAAGTCAAGGTAGTTGGGTCATTATGGTGTAGGTGTTCTGAGGCTAGAGCGTACATGAATTTTGGGTTGGATGGTGATGGTAAGCGGACTTTGATTTATAAATTGTAATGCATGTATAAATATCTTTGATTTAATTACTGTTGTGTATGGTTGTATTTATAAATTGTAATGGATGTATTAATATCCTCGATTTAAATACTGTTGTGTATGGGTGCAATGATTGCTGGATAATTGTTGTTCCAATATTTCAGTGGAAGTGTATTGTGAGAAATGATATGGTTGTTGGATTCGGTTTTGATATTGTTTGGACGTGGTAATTATTTGGGTACATGGTTATGAGTTGAAACCGTATTTGTGATAAATGATAAACAAAATATATACTTGATTTGGATACAAACCCGATTTGATGGGGTCCGGGCCTTGGTTCCGTATTGGCGGACTCCCGGTGAACCCCTAATATAAACAAAACCGATTTGATGGGGCCTAGAACCCGGGCCTTGGTTCCGTGTTGGCGGACTCCCGGTGAACCCCTAATATAAACAAAACCGATTTGATGGGGCCTAGAACCCGGGCCTTGGTTCCGTGTTGGCGGACTCCCGGTGAACCCCTAATATAAACAAAACCGATTTGATGGGGCCTAGAACCTGGGCCTTGGTTCCGTGTTGGCGGGCTCCCGGTGAACCCCTAATATAAACAAAACCGATTTGATGGGGCCTAGAACCCGGGCCTTGGTTCCGTGTTGGCGGACTCCCGGTGAACCCCTAATATAAACAAAACCGATTTGATGGGGCCTAGAAGCCGGGCCTTGGTTCCGTCTTGGCGGACTCCCGGTGAACCTCCAATATAAAAGGTGATTTTGCAGAGATTGTGGTCGAGTCCAAGTAGTACATATTCTAGCACACCCCAAGGGATACCCTGGTGGCTAGGGATATGATAGTCGAGAGATATGCCGACTGATGAGATATCATGGTACAGAGAGTTATGATACGATATGATAAACGAGGATATTTTCGGCTCTAATATGAACCAGACGACAATTGTTATGGGCCTAATCAACATATGAAAATACGTCGTCATCCGGGTCAGTGGGTTGGTGTGGGCGGTGACCCAGAGGGACGAATTATTATTGGTTCACTAGTATCTGACTAGTCTTTTGTCTTGTGGTTTTCCAGTAGAGATGTCAGCAATGTCTGACTACTGACATTTGGTATCAGAGAGTATTTCTATTTGAACCACCACTATTCCGAGGTCTTGGTTTTGACTGGTATTTTATCCTGCGTCTGACAGTAGGAGTGATCAGTAAGTACAGAGATTCTGTTGGGAACCCTGTAAGGTTTAATAAAAATTATTTAAGAACAAAGGGTATTTCTGGTAATTAAATTTTGAGGTAAAAGAGTTGTTAGATGGGATAAGGGTTCTTTCCGGGTTTCGAGGGAAAATTCGGGAAGGGTCCTTACAATTATCTCTAGCATCTTATTTGTCTAAGTTAAACATTTGTGGGTATCATGCTGCTATAACCCTAAGGAGACAAAACCCCTCCTACTAGGTGAACCTAGGGGTTTAAATGTTCTATCTTAACTAATATCGAGTCTTTTCATTTTGTTAAAGTTTGTTTTGCTCAGGGACTAGCAAAAGATAGGTTTGGGGGTATTTGATCAGTCATTATTTATGCATCATTTTGATGTCTTTATATGCATATCTTACATGTCTTTTGAATGATTTCGTGCCATCAATAGTAGAAAAAGATCAATCTTGTGAGACTTGCGCATATTTAGAAAGCTAGGTAAATTCTGAGAAGAATGCGAAAAGAATTACTCAAATCGGAGTTCAGATGAAGTAGATGTCCTCATCTCAATATCAGGTCCTGAATTGGGTCCTGAGTGCGCCAGTGCGCGTATTTTGAGTCCTTGACCAAGTACCTCAGATCATGCCATCCGGGTCCCAAACCTGTGTCTCATGACATCAAGTTCATGTCCTAGAAGTGCCAAGGTCGTGCCAGGACATGTCGAGTACATGTTCTAAGAACTTCCCATCCGAGCCCAGGCTCTGCGCCTAAACCTGGGTTCCTGTTTCGCCAGAGGTGGATCACAGTTCCTCCTCTACGTTAAGCCTGATAGCCTTTGCACCTAGCCTGAGCGAAGATGCATTTTTACTATACTCATGGTATGCCTCGAAAGCGCAATCCCAGACCCCCTATGACGAAGACATTCCAAAGGCCAAGTTCTAAATTCCGGGAAGACCACGGGAAGACCGCGGGCTGCCAGCGGCCAGCTTGTGTTCCCACTTGCCAGCTTGCATTCACACTCCCAACCATGTTCTGATTGGTTCAAATAGATTTGAAGGACTTTTTAATTAATTAGAAGTACAATAACTATTCCAGAATATTCTAGGATAAGGTTTTACCAATCCTTATAGGACAAGGTTTTCCCTTTGTCTATAAAAGGGAGCCTTTGTTCAGTGTTTTGGGAGAGCATATTTTTCGAGATAATATTTTACACACAGATTATTAGGCGCGGAGCTTGGAGAAGAAGGCTCTGATGTGCATGTTCTTCAACAATCTCTTATGTACCCTTATTTTTATTATTGCAATTTACTTACGAATTCAATTATATTTGTTTCAATTTCAGTTATGAGTGAGTAGTTCCTTTCAGAATTAGGGTTTTTTGAAGCCCTAGCCATGTTAGCTTGTTAAGTAGATTTTTATTCTTGTTCTTAATTGCTATGCATGCTGAATAACTCTGATTACTGTTTTAACTATTATTCTTTTATGTTTATAAGATTAGCTACCTTATTTGCATAAATTATTGATGGAATTGCTTGAGTGACCGCCATATCATGTAAGAAACAATCTTGTAATCAGAATTCATGACAACCTAGGAATGCATCCCACTCTTCTAGGCTAGTGTGGTGTCATTAAATTCTCTTAGTACTTCATGCGTCATCTTAACTGGTAGGTGATAGACGTTCTAGGCATCTGCCATGTCTAAAACATGCTAAGTAAGAGATAATGATATATGTTTAGTGTACCAACGCCAGGACCTAGGCATGGTCACCTAATTCAGAATTGCATAGTATTTAGGTCAAGATAATCTGGTTAAGAGCTACAATTGGTTATAGTGGATAATAAGCCTTAATTCGCCTTAGTTAACAACCTTTCATTCTTGCATTATTATTTTCTGCACTTTAATTTGAAAAGTATTTAGGCGTGTGTGTGTGTGTTTATTTAAGTTAAAAGATCTGAACTTAATTGGGTTAATCGTTGAACAAGTCCTCGAGGGATCAAACTTTGCTTGTCATTATACTATCTTCATCGATTTTATGCACTTGCGAAGTTATACTTAGTAGAAATAAAGTTCATAATTATTGTGTTCAATATTTATTCTATCAGCCGTCATCCCGAGTCGTAGCTCGATACCATAACGAGTGTATGAAGGAATCTTCCATACCATACCTCCTATCCTACTGAGCATATGAGGGAACTCTCCCTGCCATAGCTCATATCCT
The DNA here is from genome assembly GCA_037349345.1 of Oemleria cerasiformis. Lineage (NCBI taxonomy): Eukaryota > Viridiplantae > Streptophyta > Magnoliopsida > Rosales > Rosaceae > Oemleria > Oemleria cerasiformis. The sequence continues at coordinate 942,960 of JAZGTL010000034.1, forward strand.
ACATAGCGTATGAGGGAATCCTCCCTGCCATACCTCCTATCCTACCGAGCGTATGAGGGAATCTTCTTTGCCATACCTCCTATCCTACCAAGCGTATGAGGGAATCCTCCTTGCCATACCTCATATCATAACTCATACCATACCGAGTGTATGATGGAATCCTCCATGCCATACCTCGTATCATGCTGAGTGTATGAAGGAATCCTCCCTAACATACCTTACCGAGAAACTCCCACTAGGGTCAAAGCCTAACCCACCATCCTTGGATGAAACCCCAAAACCATGAAATACCTAGGCCTAAGCCCAAATACATAACCCCGGGCCTAAGCCTAAAATCCATTAAATCACCCTCTCGGGCCTAAGCCCAAATCAATACCAAAATCATTATTTGAGATCCATAATCAGTGAAAATTCGAAATAAAATTATTATCCTGAATTTCCGAGGTTTAGAAAAATAATAAACACTTTATAATAATTATTCTTAATTTCCGAGACCATGAAAACAATAAATCATTTTAGAATCATTCTATTTAATTCCTGAAACTCATAATCGATAACAGCATATTTAGAACATAGCAATATGCATGCATTACGACTTAGAAAACAAAGTTCACTCACCGTAACTTCCAAACAAGTCAAATTCCAATCTATTCGGTCTCCCATGACCTTCAGAGCCATCATGCCTGTGAAAAGTAACAATCAGGGTTACTAAACTATAATTATAAACTTAGAATCCAACTCCCAAACTTCCGTAGGTACAAGCGCGCTCTAAACGTGTACAAGGAACTTTGGACGTCTAAATCAGCCCCTAAACGAACTCCAATTGACCCCGAAACTTGCGCCAAAAGATCCGGAACATTTAAAACATTGGAATGCAAGTCACCGGAGCCCGAGGGAGGGTTCAACGCGCCGCCTCACGCCGGTGGAGTGACGGGTGGTCCGCCCCCACGCACCGGTCGTCTTCCACCTCGTTCGCTGGCATTTGGCCGGATTCTGCCATTGTCGGCTGATTTTCAAAGCTTCGTAACTCCCTAAATTCTCAGCCAAATTTAACGTTCTAATAGTCAATATCTATCTATTCGAGCCAAGGAATTATAAAACGAAATCAAAACGGAGATCCCATACTCGTGGTGGCCGGAAAATGCCATAGACGTTTTGGCCAGCGTTCCAAGCTCCACTCCATCGTCCACGGCGGTCCTCACAGCTCACGAAGGATATGGTTGAGTTCGTGGGGGGAAAGGAAGGTAGTAATGTCCTTGATTTGGGTCAAAAGGGCCGAGATCATGATGGGTGGGGAGGGTTTTGTGCTTTTCTTCCTTTTTCTTCTGTTTTTTCTCCTTTTTCCCTCTCTTTTCCTTCTTTTTTTCTCCTTTTTCCCTCTCTTTTCCTTGTCTGGCCTTTCCTTGTCTGGCCGAGAGAATTTGAGAGAGGAGAGAGAGAAGTGAGATATTTATGGTAGGAGAGAGAAAGTAAAGATGTGGAAAATATCTAATTTTTCCACAATTAGCAAAATGCCCTTGTCCTTTTTAGACCCGTAACTTTCTCAATCGAGCTCCAATTTTTGTGTGCCACCTGTCTACGAACTCGTGAGTTCGTGACCTAAACAGTGGTCCAATAAAAACTTCCAAAGGCATTTCCAAACTCAAAGTGACTTTCGAACCCCTCATAAATTTGAGGACAAAATCGTCATTTTTCTAATTAATTTTACAAATTTAATTTCTTTTTAAGAATGGGTTGCTACATGAAGTGATTTCCATGCCCTATTTTTCACTTTTTAATATCAGTAAAATTCAATCATCCTAGGGCCAACTAAAGTAGCCTTGTTGTAAGCAACAGATAAAGACTTGTTGACTTAAAATTATTTAAACGATGTGATTTTCAAATTTCATTTTTCATTTCTTACACATTATGATGAGTTGTGGTCACAACCCCTCCAATATTTGTATCACATATATGCATGCTTCTTAATTTCCCCAAATCCTCAAGCACATTATAACTTTATAATTTCTTGAATGTCTTGGTTCTTTTGTAAGTTGATCACCTTCAGTTGTTTTCCATGTACCAAGAATTTTGACAAGAAGAAGGTTAATTTTGTAAAATATAAGACCTGCAGATATTCTTCTCGATCTAACATTTTCGAAGAAAAAACTTCCTTCAAACTTGTGGACAATTGAATTATAAAAAGCTTTTAGCAACTGTTAGTCTTATCTATTCCACCGATTCCATATATCATATCTGCCTAACATCTAAGATTTCATTTGGTGACAAGAATTGAATACATCGAGTGAACGAATCATTAAATTTAGAATAAAGTACATAAAAGTACCTAAACTATAGGAGTTATTTCAAATTCGTACCCTAAGTATGAAAATTGGATTCTAGGTACCCAAACTATCAAAACACAACATATAGGTACCCACCGTTAGCATTTTGTTAAAAAAATATGTTAAATGCTTAAGTGTCTTTGCTGAGTCAGAATTCTATACTGAGTTGGACTCCACATAAATTAAAAATTATTCTAAAAATAAATAAATAAACCATTAACAAATTTTAATATTACAAAATTGACAAGAAAAAAAACAAAAACAAAAAGGAAGAAAAAAACAAATCCTCTTCTTCCCGGATAACCCTCCCCTCCTTGCCTCATCAATCCCACCCAAAATTCCCAAACTGAAAGGCCACCATCGAAATTGAACCCTAATTCCCAAATTTGTGACCCTTGGATCTTCTAACTAGTGGAGGCTGTAGGCTCTTGCTCGTCCACGAAGAGGTCATCTGGAACCCTAAAGGCGCCGTGAGCAAAGACAACGGCGTATCTGACGGCGAGAGCAGAGACAAGGACAGATCCGACGGAGGTGAGGGAGACGACGAAGATGGAGAGGGCGATGAGCCGATGGGGGTGATAAGCTTTCTCACATCATCGATTGCTGACCTGAGATTTTGGAGCAATCGGATAGCGGAGATGGAGAACGCCGATGTATTCTTTGGCCTACAAGACTTTCTAGAACGCATGAATCAACCTTCGTCAAGCCCATTAAAGGGTCAGAAGTGAAAAACCAAAATTGAATTGAATTCAAAGGTCTTTGATTTTTTTGTTGCCCGGTTATTTGAAAAACCAAAAATCCCAATTGTTTGGTTTTGGTCAGTGTTCTCTCTCAATCTCAAAATCAATCATAAAGGTTTCATTTTTTGTATGATTTTTGGGTTTGGTTTTGATCGTTTGGACTGGGTTTTGTTGTTGGTGGATTCTGAGGTCCGACCCGATTGAGACGAAGGAAGTTGTTCTTCTGTTGCCTCCCTTCCCTCCTACTAGATCCACTCCAATGCGTTTTCGCATTCCCAGAAGAATTGCTCCAGCTGTTTATCGACTTGAATTGGTGAATTGGGGGCTTCTATTTTGTGTCTATTTTATTTATTTTATTTTGGGTGTTCATCGAATTGAGTTAGTGTATTGAGAATTTAAGGTCCAATCTTATTCTGGGTGTTCATCGAATTAGTTGTTCATCGAATATGTTGAAGATGATGTTCATCGAATTGATGTTGAAGATGATGTTCATCGAAATTATGTTGAAGATGATGTTCATCGAATTGGGTGTTCATCGAAGATGATGAGGATGATGTTGAAGACGAAGATGAAGATGATGAGGATGATGTTGAAGACGAAGATGAAGATGTTGAGGATGATGTTGAAGATGTTGTGGGTTCGATGAAGATTGCCCCTTTTTTTTCTTTTTTTTTTGGCTTATTTTTTTGTTTCTTCGTCTTCTTTTTTCTTAGTTTTTTTTTTAAAATAATTTATTATTATTATTTTGGCCTACATGTACTATTATAATTAAAAATTTATTAATCTTTTATCTACTTAGCGTCCATGTCAGCATAACAAATGGCCCCATAAATGCCACTTGGGCACTTAATAGATTTTTTTAACAGATTGCTAACGGTGGGTACCTAAATGTTGTGTTTTGATTGTTTGGGTACCTAGATGCCAATTTTCATAGTTGGGGTACGAACTTAAAATGACCCCTATAGTTTGGGTGTTTTTGTGTAATTTATCCTTAAATTTAATATATATAATAAAGAAATGGATTCTAACTTTCAAAATTTTGTGTAAGTGGATGGCGCATTAGAAGGTGGATGCTAGTTATGAGTTATGAATATAACTTAGTAAGATTTAGTAACTATTGCATAGAGCATTTTAATTATATCCAATTCGTTAGTAATGTTAATTATATTGTACATTTTTGTTTTTGATACAATGATATTGAGAAATGAGGGTTACAATAAATATATTGGGTATCGAATTGGCCACTTATGAAAATCAAAGCCGAGACCTCCCACATAACATATGACACAATGACTATTTTTGTTACACCCCGCCCCGAATACCTAGATACCGGCAATCTCGGGTGTTGGCCGACACCTGGATGCTAAGTCCCAGTGACGAAGGCCAATAAACAAGTTCCACTACAGCAAAGCTTTGGTTTTATCATGATGATCATAAATGAAGCCCTTTAGGCTAAGGTCACTTTCGACCTTTCTATCTCAGCAGTAACACATCAGTGACTAGGACACTAATATCATGGAATCTCTTCCAGGGATGGCAATCATGCCCTACCAAAATATAACTCGCCTAGTTAGGTCACCGACCACACGAAACCCACTGACCGCGATAACGAGTATTATTATAGGCTGACTAAACCCGTGACAATCGTCGTCAAATAATATCACAGCCTGCAATATCCTCGGCTATCACATCATATAAGCCGGCATGTATCCTCGGCTATCACATCACATAAGTCGGCATGTATCCTCGGCTATCATAGCATATAATTCGGCATGCATCCTCGACTATCATAGCATATAATTCGGCATGCATCCTCGGCTATCATATCATAACCTCATACGGCATAACCCTCGGATGGCATAACACATAAGCCGGCATAACCCTCGGCTATCAAATCACATCAGTCGGCATACCTCTCGACTTGGATAACACATAAGCAAGCATAACTGTAACGACCCGGACTAGAAATTAGTGTAATTTGAGAATTTAATTAGGGAAATGATGATTTTACCCTCGATTTCGGAGGGGTTCGGAAGTCACATTTTGTCTGAAAGCACTTTTGGAATGTTTTCTTGGGTGGTTGCGTAGGTCTCAACCTCGCGAGTTCATAGACAGGCGGCACGCAGAAAACGACGTAGACAGGCGGCACGCGAAAAATGGAGGCCCGGTGAGAGAGGTGAGGGTCTAGAGGTCTAGGGGTAGTTCGGTAATTTGGGCAAGTAGATATTTTTCAAAAAGGCTCTTTTTCCAGATTTTTCATCATTCTTCCTTTCTCTCCTCTCACGACTCATCCTCTCTCTTTCTCTCCCGTGAACTCGCGTGAAGGCCAAGGGAGAAACCCAAACTTTTTGGGCATTTTAGACCAAACCAAGGACATCAACAACTTCCTTTTCTCCCCATGAGCACAACCATACCCTCCGGGAGCCGAGGGGATCGGGGTGGACGATGAGGGAAAGCTCTAAACATTTACCGGAACTTCTCAGCCATTTTTCGGCCACCACAGGTATAGGTTCTCGATTTGGACTTGAGATTTGGATTTTTTTGCTCAGGTAGATAGATTTCCATTATTAGAACGTCGAATTTGGTTGAGGATTGAGAGATATACGAAGGTTTGAAGTTCGGGTGTTTATGGAGGTCCGGTGGTAGAATATTCCGTCGTCGACTGAAGATTCCGCTATATTCCGTCATCGATGGAAGATTCCTCTATATTCCGTTGCTCTGGTTAGGACTGATGCCTTTAAGTTAAAAGGAATATGCTAACGGCGTTAGCATATTCTGTTAAATCTAAAGGAATAGTGACATACGGAATATTCTAATTCCTCCGCCGTTAGAATATTCCGTTAGGATTGACGGAATATTCTATAAATAGTGTCAGGCGAGTGGTGGGCGTGTGAAGGGCGCGTGGAAGGGTCGTCGGCCTTCCGCCGGTGCGTGGGGCCAGCCCCTGGTCCACGGTGGCGTGTGTTGATACATTTTTGATGTTTCAGACATATTGGCGCAGGTTTCAGGTCCATCGGAGTTCGTTTAGGGGCCATTTTGGGTGTTTAAAGTTACTTGGTACCTGTTTAGGGCACGTGTGAACTCCCGGGGTTGAGGGGGTCAGATTTTAGGTTAATTATGATCAATTATGAATGTCGGAAATGTAGAATAAATATTCTAGTGACTTGTTATTTGATTTTGGATTTCAATAACTATTTTGCAATGATTTTGGGTGTTAGGCCCAGATATGTGATAGTGGGCATTAGGTTCGGTTATATGGTTGGGGCGTAGACCTAGCTAATAATTTATTTTAGGGTTTCAGACCGGGATTGTGGTTTGGGTTTTGACCCTGATGTATGATATGAGCTATGTTATGGAGGATTCCATCATACTCTCGGGGATGATATGATACGAGGTATTTTATGGAGGATTCCATCATACTCTTGGGGTTGTATGATACGAGGTATGTTATGGAGGATTCCATCATAGTCTCGGGGATGTATGATACAAGGTATGTTATGGAGGATTCCATCATACTCTCGGGGATGATATGATATCCATCATACTCTTGGGGATGATATGATACGAGGTATGTTATGGAGGATTCCATCATACTCTCGGGGTTGTATGATACGAGGTATGTTATGGAGGATTCCATCATACTCTCGTGGATGATATGATACGAGGTATGTTATGGAGGATTCTATCATACTCTCGGGGATGTATGATACAAGGTATGTTATGGAAGATTCTATCATACTCTCAAGGATGTATGATACGAGGTATGTTATGGTGGATTCCATCATACTCTCGGGGATGATATGATATGAGGTATGCTAGGAGGATTCCATCATACTCTCGGGGATGATATGATACGAGGTATGTTATGAAGGATTCCATCATACTCTCGGGATGATATGACACGAGATATGTTATGGAGGATCCCATCGTACTCTCGGGACTGTAGTCGCACGTGACAAGACTGGGTGTCTTCGCTCGTACCATGACCACGTGAAGGACTGGGTGCAAGCACCATCACCACGAGCCCCCCTAGGAGCTCTGGGACCACATAGACTCATAAGAGCTCGGGGACAAGACTGACGCTGTTTAACTAGTATAGAATGAGCGTAGGTGAATGATCACGTGAAGGACTAGTATGTGACCTACAGATAGGTACGACACCAGCGGTCACCAAATGGGCATACCATGACTTGACATAAATATACGACTCACACCGACCACTAACACAGGACACCGACACATGACTCATGTACTAGGTCGACAAGCCCTGACCGTAGTACCATCATACTGACTCGTATGATGCCGAAATCATTCCTCGACGATAGCATACCCATGCTGACTGGTGTGCTAAGCCGGCATGACTCTTCGGCGATAACACCTCAATTACGTGTCACTTTATCACAATTATCTTAATCGTCGCATCCTTCGTCTCACTGCGATATCGTAAATAGTATCTCAGAATCAACCCTCGAGATATACTATTATTGTGGTGGTTTATATACATTCTGAAGTATTTTGCCATTCCTAGGGTTTTCAATCCTAAATGTTGTATTTCTACAATGTCGGGCCCTAAAGGTAACCCTTGGCATAGTCTAGGGTATACTATTACGTAATTAATTCTATCAAGCCTGCCCTAGGCATCACATTCATCAAACATTCTTGATGTAATTAACGTATAATTATAAGTATAGGGAAAGGGAATCACTAACCTCGTTAGTTTACTTGCTTCCGTACTTTCCCTTGATTTCCATCTGAAGTGGCATGACTCTCCATCGTCACCTCCTCCAAGGTACCAATAAAAAAAGAGTATTAGTATTAACAACTCTTAATTAAATCATTACACGAGGCCCCTAGTTCTAGGGTTTACACACGTCCCTTAAATAAAACTCAAATTCATAATTAAATTACTCAAACGGGACTTTAAACGGATCCCAATAACCTCAAAACTATCAAAAACAGATATGGGAAGCCTCAAAACCCCAGACATGCTCCACCGTGGGTCGGGGAACTACTCCACGCACCGCCACTCACCGACGGATGGCCGGCGGCCACCCTACGCGCCTTCACGCAGTTGTAGAGGGTCAGGACAGGCACCGACCACGCGCCCCCACGCGCTAACACCCTTCTGCACAGTCGCAGCGGAATATTCCGTCGCTCAGATAGAATATTCCGTCAATTCTAACGAAATCAGAATATTCCATCCACTTAACGGCGTCAAGCCTCCGTCATGACGCTGTTATCCTTTAATGGAATATGCTAACACCGTTAGCATATTTCGTCAATTGCTAACGGCGTTAGTTGACTTGACGGTTGACTAACGGCTGACTGGGCTGCTGACAGTGCCACCACGTGGCTCCACATGGATGCACGTGGATGCTGGGTGGCACCGTGTGGCTGCCAGGTGGCACCGCGTGGCTGCCAGGTGGCACCGCGTGGCTGCCAGGTGGCACCGCGTGGCTGCCAGGTGGCACCGCGTGGCTGCCAGGTGGCACCGCGTGGCTGCCAGGTGGCACCGCGTGGCTGCCATGTGGCACCGCGTGGCTGCCAGGTGGCACCGCGTGGCTGCCAGGTGGCATGCCACGTCAGCATGACAGTTGAACCAGTTGGCCAAGACTCGCTGGAGAAGACGACCGGAATTCGCCATCTCCGACGAGCTCCTAAATCCTCAATTTTCAACCGCTTTTCATGATCCACACATGTAAATTCATCTACTCCTTCCCATGAGTCCAAATCCAAGCTCAAAAATGGAAAAACTTACCTCTTTTGGCCGGAATCCACCGAAGAAGATTTGGCCCACTTTCGCCCTTCGATTCGCCGTCTCTGGTGGTGTTTGTACCTCGAAACTAGCATCATACGACTTGTGAGGTCGAGGGGATTCCATCCCTGGCAATAAATCATAACGTCAAACACGCCAAAACAAGTCATATCTCTCCATAAAATTGTAGATCATAACATCTATCGAAAGAGGGGCAGAAATAAAATGTGATTGGGGAACGAAATTAATAAACAAAAATAAAAAATAAAAACTTGTAGCGATTGAAAGGCTAGGAGGGTTTGAATCATATCCAATTGCTTGACAATGGAAAAACCGATCATAACCCCGCCACCTGACCGGTTCTTTCCTCTTTGGACCGTGGAGTCTGAAGTAGCTAGGTTTCTTTCTACGTTGGTTTTGGGGGACATAATTATAATAAGATTTTGGATCTGGTGCCAACTGACAAAGTGACTTGTAACAAGACTATAACATTCCCAATTTATATTAAAAAATAAATAAATAAACCCAATTTTCATGTGGCTTTAATGAGTTTGAATAAATAAATAAAATAAACTTGGAATCTCCAAGTCAAACGGAGCAGGCCAAAGAAGGAAGAATTGTCTTATAGGTAGTCGTCTTTCTCACTTCACTCACTCACACCAGGTCAAACCACATCATCTTTGATTCTTCAGAGACAGCCAATTAAACACGCGCTCCGCCACTAATGCCTCCCTACCTATAAATTTACACCTCTCTCTCTTCCATTTTCTCAAAACACACTTACAACTTCTTGCCCTTCTCAATTCAATTCAAGTTGGAAATTGGAACTTCGCTACTTCTTCATTTCAAGTACCGCAACTGATTCATTAACCCATTTCAAGATATGGGTGTCAAAGGCTTCGTTGAAGGCGGCATAGCTTCCATAATCGCCGGCGCCTCCACTCACCCACTTGACTTAATCAAGGTCCGCATTCAGCTCCAAGGCGAATCCGGCCACCTCCCAAACCCTGCTATGCAGCCAGCTTTCCGCCCCGCCCTCGCCTTCAACTCCGCCTCCTCCATCACCCCTTCATTCCACATACAAACGCCCCAACCACCCCGCGTGGGGCCCATCTCCATTGGACTCCGCATTGCCCAAACTGAAGGCGTCGCCGCTCTTTTCTCCGGCGTCTCTGCCACCATCCTCCGCCAGACACTTTACTCCACCACCCGGATGGGTCTTTACGAAATCCTCAAGAAAAAATGGGCCGACCCGGAATCCGGAAACCTCTCGCTCCCCCGCAAGTTAACTGCCGGTTTAGTTGCCGGTGGCGTTGGAGCCGCCGTTGGAAACCCCGCTGACGTGGCAATGGTCAGGATGCAGGCCGACGGGCGTCTCCCAATCGACCAGCGCCGCAACTACAAAAGTGTGATCGACGCAATCCGCGAAATGTCAAAACACGAGGGGATTACTTCTCTGTGGCGCGGCTCAGCTCTTACGGTGAACCGCGCTATGATCGTGACGGCTTCCCAGTTGGCGTCTTACGATCAACTAAAGGAGATGATATTGGAGAAGGGGGTGATGAGCGATGGGATTGGGACCCATGTGATGGCGAGCTTCGGGGCAGGGTTCGTGGCCTCGGTGGCATCGAACCCGATCGACGTGATCAAGACGCGTGTGATGAATATGAAGGTGGAAATTGGTGGGAAGGCACCGTATGATGGGGCATTGGACTGCGCGATGAAGACAGTGAAGGCTGAAGGGCCCATGGCATTGTATAAGGGCTTTATCCCTACAATCTCAAGGCAGGGGCCCTTTACAGTGGTCTTGTTCGTTACTTTAGAGAAGGTCCGAGAAATCCTAAAAGATTTTTGATACATATTTTCCTAATTAATATTCATTGATTCATCGTATGAAAGAACAATATTCATTCAATCACTGTATAAAAGAAAAATATTCATTCCTTATTTTATTTTATGTTTCATTATTTGACATTTCAATATATTATTTATGCAAAAGATCAACAAAATTGAAGATTATTCAGTAATTTATTGTATCAACTAAATAAACTATTAATGGACATGAAAATGATATTAAGATTGATGATTAAGGAAGGTTTACTACCCATATGCGACAATACCAAGTTTACTTCTAGTTTAGATGTCTTTAATTTAGAATTGAATTTGAAAAATACTTTGTGTTTTTTTTTTTTTGAGGGAATTCCAAATATCATTGATAATAAACAAAGGAATACAACGAGGTGCAAGATGTGGCCTAGTTAAAACGTTGTTGGTGATTTTAACCCAACTAAGGAAAAAGAGTGTCACGCACCAAAGAAACACAACAGAAACAAGAAAGCAGCAGAACAAGAAAAAGAAACTCGAAAAAATAGAGTCATAAAACCACAAAACTATGCTAAGAGTAGGGTATTACACACGTATAGTACTGCCATTGCCAACCCTCCATCGAAGCCCTTGTACTAGGAGATCTCGTCCCCATAAAAGAGATCTCAAAGTGAAAGAAGGACGGGAACTAAGCTCAGCATCCATAATATCACAATGGGGGTAATAAAGGGCTTTGAGTACTCTAGACACAAGAGCATTAGGTTTGTTACCAATTTTCCACACCTGTATAGCCAACATGGCTTGGTTAAAGTACTCGATATGACGAAAACCCAACCCACCAACTTAGATAAACACATAACACTCCAACTCTTCCAATGGATGCCGCTGCCACCCTTTTGTTTTCCCCACCAAAATTTAGCTAAATACCATGGATCTCATTGACAGTGGTCATGGGCATTTGGAAACAACTCATGGAATAGGTAGGGACCGATTGGTATACCGCTTTGATCATAATTTCCTTTCGTGCTGCTGATAAAAATTGCTCCTTCCAACCTTTAGTTTTTTGCTACAGTTTTTGAATTACCGTTTAAAAAACCGGCCGCTTCCCTTGACCCACCACCATAGGTAAGCCTAAATACTTGGCATGACAGCTGACCACCGGGACTTGAAGTACCCCTGCGACCATAGCTATTTGGTCCATAATAGCATTAGGGCTGAAAGACAGAGTCGACTTGTCACGGTTGATTTTTTGGTCCATCACTTCCTCATAGATAGAAAAAATGGTCTTCAAAGTCTCCCCTGCTTCCACAGTTGCGTCTTCAAATAGAATAGAATCGTCTGCGAAAAATAAATGAGAATGAAGTGGTGCCGTAAGGGCCACTCGAATTCCCATTAGTGAACCCTGCAATACTTCTTGGTTGAGGAGAGTGGTAATGCCCTCTGCAAGTAAAAGGAAGAGATACGGTGACAGAGGAAATCCCTGGGTAGCCCCCGTTGAGGTATAATATGACCCAAGGCGGCCCCTTGCCATAGCACTGAGAATGAGACTGTGGCAAGGCAATCCATAATCTTCAGAACCCACATCGAATTGAACCCCATTTTGATCATTAAAACTTCCATAAAACACCAGTCCACCTGGTCATATGCCTTGGCCATATCAAGCTTCAGGGCCATTTTGGGAACTCCAGTTCTTTTTTTATCCTTCATATAATCGACACATTCGAAAGCATTGAGGAAATTATCAATTATGTAGCGTCTCGGGACAAAAGTACTTTGACTTTCGGAAATTACCATCGGAAGGATGCCCTTGAGTCTATTTGCCATGGTTTTGGGCACCAACTTGTACATGACAGTGCATAAACTGATAGGCCTGAACTGATTGACACTTGTTTGTGAGGTTACCTTCGGAATAAGTGCGAGAAGTGTGCGGTTGAAAGCCTTCATGCTCATTTGCTCGTTGAGGATTTTCAGACATGTGTCACTGACCTCATCCCTAACTATATGCCAATAACGTTGATAGGCTGTGATGGGCTTCCGGCATTATTCTATCAAAATATTTTGTGTTTTCAAGTTTTATTACATAGAGCATTCACATTATATCCAAAGTTAGTAATATTAATTACATTGCTTATTTTAAGGATTCCTTCGAGAACTATTTGGTTTTTAATTGTTTGTTTTTTATATTTACATAAAAAAAAATATTTGGACACATATAAAAATATAAAAAATATAAAAAAATTAAAAACCAAAAATATATGAATCAAATATATAATTTCCTCTTATTTGGGATATACTGTAACTTTTATTTCCAAAAAAATCGTCGACTGATGATGTTTTAGACGATAGTTAATAAGCGTCATCTGATATTGTTCAAATAGATGACACTCACATAGATGACGTTTGTTTTTACAATCAGACGACATTTTTTTACTGTCATCTAGGGGCAAAAATGGCATAGTGGAAGGATGGGTGAAAAAATAATTGTTTTAATTTTTTTAATTTCCTCCAATATTTTGTTCCATATATATAATGAATCGTTTCATCTAAGGTAAGATTTTTGAATGCGGATTAATAGGATCTTATAGTTCTCACCATTATATATGCAGATACAAATAATTTATATATAATAATCGTAGATTAGGAAATTAAATTTATTATTATGACCTATCATGTAAATTCGATTTACTAGTGGAGATCAACTATATAAGCAAATTGTTGAAATCTATTATTCCTCTATTTTGTGGACTTTTATTCTAGCCGGGCACACGATATAAATAAACATCCATCACATTTTACGTTTGTTGTTGATCTTCATATACAATACATGTAGCAATTGGACATAAACGTTCAACTGTGGCAAAATTAGTTCAAATTCTTTCATAAGTGAATGCTTTGGAATATTCCATTCTTGTAGCAGCCACTGCTTTGGATCTAGCTCATCTGCAATTTCTAGCCCCATATTCTGGGTGTGCCATGGAGGAATATTGACAAATGTCATTATTTTTTTGGAAAATGATAAAAAATTCCAAAATTTTAATACTAAATTTTGAATATATATAAAAGAATATCTATTCTAAGTTTTGTAATAAGTTTAGGGTAATAGTAAAATTCAAACACCCTAGGGCCAGCTGAAATCGACTTGTTTTAAGCCACAAAGACACTACAAGAAATCAAAAGTTGCCCGGCGGAATGACGTCAGGAGAGGGAGGACTTGGGGAGCTCAGCTGGGATCAGAGGGGAACGAAGACACTACAAGAAATCAGAAGTTTCCCTCCGTCGAGCAACACTGACAACGGCGACTCGCCGTCGGGCAATAGGCGTCGGGCTATTGCAGTCGGCTTTCAGATTACTCGACGAGCACAGTGTCCTCGTCGAGCAATTTCCCAATGCCCGGCGGTAGTGTTCGTCGTTGATATTGTCGTGAGCAACTAAAGTCAACATCTTATTACCGTCGGGTAAGGTTAATACAATTTGTCGGTTAAGGTTAATACAATCCGTCGGGTAACGTTATAAACAACCGTCGGGTAACGTTATATACACCCGTCGGGTAACGTTATATATGTTCGTCGGGTAAAGTGTTGGAAAACCAGTCAGGTAACGTCATATATGTCCGTCGGGTAAAGTGTTAAAAAACACGTCGGGTAACGTTATAGATGTCCATCGGGTAACATGTTACACACCGTCGGGTAACGTTTCCCCCTTTCGTCGGGTACAGTTTTAAAAAATCCCGTTTTTATGCCCGATGGAATGATTGTGCGTCGGGCAAGCGTTAAATATTTAATATATTTTTTAATAAAATATATAATTAAAAAATTTTAATAAAAAGAATCAAAATTAAATTAATATTAAAAAAAATGAATGTAATATTTTCACATCATTAAAACTATAAAAATATTGTATATATAGTACACTCTAACAATTAGTCGAGGGGTCAAAGTGGCCGGAATCCTAAGGGGGCTGTTGGGTGGGCGGTGAGAAAATGGCATCCAATCCACGGTCACCCATACGTTGAAAGATGTTGTCAATGGCGCTCTTGATTTGTTGGTTTTGGACTTGCATCTCCGCAAATTGGGCTTTGAGCTGAGCATTTTCGGCCTGGAGGATATCGAAGTTTCTCCTTAGGTCCGACGTCTCCTGGGTATTGCCTATCCGAGATGAAGACGACGACTGATAGACAGCCCGCACAATCCCGTCGCCCGCCCCCCGAACGACCCTCCCTAGGCGCCTCCCAAGTTGTCGCTCCAGAATAGCGATCGACATATCGACATTAGGGAGTTGCTGCTCCAACAGCACATCTGGATGCTGTTGGGTGAGCTCAGCTTGTGTCTGCTAGACGTCTTGCTGCATCGCATCCTACAAATTCGAATAAATATTAATTTGAAATATAATTATCAAATTCAGAAAAAATGTTTAATCTTCAAAAAATATACTTACGTGAATTCGATCAGCCTCTTGATCCCCCCGTCCAGCGTACACCTGCCCCCAGGCATCCACCTCTGAGAACAACGACCCGGCGATGCGCCAATCCTCCTGCCGGGCCGATAAGGATCGCGACCCCCCGTGGTGGTTGAATTTTTTCGCTCCCCGGTTCGATTTGTTGGCAATCGATTTCTGCTATTCATTCGTAAAACCAAAAATTAGATTTTCAAATGGAAAATAACATAAAAATTAAATAATTTAATTAATTAAATAGATAATAAGTACCAAATAGGTGGGGGACACGAAATGGTCGCACAACCACAACCACCCTTGCAGTTTCGCCCCGTCCAACTTCCCCGGAGGATTTGCCTGAGCTTCCTCCGGAGAAGGCCAAATCAAGAAGTACTTGTGGAGCTCGTACTTCCAGTCGGCATACCGTAACTGCCAGTGATGGCACAAGTATGTACTGAGCTCGACGTTCTCCAAGTCGAACTCAAAATTAATCTGCAATCAATTATTAAAGTTAGTAAACTAATTAAAAAATATGAAATTAATGTTAAAAATGGGAAAAAAATATATCGATAACTCGCCCCAACAACGCGTGATCTCCTCTGGGGTTTGGGTTCGAAATGTGTCCCCCATCATCAGTGACTTGGTGCGAAGAATCGCACCAATGTCATGAACTAGGAGGCTGTGAATTTTTACCGGCGCGAACCGGAGGCGCTACACGTACACCACCAGTATCTTTGCATTTGTTGTCCTGCAAATCAGCTGGGATGTCAAACCTCGGTTTAGCCCGCGCACGTTCACCGACCTACCTGCACGTTCACCGATAATTATCTAACATTTTCAAACAAAAAACTTCCTTCAAACTTGTGGGCAAAATTGAACAATAAAAAGCTTTAGCAACTGTTACTCTTATCTTTTCCACAGATCCCATATCTGATCATATATGCCTAGTATCCAAGATTTCGTTTTGTGTCAGAATTAAATACATCGACCGAATAAATCATTAAATTTAATATATATCGAATAAAGAAATAGATTCTAACCTTCAAAATTTTGTGCAAGTTGAAAGCGCATTAGAAGGTGGATGCTAGTTATGACTTACGAATATAACTTAGTAAGATGTAGTAACTATTGCATAGAGCATTTTAATTCTACCCAATTAGTCACTAATGTTAATTACAGTGGTTATTTTTCTTTTTTGATATAAGCTTATTGGGGAAAGGGAATTACAATAAAGAATAATATACTTACATATCACCCTTGGGACTTGCTACTTCCTCGTACCTTGATTTATCGAAAATTTGTGTAAATATATTATAATCGGAATCGTTCAACTCCTAAATCATCATTTCAAGATCATTTATACAA
The DNA here is from genome assembly GCA_037349345.1 of Oemleria cerasiformis. Lineage (NCBI taxonomy): Eukaryota > Viridiplantae > Streptophyta > Magnoliopsida > Rosales > Rosaceae > Oemleria > Oemleria cerasiformis. Next base: position 959,399 of record JAZGTL010000034.1, read on the forward strand.
AAACTTAGCCAAATTGTAGATCATTTAGTCATTTATATGTGTAAACTAAATGGACGGTTCGATACCGATACCATTGACTTGTATTATACATATAAATAACTAAAGGACTTCCAAAGTTGTTGATTTTTTTGTGAAAATGATCTTGAAATGATTTTTTTGGAGTTGAAAGGTTCCGATTATGATATATGTATAAGGATTATTCTATATATCGAAAAGGTGGTATGAGGAGTTGAACGATTTCGATTATAATATATGTATAAAGATTATTTTATATATTGTCACCAACCGCTAGTCCGACTACAAATCATAATGCCAAACACGCCAAAACATGTCAGATCTCTCTATAAGATTGAAGATTATAACATCTATCGAAAGAGTGACAGAAATAAAGTGTAATTGGGGAACGAAATTAATAAACAAAAATAAAAAAATAAAAACTTGTAGTTATTGAAAGGCTATGAGGGTTTGAATCATATCCAATTGCTTGACAATGGAAAAACCGATCATAACCCCGCCACCCGACCGGTTCTTTCCTCTTTGGACAGTGGAGGCTGAAGTAGCTAGGTTTCTTTCTACGTTGGTTTTGGGGGACATAATTATAATAAGATTTTGGATCTGGTGCCAACTGACAAAGTGACTTGTAACAAGACTATAACATTCCCAATTTATATTAAAAAATAAATAAATAAACCCAATTTTCATGTGGCTTTAATGAGTTTGAATAAATAAATAAAATAAACTTGGAATCTCCAAGTCAAACGGAGCAGGCCAAAGAAGGAAGAATTGTCTTATAGGTAGTCGTCTTTCTCACTTCACTCACTCACACCAGGTCAAACCACATCATCTTTGATTCTTCAGAGACAGCCAATTAAACACGCGCTCCGCCACTAATGCCTCCCTACCTATAAATTTACACCTCTCTCTCTTCCATTTTCTCAAAACACACTTACAACTTCTTGCCCTTCTCAATTCAATTCAAGTTGGAAATTGGAACTTCGCTACTTCTTCATTTCAAGTACCGCAACTGATTCATTAACCCATTTCAAGATATGGGTGTCAAAGGCTTCGTTGAAGGCGGCATAGCTTCCATAATCGCCGGCGCCTCCACTCACCCACTTGACTTAATCAAGGTCCGCATTCAGCTCCAAGGCGAATCCGGCCACCTCCCAAACCCTGCTATGCAGCCAGCTTTCCGCCCCGCCCTCGCCTTCAACTCCGCCTCCTCCATCACCCCTTCATTCCACATACAAACGCCCCAACCACCCCGCGTGGGGCCCATCTCCATTGGACTCCGCATTGCCCAAACTGAAGGCGTCGCCGCTCTTTTCTCCGGCGTCTCTGCCACCATCCTCCGCCAGACACTTTACTCCACCACCCGGATGGGTCTTTACGAAATCCTCAAGAAAAAATGGGCCGACCCGGAATCCGGAAACCTCTCGCTCCCCCGCAAGTTAACTGCCGGTTTAGTTGCCGGTGGCGTTGGAGCCGCCGTTGGAAACCCCGCTGACGTGGCAATGGTCAGGATGCAGGCCGACGGGCGTCTCCCAATCGACCAGCGCCGCAACTACAAAAGTGTGATCGACGCAATCCGCGAAATGTCAAAACACGAGGGGATTACTTCTCTGTGGCGCGGCTCAGCTCTTACGGTGAACCGCGCTATGATCGTGACGGCTTCCCAGTTGGCGTCTTACGATCAACTAAAGGAGATGATATTGGAGAAGGGGGTGATGAGCGATGGGATTGGGACCCATGTGATGGCGAGCTTCGGGGCAGGGTTCGTGGCCTCGGTGGCATCGAACCCGATCGACGTGATCAAGACGCGTGTGATGAATATGAAGGTGGAAATTGGTGGGAAGGCACCGTATGATGGGGCATTGGACTGCGCGATGAAGACAGTGAAGGCTGAAGGGCCCATGGCATTGTATAAGGGCTTTATCCCTACAATCTCAAGGCAGGGGCCCTTTACAGTGGTCTTGTTCGTTACTTTAGAGAAGGTCCGAGAAATCCTAAAAGATTTTTGATACATATTTTCCTAATTAATATTCATTGATTCATCGTATGAAAGAACAATATTCATTCATTCACTGTATAAAAGAAAAATATTCATTCCTTATTTTAGTTTATGTTTCATTATTTGACATTTCAATATATTATTTATGCAAAAGATCAACAAAATTGAAGATTACTCAGTAATTTATTGTATCAACTAAATAGACTATTAATGGACATGAAAATGATATTAAGATTGATGATTAAGGAAGGTTTACTACCCATATGCGACAATACCAAGTTTACTTCTAGTTTAGATGTCTTTAATTTAGAATTGAATTTGAAAAATACTTTGTGTTTTTTTTTTTTTTTTTGAGGGAATTCCAGATATCATTGATAATAAACAAAGGAATACAACGAGGTGCAAGATGTGGCCTAGTTAAAACGTTGTTGGTGATTTTAACCCAACTAAGAAAAAGAGTGTCACGCACCAAAGAAACACAACAGAAACAAGAAAGCAGCAGAACAAGAAAAAGAAACTCGAAAAAATAGAGTCATAAAACCACAAAACTATGCTAAGAGTAGGGTATTACACACGTATAGTACTGCCATTGCCAACCCTCCATCGAAGCCCTTGTACTAGGAGATCTCGTCCCCACAAAAGAGATCTCAAAGTGAAAGAAGGACGGGAACTAAGCTCAGCATCCATAATATCACAATGGGGGTAATAAAGGGCTTTGAGTACTCTAGACACAAGAGCATTAGGTTTGTTACCAATTTTCCACACCTGTATAGCCAACATGGCTTGGTTAAAGTACTCGATATGACGAAAACCCAACCCACCAACTTAGACAAGAACATAACACTCCACCTCTTCCAATGGATGCCGCTGCCACCCTTTTGTTTTCCCCACCAAAATTTAGCTAAATACCATGGATCTCATTGACAGTGGTCATGGGCATTTGGAAACAACTCATGGAACAGGTAGGGACCGATTGGGATACCGCTTTGATCATAATTTCCTTTCGTGCTGCTGATAAAAATTGCTCCTTCCAACCTTTAGTTTTTTGCTACAGTTTTTGAATTACCGTTTAAAAAACCGGCCGCTTCCCTTGACCCACCACCGTAGGTAAGCCTAAATACTTGGCATGACAGCTGACCACCGGGACTTGAAGTACCCCTGCGACCGTAGCTATTTGGTCCATAATAGGATTAGGGCTGAAAGACAGAGTCGACTTGTCACGGTTAATTTTTTGGTCCACCACTTCCTCATAGATAGAAAAAATGGTCTTCAAAGTCTCCCCTGCTTCCACAGTTGCTTCTTCAAATAGAATAGAATCGTCTGCGAAAAATAAATGAGAATGAAGTGGTGCCGTAAGGGCCACTCGAATTCCCATTAGTGAACCCTGCAATACTTCTTGGTTGAGGAGAGTGGTAATGCCCTCTGCAAGTAAAAGGAAGAGATACGGTGACAAAGGAAATCCCTGGGTAGCCCCCGTTGAGGTATAATATGACCCAAGGCGGCCCCTTGCCATAGCACTGAGAATGAGACTGTGGCAAGGCAATCCATAATCTTCCGAACCCACATCGAATTGAACCCCATTTTGATCATTAAAACTTCCATAAAACACCAGTCCACCTGGTCATATGCCTTGGCCATATCAAGCTTCAGGGCCATTTTGGGAACTCCAGTTCTTTTTTTATCCTTCATATAATGGACACATTCGAAAGCATTGAGGAAATTATCAATTATGTAGCGTCTCGGGACAAAAGTACTTTGACTTTCGGAAATTACCGTCGGAAGGATGCCCTTGAGTCTATTTGCCATGGTTTTGGGCACCAACTTGTACATGACAGTGCATAAACTGATAGGCCTGAACTGATTGACACTTGTTTGTGAGGTTACCTTCGGAATAAGTGCGAGAAGTGTGCGGTTGAAAGCCTTCATGCTCATTTGCTCGTTGAGGATTTTCAGACATGTGTCACTGACCTCATCCCTAACTATATGCCAATAACGTTGATAGGCTGTGATGGGCTTCCGGCATTATTCTATCAAAATATTTTGTGTTTTCAAGTTTTATTACATAGAGCATTCACATTATATCCAAAGTTAGTAATATTAATTACATTGATTATTTTAAGGATTCCTTCGAGAACTATTTGGTTTTTAATTTTTTGTTTTTTATATTTACATAAAAAAAAATATTTGGACACATATAAAAATATAAAAAATATAAAAAAATTAAAAACCAAAAATATATGAATCAAATATATAATTTCCTCTTATTTGGGATATACTGTAACTTTTATTTCCAAAAAAATCGTCGACTGATGATGTTTTAGACGATAGTTAATAAGCGTCATCTGATATTGTTCAAATAGATGACACTCACATAGATGACGTTTGTTTTTACAATCAGACGACATTTTTTTACTGTCATCTAGGGGCAAAAATGGCATAGTGGAAGGATGGGTGAAAAAATAATTGTTTTAATTTTTTTAATTTCCTCCAATATTTTATTCCATATATATAATGAATCGTTTCATCTAAGGTAAGATTTTTGAATGCGGATTAATAGGATCTTATAGTTCTCACCATTATATATGCAGATACAAATAATTTATATATAATAATCGTAGATTAGGAAATTAAATTTATTATTATGACCTATCATGTAAACTCGATTTACTAGTGGAGATCAACTATATAAGCAAATTGTTGAAATCTATTATTCCTCTATTTTGTGGACTTTTATTCTAGCCGGGCACACGATATAAATAAACATCCATCACATTTTACGTTTGTTGTTGATCTTCATATACAATACATGTAGCAATTGGACAGAAACGTTCAACTGTGGCAAAATTAGTTCAAATTCTTTCATAAAATTAGTTCAAATTCTTTCATAAGTGAATGCTTTGGAATATTCCATTCTTGTAGCAGCCACTGCTTTGGATCTAGCTCATCTGCAATTTCTAGCCCCATATTCTGGGTGTGCCATGGAGGAATATTGACAAATGTCATTATTTGTTTGGAAAATGATAAAAAATTCCAAAATTCCAAAATTTTAATACTAAATTTTGAATATATATAAAAGAATATCTATTCTAAGTTTTGTAATAAGTTTAGGGTAATAGTAAAATTCAAACACCCTAGGGCCAGCTGAAGTCGACTTGTTTTAAGCCACAAAGACACTACAAGAAATCAAAAGTTGCCCGGCGGAATGACGTTAGGAGAGGGAGGACTTGGGGAGCTCAGCTGGGATCAGAGGGGAACGAAGACACTACAAGAAATCAGAAGTTGCCCTCCGTCGAGCAACACTGACAACGGCGACTCGCCGTCGGGCAATAGGCGTCGGGCTATTGCAGTCGGCTTTCAGATTACTCGACGAGCACAGTGTCCTCGTCGAGCAATTTCCCAATGCCCGGCGGTAGTGTTCGTCGTTGATACTGTCGTGAGCAACTAAAGTCAACATCTTATTACCGTCGGGTAAGGTTAATACAATTCGTCGGTTAAGGTTAATACAATCCGTCGGGTAACGTTATAAACAACCGTCGGGTAACGTTATATACACCCGTCGGGTAACGTTATATATGTTCGTCGGGTAAAGTGTTGGAAAACCAGTCAGGTAACGTCATATATGTCCGTCGGGTAAAGTGTTAAAAAACACGTCGAGTAACGTTATAGATGTCCATCGGGTAACATGTTACACACCGTCGGGTAACGTTTCCCCCTTTCGTCGGGTACAGTTTTAAAAAATTCCATTTTTATGCCCGATGGAATGATTGTGCGTCGGGCAAGCGTTCCATATTTAATATATTTTTTAATAAAATATATAATTAAAAATTTTTAATAAAAAGAATCAAAATTAAATTAATATTAAAAAAAATGAATGTAATATTTTGACATCATTAAAACTATAAAAATATTGTATATATAGTACACTCTAACAATTAGTCGAGGGGTCAAAGTGGCCGGAATCCTAAGGGGGCTGTTGGGTGGGCGGTGAGAAAATGGCATCCAATCCACGGTCACCCATACGTTGAAAGATGTTGTCAATGGCGCTCTTGATTTGTTGGTTTTGGACTTTCATCTCCGCAAATTGGGCTTTGAGCTGAGCATTTTCGGCCTGGAGGATATCGAAGTTTCTCCTTAGGTCCGACGTCTCCTGGGTATTGCCTATCCGAGATGAAGACGACGACTGATAGACAGCCCGCACAATCCCGTCGCCCGCCCCCGAACGACCCTCCCTAGGCGCCTCCCAAGTTGTCACTCCAGAATAGCGATCGACATATCGACATTAGGGAGTTGCTGCTCCAACAGCACATCTGGATGCTGTTGGGTGAGCTCAGCTTGTGTCTGCTAGACGTCTTGCTGCATCGCATCCTACAAATTCGAATAAATATTAATTAGAAATATAATTATCAAATTCAGAAAAAATGTTTAATCTTCAAAAAATATACTTACGTGAATTCGATCAGCCTCTTGATCCCCCCGTCCAGCGTACACCTGCCCCCAGGCATCCACCTCTGAGAACAACGACCCGGCGATGCGCCAATCCTCCTGCCGGGCCGATAAGGATCGCGACCCCCCGTGGTGGTTGAATTTTTTCGCTCCCCGGTTCAATTTGTTGGCAATCGATTTCTGCTATTCATTCGTAAAACCAAAAATTAGATTTTCAAATGGAAAATAACATAAAAATTAAATAATTTAATTAATTAAATAGATAATAAGTACCAAATAGGTGGGGGACACGAAATGGTCGCACAACCACAACCACCCTTGCAGTTTCGCCCCGTCCAACTTCCCCGGAGGATTTGCCTGAGCTTCCTCCGGAGAAGGCCAAATCAAGAAGTACTTGTGGAGCTCGTACTTCCAGTCGGCATACCGTAACTGCCAGTGATGGCACAGGTATGTACTGAGCTCGACGTTCTCCAAGTCGAACTCAAAATTAATCTGCAATCAATTATTAAAGTTAGTAAACTAATTAAAAAATATGAAATTAATGTTAAAAATGGGAAAAAAATATATCGATAACTCGCCCCAACAACGCGTGATCTCCTCTGGGGTTTGGGTTCGAAATGTGTCCCCCATCATCAGTGACTTGGTGCGAAGAATCGCACCAATGTCATGAACTAGGAGGCTGTGAATTTTTACCGGCGCGGACCGGAGGCGCTACACGTACACCACCAGTATCTTTGCATTTGTTGTCCTGCAAATCAGCTGGGATGTCAAACCTCGGTTTAGCCCGCGCACGTTCACCGACCTACCTGCACGTTCACCGATAATTATCTAACATTTTCAAACAAAAAACTTCCTTCAAACTTGTGGGCAAAATTGAACAATAAAAAGCTTTAGCAACTGTTACTCTTATCTTTTCCACAGATCCCATATCTGATCATATATGCCTAGTATCCAAGATTTCGTTTTGTGTCAGAATTAAATACATCGACCGAATAAATCATTAAATTTAATATATATCGAATAAAGAAATAGATTCTAACCTTCAAAATTTTGTGCAAGTTGAAAGCGCATTAGAAGGTGGATGCTAGTTATGACTTACGAATATAACTTAGTAAGATGTAGTAACTATTGCATAGAGCATTTTAATTCTACCCAATTAGTCACTAATGTTAATTACAGTGGTTATTTTTCTTTTTTGATATAAGCTTATTGGGGAAAGGGAATTACAATAAAGAATAATATACTTACATATCACCCTTGGGACTTGCTACTTCCTCGTACCTTGATTTATCGAAAATTTGTGTAAATATATTATAATCGGAATCGTTCAACTCCTAAATCATCATTTCAAGATCATTTATACAAAAACTTAGCCAAATTGTAGATCATTTAGTCATTTATATGTGTAAACTAAATGGACGGTTCGATACCGATACCATTGACTTGTATTATACATATAAATAACTAAAGGACTTCCAAAGTTGTTGATTTTTTTGTGAAAATGATCTTGAAATGATTTTTTTGGAGTTGAAAGGTTCCGATTATGATATATGTATAAGGATTATTCTATATATCGAAAAGGTGGTATGAGGAGTTGAACGATTTCGATTATAATATATGTATAAAGATTATTTTATATATTGTCACCAACCGCTAGTCCGACTACAAATCATAATGCCAAACACGCCAAAACATGTCAGATCTCTCTATAAGATTGAAGATTATAACATCTATCGAAAGAGTGACAGAAATAAAGTGTAATTGGGGAACGAAATTAATAAACAAAAATAAAAAAATAAAAACTTGTAGTTATTGAAAGGCTATGAGGGTTTGAATCATATCCAATTGCTTGACAATGGAAAAACCGATCATAACCCCGCCACCCGACCGGTTCTTTCCTCTTTGGACAGTGGAGGCTGAAGTAGCTAGGTTTCTTTCTACGTTGGTTTTGGGGGACATAATTATAATAAGATTTTGGATCTGGTGCCAACTGACAAAGTGACTTGTAACAAGACTATAACATTCCCAATTTATATTAAAAAATAAATAAATAAACCCAATTTTCATGTGGCTTTAATGAGTTTGAATAAATAAATAAAATAAACTTGGAATCTCCAAGTCAAACGGAGCAGGCCAAAGAAGGAAGAATTGTCTTATAGGTAGTCGTCTTTCTCACTTCACTCACTCACACCAGGTCAAACCACATCATCTTTGATTCTTCAGAGACAGCCAATTAAACACGCGCTCCGCCACTAATGCCTCCCTACCTATAAATTTACACCTCTCTCTCTTCCATTTTCTCAAAACACACTTACAACTTCTTGCCCTTCTCAATTCAATTCAAGTTGGAAATTGGAACTTCGCTACTTCTTCATTTCAAGTACCGCAACTGATTCATTAACCCATTTCAAGATATGGGTGTCAAAGGCTTCGTTGAAGGCGGCATAGCTTCCATAATCGCCGGCGCCTCCACTCACCCACTTGACTTAATCAAGGTCCGCATTCAGCTCCAAGGCGAATCCGGCCACCTCCCAAACCCTGCTATGCAGCCAGCTTTCCGCCCCGCCCTCGCCTTCAACTCCGCCTCCTCCATCACCCCTTCATTCCACATACAAACGCCCCAACCACCCCGCGTGGGGCCCATCTCCATTGGACTCCGCATTGCCCAAACTGAAGGCGTCGCCGCTCTTTTCTCCGGCGTCTCTGCCACCATCCTCCGCCAGACACTTTACTCCACCACCCGGATGGGTCTTTACGAAATCCTCAAGAAAAAATGGGCCGACCCGGAATCCGGAAACCTCTCGCTCCCCCGCAAGTTAACTGCCGGTTTAGTTGCCGGTGGCGTTGGAGCCGCCGTTGGAAACCCCGCTGACGTGGCAATGGTCAGGATGCAGGCCGACGGGCGTCTCCCAATCGACCAGCGCCGCAACTACAAAAGTGTGATCGACGCAATCCGCGAAATGTCAAAACACGAGGGGATTACTTCTCTGTGGCGCGGCTCAGCTCTTACGGTGAACCGCGCTATGATCGTGACGGCTTCCCAGTTGGCGTCTTACGATCAACTAAAGGAGATGATATTGGAGAAGGGGGTGATGAGCGATGGGATTGGGACCCATGTGATGGCGAGCTTCGGGGCAGGGTTCGTGGCCTCGGTGGCATCGAACCCGATCGACGTGATCAAGACGCGTGTGATGAATATGAAGGTGGAAATTGGTGGGAAGGCACCGTATGATGGGGCATTGGACTGCGCGATGAAGACAGTGAAGGCTGAAGGGCCCATGGCATTGTATAAGGGCTTTATCCCTACAATCTCAAGGCAGGGGCCCTTTACAGTGGTCTTGTTCGTTACTTTAGAGAAGGTCCGAGAAATCCTAAAAGATTTTTGATACATATTTTCCTAATTAATATTCATTGATTCATCGTATGAAAGAACAATATTCATTCATTCACTGTATAAAAGAAAAATATTCATTCCTTATTTTATTTTATGTTTCATTATTTGACATTTCAATATATTATTTATGCAAAAGATCAACAAAATTGAAGATTACTCAGTAATTTATTGTATCAACTAAATAGACTATTAATGGACATGAAAATGATATTAAGATTGATGATTAAGGAAGGTTTACTACCCATATGCGACAATACCAAGTTTACTTCTAGTTTAGATGTCTTTAATTTAGAATTGAATTTGAAAAATACTTTGTGTTTTTTTTTTTTTTTTTGAGGGAATTCCAGATATCATTGATAATAAACAAAGGAATACAACGAGGTGCAAGATGTGGCCTAGTTAAAACGTTGTTGGTGATTTTAACCCAACTAAGAAAAAGAGTGTCACGCACCAAAGAAACACAACAGAAACAAGAAAGCAGCAGAACAAGAAAAAGAAACTCGAAAAAATAGAGTCATAAAACCACAAAACTATGCTAAGAGTAGGGTATTACACACGTATAGTACTGCCATTGCCAACCCTCCATCGAAGCCCTTGTACTAGGAGATCTCGTCCCCACAAAAGAGATCTCAAAGTGAAAGAAGGACGGGAACTAAGCTCAGCATCCATAATATCACAATGGGGGTAATAAAGGGCTTTGAGTACTCTAGACACAAGAGCATTAGGTTTGTTACCAATTTTCCACACCTGTATAGCCAACATGGCTTGGTTAAAGTACTCGATATGACGAAAACCCAACCCACCAACTTAGACAAGAACATAACACTCCACCTCTTCCAATGGATGCCGCTGCCACCCTTTTGTTTTCCCCACCAAAATTTAGCTAAATACCATGGATCTCATTGACAGTGGTCATGGGCATTTGGAAACAACTCATGGAACAGGTAGGGACCGATTGGGATACCGCTTTGATCATAATTTCCTTTCGTGCTGCTGATAAAAATTGCTCCTTCCAACCTTTAGTTTTTTGCTACAGTTTTTGAATTACCGTTTAAAAAACCGGCCGCTTCCCTTGACCCACCACCGTAGGTAAGCCTAAATACTTGGCATGACAGCTGACCACCGGGACTTGAAGTACCCCTGCGACCGTAGCTATTTGGTCCATAATAGGATTAGGGCTGAAAGACAGAGTCGACTTGTCACGGTTAATTTTTTGGTCCACCACTTCCTCATAGATAGAAAAAATGGTCTTCAAAGTCTCCCCTGCTTCCACAGTTGCTTCTTCAAATAGAATAGAATCGTCTGCGAAAAATAAATGAGAATGAAGTGGTGCCGTAAGGGCCACTCGAATTCCCATTAGTGAACCCTGCAATACTTCTTGGTTGAGGAGAGTGGTAATGCCCTCTGCAAGTAAAAGGAAGAGATACGGTGACAAAGGAAATCCCTGGGTAGCCCCCGTTGAGGTATAATATGACCCAAGGCGGCCCCTTGCCATAGCACTGAGAATGAGACTGTGGCAAGGCAATCCATAATCTTCCGAACCCACATCGAATTGAACCCCATTTTGATCATTAAAACTTCCATAAAACACCAGTCCACCTGGTCATATGCCTTGGCCATATCAAGCTTCAGGGCCATTTTGGGAACTCCAGTTCTTTTTTTATCCTTCATATAATGGACACATTCGAAAGCATTGAGGAAATTATCAATTATGTAGCGTCTCGGGACAAAAGTACTTTGACTTTCGGAAATTACCGTCGGAAGGATGCCCTTGAGTCTATTTGCCATGGTTTTGGGCACCAACTTGTACATGACAGTGCATAAACTGATAGGCCTGAACTGATTGACACTTGTTTGTGAGGTTACCTTCGGAATAAGTGCGAGAAGTGTGCGGTTGAAAGCCTTCATGCTCATTTGCTCGTTGAGGATTTTCAGACATGTGTCACTGACCTCATCCCTAACTATATGCCAATAACGTTGATAGGCTGTGATGGGCTTCCGGCATTATTCTATCAAAATATTTTGTGTTTTCAAGTTTTATTACATAGAGCATTCACATTATATCCAAAGTTAGTAATATTAATTACATTGATTATTTTAAGGATTCCTTCGAGAACTATTTGGTTTTTAATTTTTTGTTTTTTATATTTACATAAAAAAAAATATTTGGACACATATAAAAATATAAAAAATATAAAAAAATTAAAAACCAAAAATATATGAATCAAATATATAATTTCCTCTTATTTGGGATATACTGTAACTTTTATTTCCAAAAAAAATCGTCGACTGATGATGTTTTAGACGATAGTTAATAAGCGTCATCTGATATTGTTCAAATAGATGACACTCACATAGATGACGTTTGTTTTTACAATCAGACGACATTTTTTTACTGTCATCTAGGGGCAAAAATGGCATAGTGGAAGGATGGGTGAAAAAATAATTGTTTTAATTTTTTTAATTTCCTCCAATATTTTATTCCATATATATAATGAATCGTTTCATCTAAGGTAAGATTTTTGAATGCGGATTAATAGGATCTTATAGTTCTCACCATTATATATGCAGATACAAATAATTTATATATAATAATCGTAGATTAGGAAATTAAATTTATTATTATGACCTATCATGTAAACTCGATTTACTAGTGGAGATCAACTATATAAGCAAATTGTTGAAATCTATTATTCCTCTATTTTGTGGACTTTTATTCTAGCCGGGCACACGATATAAATAAACATCCATCACATTTTACGTTTGTTGTTGATCTTCATATACAATACATGTAGCAATTGGACAGAAACGTTCAACTGTGGCAAAATTAGTTCAAATTCTTTCATAAAATTAGTTCAAATTCTTTCATAAGTGAATGCTTTGGAATATTCCATTCTTGTAGCAGCCACTGCTTTGGATCTAGCTCATCTGCAATTTCTAGCCCCATATTCTGGGTGTGCCATGGAGGAATATTGACAAATGTCATTATTTGTTTGGAAAATGATAAAAAATTCCAAAATTCCAAAATTTTAATACTAAATTTTGAATATATATAAAAGAATATCTATTCTAAGTTTTGTAATAAGTTTAGGGTAATAGTAAAATTCAAACACCCTAGGGCCAGCTGAAGTCGACTTGTTTTAAGCCACAAAGACACTACAAGAAATCAAAAGTTGCCCGGCGGAATGACGTTAGGAGAGGGAGGACTTGGGGAGCTCAGCTGGGATCAGAGGGGAACGAAGACACTACAAGAAATCAGAAGTTGCCCTCCGTCGAGCAACACTGACAACGGCGACTCGCCGTCGGGCAATAGGCGTCGGGCTATTGCAGTCGGCTTTCAGATTACTCGACGAGCACAGTGTCCTCGTCGAGCAATTTCCCAATGCCCGGCGGTAGTGTTCGTCGTTGATACTGTCGTGAGCAACTAAAGTCAACATCTTATTACCGTCGGGTAAGGTTAATACAATTCGTCGGTTAAGGTTAATACAATCCGTCGGGTAACGTTATAAACAACCGTCGGGTAACGTTATATACACCCGTCGGGTAACGTTATATATGTTCGTCGGGTAAAGTGTTGGAAAACCAGTCAGGTAACGTCATATATGTCCGTCGGGTAAAGTGTTAAAAAACACGTCGAGTAACGTTATAGATGTCCATCGGGTAACATGTTACACACCGTCGGGTAACGTTTCCCCCTTTCGTCGGGTACAGTTTTAAAAAATTCCATTTTTATGCCCGATGGAATGATTGTGCGTCGGGCAAGCGTTCCATATTTAATATATTTTTTAATAAAATATATAATTAAAAATTTTTAATAAAAAGAATCAAAATTAAATTAATATTAAAAAAAATGAATGTAATATTTTGACATCATTAAAACTATAAAAATATTGTATATATAGTACACTCTAACAATTAGTCGAGGGGTCAAAGTGGCCGGAATCCTAAGGGGGCTGTTGGGTGGGCGGTGAGAAAATGGCATCCAATCCACGGTCACCCATACGTTGAAAGATGTTGTCAATGGCGCTCTTGATTTGTTGGTTTTGGACTTTCATCTCCGCAAATTGGGCTTTGAGCTGAGCATTTTCGGCCTGGAGGATATCGAAGTTTCTCCTTAGGTCCGACGTCTCCTGGGTATTGCCTATCCGAGATGAAGACGACGACTGATAGACAGCCCGCACAATCCCGTCGCCCGCCCCCGAACGACCCTCCCTAGGCGCCTCCCAAGTTGTCACTCCAGAATAGCGATCGACATATCGACATTAGGGAGTTGCTGCTCCAACAGCACATCTGGATGCTGTTGGGTGAGCTCAGCTTGTGTCTGCTAGACGTCTTGCTGCATCGCATCCTACAAATTCGAATAAATATTAATTAGAAATATAATTATCAAATTCAGAAAAAATGTTTAATCTTCAAAAAATATACTTACGTGAATTCGATCAGCCTCTTGATCCCCCCGTCCAGCGTACACCTGCCCCCAGGCATCCACCTCTGAGAACAACGACCCGGCGATGCGCCAATCCTCCTGCCGGGCCGATAAGGATCGCGACCCCCCGTGGTGGTTGAATTTTTTCGCTCCCCGGTTCAATTTGTTGGCAATCGATTTCTGCTATTCATTCGTAAAACCAAAAATTAGATTTTCAAATGGAAAATAACATAAAAATTAAATAATTTAATTAATTAAATAGATAATAAGTACCAAATAGGTGGGGGACACGAAATGGTCGCACAACCACAACCACCCTTGCAGTTTCGCCCCGTCCAACTTCCCCGGAGGATTTGCCTGAGCTTCCTCCGGAGAAGGCCAAATCAAGAAGTACTTGTGGAGCTCGTACTTCCAGTCGGCATACCGTAACTGCCAGTGATGGCACAGGTATGTACTGAGCTCGACGTTCTCCAAGTCGAACTCAAAATTAATCTGCAATCAATTATTAAAGTTAGTAAACTAATTAAAAAATATGAAATTAATGTTAAAAATGGGAAAAAAATATATCGATAACTCGCCCCAACAACGCGTGATCTCCTCTGGGGTTTGGGTTCGAAATGTGTCCCCCATCATCAGTGACTTGGTGCGAAGAATCGCACCAATGTCATGAACTAGGAGGCTGTGAATTTTTACCGGCGCGGACCGGAGGCGCTACACGTACACCACCAGTATCTTTGCATTTGTTGTCCTGCAAATCAGCTGGGATGTCAAACCTCGGTTTAGCCCGCGCACGTTCACCGACCTACCTGCACGTTCACCGATAATTATCTAACATTTTCAAACAAAAAACTTCCTTCAAACTTGTGGGCAAAATTGAACAATAAAAAGCTTTAGCAACTGTTACTCTTATCTTTTCCACAGATCCCATATCTGATCATATATGCCTAGTATCCAAGATTTCGTTTTGTGTCAGAATTAAATACATCGACCGAATAAATCATTAAATTTAATATATATCGAATAAAGAAATAGATTCTAACCTTCAAAATTTTGTGCAAGTTGAAAGCGCATTAGAAGGTGGATGCTAGTTATGACTTACGAATATAACTTAGTAAGATGTAGTAACTATTGCATAGAGCATTTTAATTCTACCCAATTAGTCACTAATGTTAATTACAGTGGTTATTTTTCTTTTTTGATATAAGCTTATTGGGGAAAGGGAATTACAATAAAGAATAATATACTTACATATCACCCTTGGGACTTGCTACTTCCTCGTACCTTGATTTATCGAAAATTTGTGTAAATATATTATAATCGGAATCGTTCAACTCCTAAATCATCATTTCAAGATCATTTATACAAAAACTTAGCCAAATTGTAGATCATTTAGTCATTTATATGTGTAAACTAAATGGACGGTTCGATACCGATACCATTGACTTGTATTATACATATAAATAACTAAAGGACTTCCAAAGTTGTTGATTTTTTTGTGAAAATGATCTTGAAATGATTTTTTTGGAGTTGAAAGGTTCCGATTATGATATATGTATAAGGATTATTCTATATATCGAAAAGGTGGTATGAGGAGTTGAACGATTTCGATTATAATATATGTATAAAGATTATTTTATATATTGTCACCAACCGCTAGTCCGACTACAAATCATAATGCCAAACACGCCAAAACATGTCAGATCTCTCTATAAGATTGAAGATTATAACATCTATCGAAAGAGTGACAGAAATAAAGTGTAATTGGGGAACGAAATTAATAAACAAAAATAAAAAAATAAAAACTTGTAGTTATTGAAAGGCTATGAGGGTTTGAATCATATCCAATTGCTTGACAATGGAAAAACCGATCATAACCCCGCCACCCGACCGGTTCTTTCCTCTTTGGACAGTGGAGGCTGAAGTAGCTAGGTTTCTTTCTACGTTGGTTTTGGGGGACATAATTATAATAAGATTTTGGATCTGGTGCCAACTGACAAAGTGACTTGTAACAAGACTATAACATTCCCAATTTATATTAAAAAATAAATAAATAAACCCAATTTTCATGTGGCTTTAATGAGTTTGAATAAATAAATAAAATAAACTTGGAATCTCCAAGTCAAACGGAGCAGGCCAAAGAAGGAAGAATTGTCTTATAGGTAGTCGTCTTTCTCACTTCACTCACTCACACCAGGTCAAACCACATCATCTTTGATTCTTCAGAGACAGCCAATTAAACACGCGCTCCGCCACTAATGCCTCCCTACCTATAAATTTACACCTCTCTCTCTTCCATTTTCTCAAAACACACTTACAACTTCTTGCCCTTCTCAATTCAATTCAAGTTGGAAATTGGAACTTCGCTACTTCTTCATTTCAAGTACCGCAACTGATTCATTAACCCATTTCAAGATATGGGTGTCAAAGGCTTCGTTGAAGGCGGCATAGCTTCCATAATCGCCGGCGCCTCCACTCACCCACTTGACTTAATCAAGGTCCGCATTCAGCTCCAAGGCGAATCCGGCCACCTCCCAAACCCTGCTATGCAGCCAGCTTTCCGCCCCGCCCTCGCCTTCAACTCCGCCTCCTCCATCACCCCTTCATTCCACATACAAACGCCCCAACCACCCCGCGTGGGGCCCATCTCCATTGGACTCCGCATTGCCCAAACTGAAGGCGTCGCCGCTCTTTTCTCCGGCGTCTCTGCCACCATCCTCCGCCAGACACTTTACTCCACCACCCGGATGGGTCTTTACGAAATCCTCAAGAAAAAATGGGCCGACCCGGAATCCGGAAACCTCTCGCTCCCCCGCAAGTTAACTGCCGGTTTAGTTGCCGGTGGCGTTGGAGCCGCCGTTGGAAACCCCGCTGACGTGGCAATGGTCAGGATGCAGGCCGACGGGCGTCTCCCAATCGACCAGCGCCGCAACTACAAAAGTGTGATCGACGCAATCCGCGAAATGTCAAAACACGAGGGGATTACTTCTCTGTGGCGCGGCTCAGCTCTTACGGTGAACCGCGCTATGATCGTGACGGCTTCCCAGTTGGCGTCTTACGATCAACTAAAGGAGATGATATTGGAGAAGGGGGTGATGAGCGATGGGATTGGGACCCATGTGATGGCGAGCTTCGGGGCAGGGTTCGTGGCCTCGGTGGCATCGAACCCGATCGACGTGATCAAGACGCGTGTGATGAATATGAAGGTGGAAATTGGTGGGAAGGCACCGTATGATGGGGCATTGGACTGCGCGATGAAGACAGTGAAGGCTGAAGGGCCCATGGCATTGTATAAGGGCTTTATCCCTACAATCTCAAGGCAGGGGCCCTTTACAGTGGTCTTGTTCGTTACTTTAGAGAAGGTCCGAGAAATCCTAAAAGATTTTTGATACATATTTTCCTAATTAATATTCATTGATTCATCGTATGAAAGAACAATATTCATTCATTCACTGTATAAAAGAAAAATATTCATTCCTTATTTTATTTTATGTTTCATTATTTGACATTTCAATATATTATTTATGCAAAAGATCAACAAAATTGAAGATTATTCAGTAATTTATTGTATCAACTAAATAGACTATTAATGGACATGAAAATGATATTAAGATTGATGATTAAGGAAGGTTTACTACCCATATGCGACAATACCAAGTTTACTTCTAGTTTAGATGTCTTTAATTTAGAATTGAATTTGAAAAATACTTTGTGTTTTTTCTTTTTTTTTTTTTAGGGAATTCCAGATATCATTGAGAATAAACAAAGGAATACAACGAGGTGCAAGATGTGGCCTAGTTAAAACGTTGTTGGTGATTTTAACCCAGCTAAGGAAAAAGAGTGTCATGCACCAAAGAAACACAACAGAAACAAGAAAGCAACAGAACAAGAAAAACAAACTCGAAAAAATAGAGTCATAAAACCACAAAACTATGCTAAGTCAACCAGCACCGCATCATGAAGCCAGGGAGGTTCTTCCTTCATCCACACCGCCAAATCCATGAGATTGAGAGCATTGCATGCAAGACGATGCACCACCTGATTGCTCTGCTTTGGACGAAATTGGCATGAGGAGTAAACAAAACATCGCCCAGGCGACGGATATCATTAAGCAGAACACCATCCACACCAAACTGGCTCGACGCGTCGTTCACACCATGGACTGCAGAAAGACAGTTGGACTCCACCAAGACATGACCAAAACCTCCATCAAAAGTCGTATGAAGACCCATTATGATTGCACGGAGTTCAGTGAAATAAGGGAGATGATTGGCCGCCAAAGGGACCGGAGCAGCAAGCAGCGTTTCTCTTCCAGATTCTCTGATAACAACACCAAGGCCTCTTCGAGTGTAAGGACCCTTCCCGAATTTCTCCTCGAAACCCGGAAAGAACCCTTATCCCGTCTGACAGCCCTTTTACCTCAAGATTTTATACTAGAACTACCCTTTATCTTTAAATAATTTTTAGTAAACCTTACAGAGTTCCCAACGGAACCTCTGTACTTACTGACCACTCCTACCTGTCAGACGTAGGACATCATACAGGTCAAAGCCAAGACCTCGGAATAGTGGTGGTCCAAATTGGAATACCCTCTGACACCAAATGTCAGTAGGTCAGACACTGCTGACACCTCTACTGGAATACCACAAGACAACCGACTAGTCAGATACTTTTGAACCAACAATAATTCGTCCCTCTGGGTCACCGCCCATACCAACCCACATACCCGGATGACGAAGTATTTCCATAGGCTGATTTATCACATGACAATCGTCGTCAAACCATATTAGAGCTGGAAATATCCTCAGCTATCATATCACAGCAGTCGGCATATCCCTAGCCACCAGGGTATCCCTTGGGGTGTGCTAGTCTTGTATCACAACTCTCTGTATTATGCATAAATAGCCTCGCGACCCGGCGGAGCCAAAACTCCTCGATGCCAGAGTCGGAGCACTCAACGAACCAACGGAGTAAAACTCTCGATGCTAGTCGAAGAACAATAACCAATTATATTGAAGGTTCACCGGGTTCACCGTCAATAGCGGATCCTAGTCCCATTTTCTGGTCCTCCTCAAATATATTTATCTTGGAGGTTCACCGGGTTCACCGTCTCAGCGGATCCTAGCCTCCCTCAATCAATGTTTATCTCGGAGGTTCACCGGGTTCACCATCTCAGCGGATCCTAGCCCCGGATCCTGGCCCCCCCTCAAATCGGTATTGTTTATTTTGGAGGTTCACTGGGTTCACCGTCTCAGCGGATCCTAGCCCTGGATCCTAGCCCCCCTCAAAACAGTATTGGATCCAAAATCAAGTATTTATAATCACAAATACGGTTTCAACTCAAAATCATGGACTCAAATAATTACCACGTCAAAACGATATCTCGATGTGACTCATGTATTTCACCGAATGTATCATACCTCACGACTTGATATCGTGATACGTATCTCGGAATTGACCCTCGAGATACCCTAATCTAGTGGTAGTTTATACTCATTCTAGAGTACCTACTTCTCATCGATATTCTAATTTAAATCTCGAAATCTATCTTTGAAATGTACCACTAAAGTATTAGTTTATACTCGTTTCAAAGTACCTACATCTCATAATTAACAATGTTGGGTCCTAAAGCTAACCCTGGCATAGTCTAGATTTCCTATCATCATCTTGCATCATTCTCATTCCATAAATATATTATTAGTCAACCAAACATTCATCACCACACACATAATTACATCAAATACTACTAACACAATTAAATCAATCATCATTCAATTGAAATCCCAGTAATCACATAATCTATCACATAACAGTACATAAGTCATATAGGTATGAGTTTAGGAAAGGATTCCACTCACAAACATCATCCAACCCAAAATTCATGGACGCTCTAGCCCAAGGAACACATGCACAATAATAACCCAACTACCTTGACTTTCCGACCTCAAAATCCGCTTCAAGACCGGTCAAATCCGGCCCGGCTCGACCTGACTCGGTCCAACTCGACTCAACTCAACCGGTTCACTCAACTCGACCGGTTCAACTCGACCCGATCGGTTCACTCAACCCGACTGATTCACTCGACCTGATCCGATCTGACCGACTCAACCAGACCGATTCACTCAACCTGACTGGTTCAACTCGACCCGACCCGGTCTGACCCGACTCGACCGGTCGCCAGAGAAGACGATCAGCTGCCGACGCCGTCGCTGAAGTCTGGCTTGAGAAGATGACCGGCAGCCGCCGTCTGGTTTCGCCGGAATCCCCCATTTTCAGCCGAAACTTCAAGCTTTTATAACTTCTTCATTTCTTGACCGTTTTTCACGATCCACACATGTAAATTCATTTACTTTTCACCAGGAATCCAAATATGAGGTCAAAGTTCCTAGATCGTACCTGGTTTGGCCGGAAAACGACAGAGAAGATTCGGTCCACTTCCCTCCTCCGTCCGTCGCCTACGGCAGTGCTCCCGCTCCGATGATTACACCAAAAGACTCGTGGGATCGCGAGGAAGATCCTTCCAGCCTTAGTTTCGGTCAAATCGGACTGAAATTCGTCCGGTGAAAATGGGTTTTGGTGTTCTCACGGGGAGAAACGGGTAGGAGAGAGATAGAGACTGGAAAAAAAAAATCTCTGGACCCCCTCCCTCAAGGAGAGAGAAAATATCTAATATATAGTTCCAACTTTTCCAAAATTACCAAATTGTCCCTGAAACTTCTAGACCCGTAACGAACTCATCGGGTCTCCATTTTCCGCGTGCCGCCTGTCTACGAACTCGTGAGTTCGAGACCTACGCAACGACCTAAGAAAAATTCCAAAAAGTACTGCCAGTCAAAAAGTGACTCCCGAACCCGTCCAAAATCGAGGGTAAAATCGTCCAATTCTCAAAATAATTTAATTTCTGGTCCGGGTCGTTACATCGAGGCATATCAGGCCATGTGGCACCATCAACATTCAACTCGTAGACATTCCCAGGGGGTGGTTCCCATTTAATCTGAGAGTGAGACATGGGCAGAGTTTTTTGAAAAGCTCCATGTACTCGCTTGAACTCGTGTGCAAGCTCCAGCCATCTTGGCAGAGAATTAGCCACTGTGTTGGTGGAATTTTGGAACAATTGTAGGTTGCAATGGGACCACAAACCCCACAGCAAGTAAGAACTTGTACTTAGATCATCCTTGGAAAGCACCGCCGTCAGATAACACCATAAATCCTTAAAACTCCCATGCTTCTTGAAAACTAGATAGGCTTTGCAAGGTAGAATCTCCTACATACACCACCAAAGAAACAACTTGACCTTTGCTTCCACCTGCAAAGACCAAAGTTGAGTCCACAGATTCACTCCACCCAGCGTCGACATTCCTACATGCCCTTCTTCATGATCCCGGATTGTGCTCGCTAACCAATATCCACTTCATACATTATAACATCCCAACTTCTCAAAGTGCCATACCATTGTGTCAGGATTGTCACCATAGGTGCTCAAGGGAATGCCGAGAATGACATCAGCTTCATTTAGCTAGAAAGACTGGCTCACCAGCTCATGATTCCATTGTCCGTCTTGATTGAAAAGATCACTCACATAAAGATGCGCCGGAAGTAACCTTGGAGATTGTCGCCGAAAAGAGTAAGGTATTACACACGTATAGTGCTGCCATTGCCAACCCTCCATCGAAGCCCTTGTACTAGGAGATCTCGTCCCCACAAAAGTGATCTCAAAGTGAAAGAAGGACGGGAACCAAGCTTAGTATCCATAATATCACAATGGGGGTAATAAAGGGCTTTGAGTACTCTAGATACAAGAGCATTAGGTTTGTTACCAATTTGCCACACCTATTTAGCCAACATGGCTTGGTTAAAGTACTCGATATGACGAAAACCCAACCTACCAACTTAGACAAACACAGAACACTCCACCTCTTCCAATGGATGTCGTTGCCACCCTTTTTTTTCCCCCACCAATATTTAGCTAAATACCACGGATCTCATTGGCAGTGGTCATGGGCATTTGGAAACAACTCATGGAATAGGTAGGGACTGATTGGGAAACCGCTTTGATCATAATTTCCTTTCGTGCTGCTGATAAAAATTGCTCCTTCCAACCTCTAGTTTTTTGCTACAGTTTTTGAATTACCGTTTCAAAAAGCGACCGCTTCCCTTGACCCACCACCGTAGGTAAGCCTAAATATTTGGCATGACAGCTAACCACCGGGACTTGAAGTACCCCTGCGACCGTAGCTATTAAGGTCCGTAATAGCATTAGGGATGAAAGACAGAACCGACTTGTCACGGTTAATTTTTTGGCCCACCACTTCCTCATAGATAGAAAAAATGGTCTGCAAAGTCTCCCCTGCTTCCACAGTTGCGTCTTCAAAAAGAATAGAATCATCTGCGAAAAATAAATGAGAATTAAGTGGTGCCGTAAGGGCCACTCGGATTCCCATTAGTGAACCCTGCAGTACTTCTTGGTTGAAAAGAGTGGTAAAGCCCTTTGCACGTAAAAGGAAGAGATACGGTGACAGAGGACATCCCTGTATAGCCCCCGTTGAGGTATAATATGACCCAAGGCGGCCCCTTGCCATAGCACTGAGAATGAGATTGTGGTAAGGCAATCCATAATCTTCTGAACCCACATCGAATTGAACCCCATTTTGATCTTTAAAGCTTCCATAAAATACCATTCCACCTGGTTATATACCTTGGCCATATCAAGCTTCAGGGCCATTTTGGGAACCCCAGTTCTTTTTTTATCCTTCATATAATGGACACATTCAAAGCCAGTGAGGCAATTATCAATTATGTAGCGTCCCGGGACAAAAGCACTTTGACTTTCGGAAATTACCGCCGGAATGATGCCCTTGAGTCTATTTGCCATGGTTTTGGCCACCAACTTGTACATGATAGCGAATAAACTAATAGGCCTGAACTGATTGACACTTGTTGGTGAGGTTACCTTCGGAATAAGTGCGAGAAGTGTGTGGTTGAAAGCCTTCACGCTCATTTGCTCGTTGAGGATTTTCCGTTAGGTGTCACTGACCTCATCCCCAACTATATGCCAATAACGTTGATAGGCTGTGATGGGCTTCCGGCATTATTCTATCAAGATATTTTGTATTTTCAAGTTTTATTACATAGAGCATATATTCACATTCTATCCGAAGTTAGAAATATTAATTACATTGCTTATTTTAAGGATTCCTTTGAGAACTATTTGGTTTTTAATTTTTCGTTTTTTATATTTACATGAAAAAAATATTTGGACGCATATAAAAATATAACAAATATAAAAAAAATTAAAAACCAAGAATATATGAATCAAATATATAATTTCCTCTTATTTTGGGACATACTGTAACTTTTATTTAATAATGATGAAGTTTATTTCGTTGATAAATAATTGTACAATATAAAACAAGTTAGACGACAATATACTGTAACTTTTATTTAATAATGATGAAGTTCATTTCGTTGATAAATAATTGTACAATATAAAACAAATTAGACGACAATAACTATCAATGAACCTAGTTGAAAAACCTATACCGATCATGAATGACAAACGCGGAATAGGACAATTGGAGGCCATGATGCTCACACACACACATCTTTTTGAAATCCCTTGCACTCCACCATAACCATTGTTACCCAAACAACTTCCGGTTTCGAAAGTACGTACAATTGGTGCACGCACTACCATCACTTGACAATCCCACAATGTGATATAAGACACAATCCCACATGGGGATAGTAGACAAAACCACGCAGACACAGCGAGCCAACCCAAAGGGTTGTTGGAATTATTCCGACAATCTAAATTTAAAAAATAAACAAAAAAAGTACTAATTTCTCAAACAGCACCACCTCATCCTCATCGCATTCCATGTCTAATCACCGTTGCCGCCACCAACCTCCAGTCTGACAACAAACCATATCGTCAAATACAGATAAGGTCGGTCAGTCACACACACTATAACATGTTATATCTCCCTAAAAGATTACATATTTATGCACATATTGAAAGGAGGAGGTAAAGATAAAGTATGATTGAGGAACGAAATTAATTAAACCAAAAAAGATGTAAAACTTGCAAAGATAAAGAGGCTAACGAGAGTAGAATCATACCTTCCATGACAACGAAGCTGACCATATGTAAGTGATGAGTAACTTTAATCTAATTCTTATAGTGAATATTGTACAACGTTTGAGAGATGGTTGAAACATGTGAAACAAAAAAGTGAGAATTGTCGACATTTAGAGATTGGAATCATGTAAATTCGGGTTGGTGATTATTCACTAAACACTTTATTATTTGTAACTATGAAAGTACATAATATGATACATATATAAAACATTGAATGAATCAAATATATAATTTCCACTCACTTGGAACATATATATTGTAACTTTTATTTATTAATGACGAAGTTCATTCATGGATAAAATAATTGTACAATGTAAAACAAATTAGAAAACAATAGCTTGGCAATGAATCTAATTGAAAAACCTCGAGTAATCAGAGTTGAAAAACGAGAAATAATTCAGTTGGACGGCATGGCGCTCACACATACATTATTTTTCATTCCCTACCAGCCACCCTAACCATTGTTGCCCAAATAACTGCGGTTTGCGAAAGTACACTTGTTGCACACAACCAATCATAGGACCCTCCCACATTAGGGATGGTAGACACAACCAGGCAACCCAAAGGGCTTTTGGAATTATTTTGAATAATATAAATTCAAAAACTAAACATACACCACCTCAACCTCGCCTCCTTCCATTACCAACCACCATTGTCGTCACCAACCTCCAGTCACACTACATATCATAGCGTCAAACACATATCAGGTCGGTCAATCAGCCATATATAATATGTTCGATCTCCCTACAAGATTGTAGATAGGAGGCAGAGATAAAATATAATTGAAGAACGAAATTAACAAAACTAAAAATGAAGTAACTTGTAAGAATCATGAGGAGGCTTACGGAAGTTGAAATATCCAATTACCTGACAACAAAAGACCTACCATACCCCCCCGCCACCCAACTCCTTTCTTCCTCTCTCTCTCTCTCAAGTCAAACGCAGCAGGCCAAAAGAACGAAGAATAGTCTTGGAGATAGTGGTCTTTTCAGTTCTGACTTCACTCGCTCGCACCAGGTCAAACCACAGTACCACACCATCTTTGATTCTTCACATATCAGCCACTTAAAACACGCGCTTCGCCATTAATGCCTTCCTACCTATAAATACACCTCCATCTCTCTTCATTTTTTCTCAACCCACACTCATAATCTCTTGCCTCTCTCAAATCTCAGTTCAATTCAAGTTGGAAACTCCAAGCTAGCTCATTACTTCTTTCATTAATTTTTAAGTGTAAGTCATTTATTCATTTAACAGATATGGGCGTAAAAGGCTTCGTTGAAGGTGGCATAGCTTCCATAATCGCCGGCGCCTCCACCCACCCACTTGACCTAATCAAGGTCCGCATCCAGCTGCAAGGTGAATCCGGCCACCTCCCAAACCCTGCCATGCAGCCAGCCTTCCGCCCCGCCCTCGCCTTCAACTCCGCCTCCTCCATCACCCCTTCATTCCACTTGCAAACAACCCAACCACCCCGCGTGGGGCCCCTCTCCATCGGACTCCGCATCGCCCAAACCGAAGGCGTCGCTGCTCTTTTCTCCGGCGTCTCCGCCACCATCCTCCGCCAGACTCTCTACTCCACCACCCGAATGGGTATCTATGACATCCTCAAGAGAAAATGGGCAGACCCGGAATCGGGAAACCTCCCGCTCCCGCGCAAGTTAACCGCCGGTTTAGTTGCCGGAGGTGTCGGCGCCGCCGTTGGCAACCCCGCTGACGTGGCAATGGTCCGGATGCAGGCCGACGGGCGTCTCCCAATCGACCAACGTCGCAATTACAAAAGCGTGATTGACGCAATTCGCGAAATGTCAAAACACGAGGGCATTGCATCTCTGTGGCGCGGCTCGACTCTTACGGTGAACCGCGCGATGATCGTGACGGCTTCCCAGTTGGCATCTTACGATCAGATGAAAGAGATGATATTAGAGAAGGGCGTGATGAGCGATGGGATTGGGACCCACGTGGTGGCGAGCTTTGGGGCCGGGTTCGTGGCCTCGGTGGCGTCGAACCCGATCGACGTGATCAAGACGCGGGTGATGAATATGAAGGTGAAAATCGGTGGGAAGGCGCCGTATGATGGGGCATTGGACTGTGCGATGAAGACAGTGAAGGCTGAGGGGCCCATGGCTTTGTATAAGGGCTTTATCCCTACAATCTCGAGGCAGGGACCCTTTACTGTGGTCTTATTCGTTACCTTAGAAAAGGTCCGGGAAATTTTAAAAGATTTTTGATATATTTTTTTTGTAAATAATATTCATTCATTGTTTTACTTTATATTTAATTTATTTGTTTTGTGTTGGATATAAAAGAGAGAATTACTATCGAGATTATCTGCAAATACCACACAATTTGTGGTATCTGACTTCATTACATTGTTTTTGACTTCATTATCCGTTTTCACATTTTGTGAACAAAGTATAAAAGAAAAATAATAAGAGTGATTGTATGAAAAGTACGAATAAAAGATGAACAATAAAAAAAAATCTTGAAAACAAAAACCACAAAATAATTTTTTTTAGATCATAAAATAGTTTGAGTTTAGTTTTTACTGTGTACTTTGTCTGCTAAATTTGTTTCTCCGATCTTATTATGCCCCATCTCTTTTCCACTTTTCTTTCTTTGCTTATTCTCAATCTCAAATATAAAAAATGAAAATTAAAAATTGTTACTTTCGTTGACTACCATTTGATAGAGTTTGGTTTAGTTTTCATTTTGTGAACTTTTCCTTCACCATATATTTTTGTATGCCTTCTACAATGTCCTTTCTCCACTCTTCTTCGTCACTTTTCCTATATCTCAAACACACACAAAAAAATAAAAAATAAAAAATCGAATGCTAAAATCCGAAACCTTATAGTTATCAAACTGGACCTTAGTTTGTTGGTTAATGTTGGTTTCTTGTTTTCTGTCAAATGTATGATCAACCCATTTGGGCAATTGGTAAGAAAGACATTATATCCTGGCAAATAGGGGACAGCTTTATAATGGAAAGTAAGAAAATCAAATATAGCAAAGAATATGAACTCTATTTTCTTCTGTATATATCTCTGTGTTTTCAAGTACATGTACACATGCAATTTGCACAGAAGTAATGGGTGCAAGCCTTACAAACCACCTCCACTCAAAAATGTTTAGGCAGAAGAACTTGCATCAATGCTAGCAGAAGAGAACTCGTTAATGAATTTGGGCACCTCTTCCTCCCATTTCATAATCTCACTAGCATATCTAAGAGCTTCATCTACAGTATCAGGCTCTAACGCCGTAACCACCGAAACAAACAGCTTCCGATCAGTCAGAGACTGAAAGAGTCTTTTGAACTTCATCGCAATATACTGAAAGGCCCGGTGAGCCAGTGTCGGGTTAGTGCTGTTGTTATTGCTACTGCCGGGGTTATGGCTGGTGACTGGATTGAAGTCTTGAAACCATTCACATCGCGTCAGAGGGACTTCGTCGATCTTTTCTTCTAGCAGATCAAATTTGTTGAGTATCAGAAGGAAGTCTTTGTGGTCGAAGGCCAGATGAGTGACAATGTTTTCGAATAGCTGCTTACTTGCCATCATCTTGTTTGTGCAAACCCCGTTAGCATCTTCAGAAAACTCATCGTAGTCCGTCAATGCAACAGTAAACAGGACCATATTGACATCTTCAAACATGTCCACCAACTTACAGTTTCCTCCAAGGCTGCTATGATGTACTCTGATGAGTTGGTACCTGAAAAGAAAACCATGTCGAGGCATTTTAAATAAACATACTTTGATACCTGTTTTTCGAAACATTCAAATAAAAATGGTTCAGTTTTTCTTTTTAAGATAAACAGAAAGGAGTGCAAGCTGACTTTTTTGGAATGCTAATTGCAGCTCCCTAAACTTTTTTGGAGTCATTGTCTCAACAATTATGATACTTGACAATAAAGGACAGGTAAAAATTTTTAAGTTTTGAATTTTTGAATTCAAGACTGTATCTTGCAAATGAAATTTGATGTTTCCTGCGTTTTCAAGTTCATATCAGCTAAGGAAATCATCCAATTTCACTAATTATTCTCAACCATTTTAAAAGTTTCGTGCTTAGCCATGTGGTATGCAGTGTTGATGACTAGTTATAAATTATCTAAAACTGCAAAGAATTTTCTATGCATTGGACAAAGAACGTCAACGATAAATTTAATGAGCAACATTAACAAGAGATTTCACCAAATCCACGACCAATGAAGAATATTTAAGGCACTTATTGGTTGAACATTTTATACTTGAGGAATGAATCAGGAACACTAACCTTAACGAAGGGTCATGCTGAAAGGGAGGGTCAAGATTGCTATTTCCTGATGATGCGGGAATTGAAAATTCCATGCTAGTAAGGCTGTTGGATGAGGTGATTCCCTCAGCATACAAGATGTCCATGTCTGACAGCTCATAATCCGGCCTTGAAATCTCAACAGCCTGCACGAAAAGGTACATATTTAAATTGAATGACAAGCATATACTGCAAAGCACATATTATTCACATTCCATATTCATATCCATATTTATCCACAAGGTCAGATCAACATTCTGAGCATCTGGAGCATCAAATAATTTACTCAAGTAAGAAACGAGATTAATAAACAAAAAAATAGGAGCAATAGCACTTTGAGAAGGTGAATTGGCTAAAACTAGAGGATAGGGATCACAGAGCGTGATCTCACCCGATTAAGAAAATAAGATGCTGGCCTGGGTAGCATTTGTATTTCATTCCTCCGATCGTATGTGGCCTGAATAGCCGGGTCCTTCCACAACTCCTCAACAAATGGTGCATATTCACGAGTTGCTGCTGGAAATATGGCTTCCAAATTACCAGATACCATAGATTTGAGGAGCCAATCTGAAAAAGCTTTCAGTCTTGGGCCAATGGAATATTTTGTTTTATTGTCAAGCTCGGTTATACTTCCTGTAGTCAAGTAAATAACTTCAGACCTGAGTCCGTAATGGTACTCGTAACAATAAATTCATACAAAAGGCAAGCATCTTACTTTATTTTAATATTTTTTTATAAGCCAAACAATAATGTAATAATCAAATAGTAGAAAGATACACAAACTTGAAACAGAACGAAAACGGAAGACTATATAAACCCAGACAATGTCATAATCCCTGATTCCCTCTTATCATTATCTTCCAAGCCAATATTTGAACAGTGAATTCACGAAGGTACAGGCTATGGAAAAAATTGATGCTAGCCTTTTATCCCCACGCTGGGTAAATTGCTGCACACTTGAGAAAAGCTCCTAATCTAAGATCTTCTATAGGGTAACCCTTCTTCCATTTTATGTTAATACAAATGTAAGTATCCCATCCAAACAAAAACTAATCAAAGATCTCATCTAATTTATTAAAAGAACTAGTTATCTTCAAGTTTGATAGGAACAGGACAACTGACGTTTAGTGAATAAAATGCTAACAATACACAACCGTTACACATTGACGTGAAAAGAAAAAGGCAACATATAATATAAACCTAATAGAGATAATAGGAATCATTTTTTTTTAATGTACCTGAGGAGGGGCCAGATTCATCTAGAAGCAGTCCTTTTCCTTTTCTCTTCTGAAGCAAACTTTCTTTTTCAAACCATTCACGCCCCTCAAGCAGTATACCAAGATAACTGTATAATCGGCTTTGGATCATGACCTTAATAGTTTGGCGCTCATCTTCAGAGAAAGGAACATTGTACAGAAGCTTGGCCTAAATTAAACAACAAACTTAACATCAGAAAAAAATCCAGGCCTCATTTTCCTACTGAAAATAATACACATCCAATTGCTGAGAGACGCTTAAGTTAGTATCGCATTTTCCTTCCAATAGTTTGTTAAACATCATAAAAAACAAAAATAGAACATGGGATCCTGTTACAAAAGTGTAAGAAAATAAACAATGAGAAACTTGATATAAGCTTTCATGATACCATTATTCTACTAAAATAATGAAGTAATGCTTAGTTAACTATGTGCATGTTAGCACTCGATAGTTATTAAAATTCCAAATAGAAACGCACTTGTCAGATAGGATGCACCAAGAAAATACACATTTTTTGTACATTTCCGTGCATGTACACACCTTCAACTATGTACATGTATAAATACACTGAACACTACCAATCAGCAACAAGTTTCTCGAAAACTTGAACCCATGCTAATATTAGTTTGGCTATCAAGTTTAGAGTTGAAGGTGTGTACATAGGAAATCCCAGAAGCTATGCAATAGGAAATGCACCAATTAGGTTATTATCTTTACTATATTAAGATATGTATGTGTACTAACAAATGTATACCTGTTTAAATATAGTGCTTGTGCCAGATTTGTGATACCCAACTAGAACAAGTTTGTTAAGCATTCTCTCTTCAACAGGGTGGCTGTCCACTTCGTCCGCAGAAGGATTTGCAGAATCAGATGGAATTGGCAAGGACAAGACATTACAAACCAGCTTTATTCTAGTCTGTAAAGCAGTAACTTCACCGTTAAGGGATGCTTGAAGCATGAGATTGATAGGAAAGACAGGCAAGTCATTTCATATCCAAATGCATACATACCTTGTCCCATATCTTTCCTTTTACTTGATTCATTCCCTCTTCCTGATAGGACCCATCTGCACTCACCCAGTAGTGAAGATTTCCTTCACATGGCACTCCTGCTAACTGCACCATTTAACAAATTAACATCAATACAATTTTTTTTTCCATACCTTATAACACCCAATGAACTTGAATGAGTCCAGTATAAAAACCTGCAGCATGAAGACCTCTAATTTAGTAATCTCCCGATTGTTTATCAATATTTTTGTATCCCCGTTACTAGCATTTCTCTTTATGTGACCTCCAACATTCAACTGGGGGCTTATAATTTGGCAAGGCCTATGCCCTTCCTGTTCAATTAAAGCAGCACAATTATCCCATTGCAGTGCAAGTTGCAACAATATACAAGTGGCTAAAAATTTGAGCTGAATTCAATGGTTACCTTTCCCCAAAAACCAGACACATTATCATACCAATAGCATCCTGGTTTTAGCTTTTTTGGCGGGTTTCTGCAACTTTGCAATCGAGCCAACTCTTCTTGCGTAAGAGGCTCTTCGTTAACAAAAATAAGATTGCCTGGAAGTTGATTTGATTGGCATGATATCTCAGCTTTCATTATGAGCTCAACTTCCAATTTAGTGAGAAGCCGCTTGAGCAGCCTAGAACACTTTCCCAGTTTCTTTCGCCGCGACTCATCAATCCCGGAACCAATGCAAGTAACACATTTCCTTCCTTCTGGCATTGACCCCATTGCTCTCAGCACACAATTATAACAATACTTTTTGTTACAAACAATGCAAACTTCCTTCTCAGTGAGTCTGTTTCCTTTCCCACATCGAAAACACGACCCTTTATTCCCATTCCCCTCAACCCTTGGCCTCACTTGCACATAATACTCCTGATCAGAAATATCAGATTCTGCTTCCTGAACTATGTCATTCGAGTCAGGATCACGAAAAGTCACCGCTGACGGCCTTTTAACGTGGTGAGGAGTTTCATCACCACCAGCTTCCTCTCTTCCAGAGAAAACCTCAGATGAAAGACTGTGCGAGCTTAAACCAGAATCTGATGATCCCGAATTCCCAGGGCTCATATAATTTTGAAAGCCTTGAGCGTCTTCTTCACCATCGTCAGGCAATAGCACACCCTCCAATTTTCCAGAGAGCCGGTAAGAAACCCCCAATCTTCCAGAGACCACCTTTTGTCCATTGCTAATTTCCAATTCAGGAGGGGATTCTGATTTGGAAGAAAAAGTTACCTTTTCTGGCTTTGCTTCACTTCCAAGTTTCGACTCTTTCCTGGGCTTCTTGTTAGAGTGGCTAGATTTCGCAATCGGCTGAATAACTGGAAGCGACAAATTGTTTAAGAGAGAGGCTGAAGAAACTGGAGCAGCAGTGGGGATTTGGTGAAAATCAACAGGAACTACCTTTGGAATATCGTAAGCCACAGGAGGACCAGTGTACTCTACGGCAAATGAATATTCCAATTCCATGCTAAAATCTTCATCAGTAGCAAAATCAACACCACTTGAAACCCTAGCATGACTCAATTTTCTCATAATCGCAGCCATATCAGAGCTATGAAAATTCAGCTAAAATTCGGCACATTTAACACTCTAACCATTGATATCAAAAACCCATGAAGATTAAGCATTTGCTTTCACACCCCAAGAATCAAATCGAGGATTCCGCAAAAACCCCAAAAGAAAAATTGAATTTTTTCACAAACCCATGAAGAAAAAACTATGGAAATTTGAGCTGAAACAAACCAAACGACCTCTACCTCTCTCTCACCTTTCCCCTAACGAAGAAACAGAAAAGAAAGAAGACGTAGACTCTTTGATGAAAGTCACAACTGTAAAGACGCGGACTTGTTGGGGAAAGGCGACCAAGTTGACTTCCCATTTTCTCCACGCGATGCTGAGACGAAGCTACTTTGGAATTTCTCACAGCGAGAGAAGCAAATCGCCACACTCAAACTCTCTGCGGTGAGACTCGGTCGTCACACTCAGCTTGAGGAGCTGTTATTCTCTGAAGTTGCACGTACAGAAGTAACCATACTCCTCCTTTCTTCCAGTCAAAGCAACGCCGTACTTGTTACCCAGGAGGGTATTTTTGTCCTTATACTAACACAACGATGAGGTGTTTTGTCCGTACAGTCACATTTGGCAGTACTTGAGTATTGAGTCTTCACTCATGAAGCTCCGGCCTGGGCTGCAATTTTTCTGGGTCAATTAGAATCACGTCGGATTTTTTCAACCAGTTTAAATTAACATTTGTTTACAGCATTTTGCTTGATCAACTCTTCCAACATAAAAAATTAACATAAATATAAAATTAAGAATTAATTATAGGACTGTTTTGTTACAATATTACTTATCTAGTAATATTTCTACACATTGTATTGTGTGTTGATGCTAAAAATGGATTAACTTATAATTGACTTGTTGAGCTCAATCTTCTCACTCTCCTCAGTGATGGGTGATTTGCAAGGAAGAAAATAAGATCAAAGAGCACCAGTGTGGTGTCGGCCAAACAGCCTCCAATGCCTAAGTTAGTAGGTGAAGAGGACTGCATAGTAATTTCAGCAGCATAAAGGGCAAGAATGTCATTATTATTTTTAGGGGAGGTGCCCTTGTATTTATAGTAGCATTAAATGTTCTTTGTGAAACATTTCGATATGGGATGAAAGTCCTTTGTACTGGTGCCGACATGTGTCCCGGTGATCCCGAATCCTATGGTGGCACTAATATGATCAATCGATGAGTTGATCGACCGAGCATGATTAGGGTGATTAGCGGAGTGCCTATGTAGGTGGGATGCACCGTGACTGGTAGGACGAGAGTGTCGTGTTGCTGTCTGGCCGAGGGCCAAGTATTATTTTAGTGTAGTTCATAATTTTGGGATTTTAAGGTGGACTATAAAAGGAATGGTAATTTTTATGAAAAATAAATGAACCGTTGTTGGTATCCATACTTAAACGTAGTACACACGAATCTGGATTCAAAGTTGAACCAGTTATGTTGCAGTTTCAGGTGATTTTTGAACAATTTTTGTGTAAGAATGGGTCATATCAAGAAGAGAAATTATATATTATTTATAAATGTAAAAGTTTTCTTTGGAATTTTCTCAATTTATTGAAGAAGTCTTTCTGTTTTTTTTGGTCTGGATATATTTGAAAAGGTCTAAACAAAATCGTTTCCATTTCTAAATTACTTAGATAAATTGATTCTTTTCGTGCTAACAACTCTTCATGTTTCTACAATGACAAAACATGAGCATTTTCATGTCCAGAGGTTTATCAAAAAGGAACATTCATGACAAGGTAGCTCATTATGAGTGTCTTGTTGATTTGTACAATGCTTCACATTGATATAAAATTGGCTGATTTGTGTTGATATTGAATTCTTAGTTAGTGATTTCTAACTCTTGAGCCTCGAATGGTGCATGTTAAATAATAGAGTTGGATTCAAAACTCGGTTCCCGCCCCCAATTCGATTTCGAACTAGACCTTGTCCCGAAAAGTGTCATTCTGATCGATCTCGTCAAATTGGACGGACTTTCGGCCTTAATCCGACGATAAGCAATATATCGAGTTATGAGATCACAAGCTAACGAGATTCCGACACCGATTGTTGATATCCCAACTTTTGGACATGAAATGTGACTCCCCAACACTTGTCCGTCGACAAGCGAGATTAATAGGTCATATTGGGTTCCAACCTAATCCCAACCTTTAATATAACAATCTGTCATATTAGTTTTTTTTTTAAAGGGGACTAATTAGTGGCGAACCACAACAATCACGGTAACCACGGCAGCCCATTTTTCGGGAGCTAAAAAGACTCATACATGCGTTTTAGTTCACTTTTGACCAAAATCAGAAAATTCACCATTAGGGATCCAACACAGAAAGAGCCGAGAGCATATCGGGCATGAGAACACTCCAACCACTGAACCAAATTTTTGTGGTTACCTATGTCATATTAGTTAAAATTGTTGTGTTTATTGGGTGTTTTGTGTGTTTACCAAATTTGTGGGTGCATGTAGAACACCCAAGCCAATGTCTTACGAACCCCACATCTTCAATCCCGTAAAATTGAAATCCAGGTCCCTAACCCACCATCTTCAAGCCCGCCAAATAGCCCAACAACTGTTATCAAGACTAGATTACTTTTAATCACAATTTCAAGAAATGACTTAGCAAAAATCAAATGTTCCATACTTATCCTTGGCATACTTTATTACAAATGTTCATAATCTTGTAATGTAAATCAAAGGGACATAATTATTCATGTCGAACTTAAGACTTCATTCAATTACACGAAGATAATAACTTGTAGTCGGCTTGACCAACAAATTTGGAGAAACAATCTTTTCCCTATTGTGACCTTTCAGGTAGTAGTTACGTAGGGCTTGAAAGAAATGTCAATTATGAGTCATATGACTTTTGATAAAGGAAGATTTAGACATTCTATCCTCCTCTATTAAAATCAGTGATTACCAAACAATTATTAAGACCTTTCTCTTTACCAACAAATTGATATTTTGGGAAAATAATATATTTCTTTTTTTTTATGGCCTTTCAATAGTTTTTTTAAAATGTGAAAATAGGACTTATAACCATAAGTTGTAGTGCATTTGATATACTGTCACTTTCAGAGAGCGAAAATTATGGTACATAACTGACAAGAGTTCGAAACTCGCTAGGAGCACTTTGTGAACAAGGGTAAGCTGCACTCCAAACGGGGATTAGGTTCACCCTTCCCGTGAGGGGACACCTCGTGGTATCTTAGTTCGAAACTCGCTGGAAGCACTTTGTGGACAAGGGTAAGCTGCACTCCGAACAGAGATTAGGTCCACCCTTCGCGTGTGGGGACACTTCGTGGTATCTTAGTTCGAAACTCGCTAGGAGCACTTTGTGAACAGGGATAAGCTGCACTCTGAATGGGTATTAGGTCCACCATTCAGATATAGGGACACCTCGTGTATTTACCAAAAAAAATAGAACTTATGTTTATCATTTTTTTTTATAACAATATATGAAAATTAAGAGAGATTGAGTGAAGTTTTATAGTGCGTTTGGTCCTGGTTTCGATAATAGATTTTCAAGTATATATATACTAATGTATGATTTAACATAAATATCTTAATTTTTAATTGCACCAAGAAATAAGCATTTTATCAACTAATTATTGGGTTTTGGGAAAAAAAAATCTAATTATTGGGCTAATTTGTTTAAAGAAAATTATCTATTGTAACTTTATAAAACTTTGTTATTGGAAGAATAGGCTCTTTTTTTATACAACAATATTGAAAAGGAAATTTTGGATCCAGTAATCCAATGAGTTTTACATGAGGTATCAAATTCAACATAAATTTATCATTGTAATTTATGAAAAACGAACTTGAAATTTTTTACTTACAAATGAAGGGGTACATCAGTAGAACGTAACTCTATTAGCTGAAAAATCAGCAGTTATGTTTATTTTTTGATAGGGCAGTTTAGGTATTAGGGTTTTTTTAATACTAATGAGGTCATTATAATTAAGAGAGTTTAGGCAATATCTAATCTTTATTTTTATGTAATCGTGTTGGCACTGATATATTCTCAATTTGTAACTCTCATATTCTTCTTTTTATTTAAATTTTTTTTGACATAACGTATCATTATACCAGAAGAAAAATTATAACGAATTACGTACATTTATCAATTTACAAGTCACCTTTAGCCTCAAAGTCAAATAATTATATTGCAAGAAATGTTTTTTTTTTTCCAAAAATTGATAACACCATGGGCAATCAAATCTTTCCTCATGGACATCCATGTTTTAGTCATTTTCTACAAAGAAATCCGATTTCATATATTCATATTTTAATCACTCTCTCATCGAAACTTTCGATAGCAAAAGCATGCATGCATATTAAAAAGTCAAAAGATTTCAAGCAAATTGTAAATATGGATTTTGATTTTTCAGAAATGGGCATTCATTTTGCTTTCTCGTCAAGAAACTTCAAGACGAACGTGAAAGGCTAATGAACACTACTCACCAGTTTCAAATATTGGACCACGTACCCAACGAAGAAACCGACCATTATTAAAGTTTCACTTTTCTACAATATTGCGGGCATTAATAAATCGAATTTTTTCAATGCGTTTTATTTTCGAAACTGATGATTTTTTGAAACATCATATAAAGATCATTTTTATAAAAACTAAGATGAATTGAAGATTGTTGAGTTATCGATATAAGTCAATTAAACTGACAATTCTTCGTAAGGATCTTAATTGTTATATATCAAGACTATTATCGATTGTTCGAATATGTATTAGTTTTGTATGTTGTTTTAAAGAATCAAAATCCGGATTAATACATCTACTTAAAAGACATTCAATAATCAACAATGAGTAGAGGGAATAACGATCTCATCCACAATAAAATAAATCAACAAAAGGATGCTTTTTTTTTTTCTTTTCCACTTACAATTTTCTATTATTAACAACATCCAAACATTGACAAACCAACTATATTTACAAACCCAAAACTAATTTAAAACCAATAAAATTCACCCAATCCAATATGTACGACTTCATATTTTCATTTTTAACGTCGTATTTTTGTCTAAAAACAAACCAAATAAAAGAAAATATAACAAATATTCAACTCTTTAATTTACATTTGGGATTTGCCTATCCTCATATATAATGTAACAAAATAAAAACCAAAGTAAAAAAATCTATGTAGTGATGACAAAAGAGGCCAGCTAGTTGGGTATATAGCTAGCACAATATCTATATGGTCGGCCCATTTTCATGTGCCTACATAATATATATAGAATTAGGTCATGCAAACAACAAGATGTAGCCTTTTGGGACCTTCTGCTTCTTTTTCCGAAACCACCAAATTTAGTATCCGCATATTCATGGTATTTACAAAACCCTCCGACCCAAGGCTTCTTCTCCTGAAAGCAAAACCCAGGTGGTCCACCGTGGACCACGCCTTCACCTGGTCTGAACCGTGCCCTTCCGCTCCGTCTGAGCCATTTTGGCACGTAGCCGAAGGGTCCACCACCGCGACAACAGACTGCGCGTGTACAACACGCTCATCCACGGGGCGTCAGCCTCAATTAATAACGTTAAGTCTATCCCAATTCGTCAATGCTGACGTTGCTGCCGCCGGGAAGAAATGTCCTCCAATTGCAACGCCCTCATCTGCCTCAACCCCGGCGAGTCTTCCGACACGCGCCAGACTTTCACCGACCTATCCAAGCTCCCACTGTACACCACCCACCGTTGGTCCGATTGGTCCTCCTTCGCTTGACGATCTTCTACCACCGTTAAACACTTGACGGGGCCTGTGTGTCCCGTCAAGACAGACAAACAAGTGTGGACCCCGCCTTCCTCCCTCCTCCATACGCAAATGTTCTTGTCCGCGGATCCGCTGAACACCAAGTTCCCCGCCGCAAACAAGCACAGCACAGCCAGTTTATGGCCGCGCAAAACCCCGCCGTGTGATAAGTTCTTCTCCCTCTCCCAATAATTTACCAA
The DNA here is from genome assembly GCA_037349345.1 of Oemleria cerasiformis. Classification (NCBI taxonomy): domain Eukaryota; kingdom Viridiplantae; phylum Streptophyta; class Magnoliopsida; order Rosales; family Rosaceae; genus Oemleria; species Oemleria cerasiformis. Next base: position 997,898 of record JAZGTL010000034.1, read on the forward strand.
CCCATCCGACGACCCGCAATAAACAATCGCCGCCTCCTGATTCACCGCCAACGCCGTCACCGCATTCTCCTGGTTCAACAATGTCTGAACCAAAACATGTGTCGTCCCCTTCCCTTGCAGCTCCCTCCTCCACACCTTCACTGTCCCGTCGGCAGACCCGGTGAACACCAAAGACTCAAACCCCACGACGATGCTATTTACAGCGTCGTTGTGGGCAGTTACGGACTCCACGCACTTGGAGTCGGCAACTCTCCACACCTTAAAAGTCTTATCCCACGACCCCGAATAAAGAAGCCCTTGTTCTTCGCTCATGCTCATGCAAGACACCGCATCAAAATGTCGGATCCGTACGACGTTTCTATGTCGGCGGACCTCGACATAATTCTTCGGATTCATCGAACATTTAATGAAGTCTTTTAATGTAGGCAAGCTCCCTATCCTTCTATGATTGCTGGGGTTTTTCAGGGACACTCTCCAGACACGGATCTTGCCATCTTGATGACCTGTAAATATCTTCTCACCGGAAATCACGATCGCTTTAATCAACCCGCTGGTGGATTTGAACCCGGTGAAGTCCTTCAAGTTCTTCCAGACCCGGATGTTCTTGCTATCCGACCCGGTGTAGAGCAAGTTCCTGTTGACCGCCAGCGAGTATATGTGGCCTTCCTCCCGGACCAAAGACCCGATGAGCCCGTTGAGAGGGAAGTTCTCGTCGAGGGGATGTAACGGCGACGGTGTTATCCATGGGGATTTATTGAACGGTGATGACGTCGTCTGGCTCCATGGTGACATGGCAAAAGGTGATGCCTCGGTGCTGCTGGGACTAGTCGCGGAGGCACTGCTGTGTCTGATTTGGTAATCATTATTGTTGTTATTTTTGTCGTCGTTGTTGGAGTTGTTTGCGACGGCGGAGGACAAGGCGGGGTCGGAGGAATGTAAAAGGGCTCCGAATTTCGGCCGGTGATGGTGGAGCGCATTTCGTTCTGCTACCATGGTCCCTCCTCTTTCGTTTCTCATTTACTATTAATGAGGAGAAATTAAAGACGACGAAAATGTGAAAATGAAGAAAAATATATGGAATGAAAATCAAATATGGACAGAATACTGAGATAATTGAGAGAATTTTGAGGGAAAGTAAGGGAAAATTTTTTGTTGAGTGAAAATTTTGTTATGGAGATTTGGAAAGTTGGGAGAGAAATGAGGGAGAGTATATATATATATATATAAATAGGAAGGAATGAGAGAGTGGTGGGTGTGGGTTGGTGCCACGTGTTAGGATGAGACGTGGTTGTTTTGAACCGGGAAACCGGGCGTGCCGGTAATTTTAAACGAAAAAGCTCAATTTTGTTGTGCTGTACACTCATGACGTCATATTCTCATTATACGCGTCATACTATCAATATATAAACGAAATAAGAATATAACACAACGTGGTTTTCAGAGTTTACGTAATATTATGCGATTGTTGTGTTCAGTGTAGCTATTTTTGGGCAGGTTTGTCCTTTTGTGGGATTTGTATTTTGATAAGATTGGTTGTTTGTTTCACCTTCGCGATAGTTCGTAAAGTTTTAAAATCGTATTACTCCTGCGTGATTCCTTTCACAATCGACTTAATTAAAAAAGAACAATACTTGTATCTCACCCTGGTGATACATTCTCGTACCACCATTTCGATTTATCGAGTTATCTTTGTACATATATCATAATCGGAACCGTTCATTCTCTAAATCCTCATGTCAAGATCATTTCCGTAAAAAATCAACAAGAATTGAGATCGTTTAGTCATTCATATATATCAAATAAATCAATAATTTTGATAAGGAATTAAGATCCTGATGATGAACCGTCTATTTAGTTGATATATATGAATGACTAAACGACCTCCAATCTTGTTGATTTTTTACGGAGATGATCTTGACATGATGTTTTAGAGAATAGACGGTTCTAATTATGATATATGTACAAAGACAATTCAATAAATCTAAAGGGTGGTACGAGGAGATACCACCAGGGTGAAATGCAAGTATTGTCCATTAAAAAATACCATAATAATTTTTTAGTTTAATTTGTCTTTATTTTATATCATTTTAAGAATTTCAAATTATATTTATATTTTTTGTTGGAGATTAATATACGCACGTATTTTTTGGGGAAGATGAACCGGTATTCGTAGGGATGCGTGTGGATTATTGTGATTACAAGTTATATGCGGATGTGGAAACGTTTTCAGACTCGGTGGTTTGACTTCATATAAATCCAACGCTGACGTTTGACCATCGAGGGGTCAAGGATTTACGTTTCGTGAATTAGGCTAGCACGACATGGTTTTTATTGCGTTTCATAAATGTTGTGGCTTCTCGGTTCTTCTCCTGCTCCATGCACATGCAAATCGATCGGTTTTTACATTTTGTAGGTGGATGATAAATGGATTTTTAATTTTCCTAACATCAAACGCGGTTTGAAGTCGGAAGAGTAAACAATGTTTATATAGTTAGCTTTGCTATTTTAAACAATGTTTTCAGACTCGGTACATTTGGAAGTATCTAATAATTTGGGGTCCCTGAATTTTACACTAATTTTAGTTATCGTTCCTAAATTTTATTATTAGTAGCAGATGTCCCTGAATTATGTCTAAACGTGTAATGACAGTCATCCTGTTAAATTTATCAACGATCTCTATTAAAAAAACACACATGATAAGAAAATTTTAATCGACTTACTATTTATTGGATGACAAAATTAATGAGAGTGAGTCATTGCCCAAATTAATCGACTTACTATTTTTTTTTGTCAATGACACGCAGTATCCCAAAACTTTTAACCAAGTATTAATCTACGCCGGGGGACCGGGAAGACTCACATAGGCTTTTCAGCCTACCCCTGGCCACAAGTCAAATGCCAATTTCGTGTCTCAAATCCAAGACCATGAAGCAAACATGACTTGGAACTCGAATTTCCACTGGACCACTTGCCCAAATTAATCGACTTACTATAAGGTTCTAATATATGCTTTTTGTTACCAACTTCCTTGTTGACCCGTTTTACTATCGATTCATCAATTCTGTTTTTGATTATTATCAATTCTAATATATGCTTTTTGTTACCAACTTTTTTTCTTATTCCATGCAACGAGGAAATTATACATATTGAGTATTAACTTCGTTTTTTACGACGATCGAACACAAAAAGTGAGACTTCCCAGCCACTAATGGATGTATGTCATTAGTATATATTAAGAAAGGGAAACTACATATAATTAGAGAGGTCAATATAAATAACATTATTGTTTAGTGATATTTATTTTCTCAATATATATAAATAATGTTCGGAAGCTCCCCCAAAATGAAAGAATTCATGCTCACAATACAAATTAAACAAGCATGTATAGAATAAGATGATCGATGTATGTGTAATCAGGATGCTATTGATCTTCTCTTTCAACTTTCTTCTTAATTACTTGATATGATATAATTTGGTGTGATCACCGGATTTATCTATTTCCTAGGTCATCATATAAAAATTAAAACTCTGAAAAATTATTAATTATTAAATTCTTAATGCATATTATCATATTATAAGTCTTCACTGAAAAAACATGTGATCATCTAATTTATTATATAATATTTAGATGATTAAAAGAATTCGAATTTCAATTAACTTTTACAGAATTGATCTTCAGAGTATAATTTTGACTGATTTTATTACTAAAGAAATAATGTAATATAAACCTAAAACTTCAGACTATGCAACAAAATATGATAAGACACATAATACTAGCGAGTGACAACCGGCCATATTTTAAATCACGTGACCAATGCTACCCAATTTATTTGTTTTGTTCGAATAAGCTAATTAATCATAGAGTTTGGTAAATAATCACATATATATATGCTTGGTTCCAATCACGCGTCAAAACCCTAGCCACCGTGTTCGGCCTATGGCCTCACGTACCCTAGCTACATATTTTACAGCGCCGTGGCGCGCCAAAACCGCCCATGCTTAAGCTTTATAACGTGCCAATTAATCAACGGCTCAATGAAAATAGAGACTGGCTGCCGGCCACCTGTAACTGAATTATTGTTTGAGCGTGACGGAGACGTGAGCTAATCAGGCGTATCTTCTAGCAGCCACGTAACAGTTTTTTTGTTTTTTATGCAACACCGAAACAGTTAATCAGTACACTCAAAACACCAAAAATGTTGAAGTGAAATAACTTAAAATTATTTGCCGTATATATTCGACGTCAGCAGATCAATTTAGGGGTCTGCCAGGTGGCTTGGTTTTGAGGTTGACACGAGTCCGTACAATTAGGTCATGGTTCATAAGCATGACGGGTTGAGCTGTGTATACGATGTCAATCAATCAATCAAAACTTATTGATCGAGTAAAATTAATAATGTACTTCGGTGTACGTACTTGGGTGCGGGGGATTTTAAAGGAAATTTCTCTTTTTAGTTTTTTGATTTATCGATTTTTTAAAATATATTTATTATAATTAGAAATGTTTAATTTTAAATTATCATTTCAATATTATTCATATTAAAAATCAATTAAATTGAGACAGTTTGACTATTCATATGTTTCAACTAAATATACCATTTACCATGAGAATTTCTAATTGTTACAAATGTCGTTGATATATCCTCCTCTCTTTGAAACAAGGGGCGCTTATATAGGTGTTTGAAACAATTTTATCTTCACTCCTACTAGTACTAGTTATGTGCCTTAGCTTGTAGTTGTGTTAGTTGTAGTGTTGTCATAGACTAGAACAGAGCAGCCGCATCTCTCCCTACATTTTTGTGTGGTACACGAGTCTAGTTGATCCTGAAATTGCTGGATTTTATATATATATATATATAAAGGGTCAAAATATTTGATACATATAAATGAACTCTAATTTTTTTGATTTTTTTGAAGATGATCTTGAAATGATAAGTTTGATACTGAACGATTTCGATTTATGAAAAATTCTCTCAATTAAAAGAGCGGAACAAGAAGGTTTGCTTAAATGTGGGATAGTTACAAATTTTGATGTAGTGATTCATTCATGAATTGTTAATGAAACATCTATTCTTATGTTCGTATCTTAATAAGATTTATAATTATATTGAGTTTAATATATACACATAATTAGTTGTGGCTGACTAGCTTATTATGCCGTTAATAACTAATCAAATTCACAGTTCGCATATATATATTTAGATAAGGAGGGGTTAGTAAATTAATACGAAGGGAATTAATTAGTAGAAATGCAGTACCTATGACTTCTTCAAGTAGTAGTCGATCATTTACAAATCCCTTTTATTAGCGCATTAGATCTAGTCATCATTTCATGATCAATCTTTGTGATTGTTTGTGTCACATTTCTTACTAATAATTTATGTAGGCTAAACACCTTGATATATAGAGTGTTCATTCTCCCTGATTAATTATCAAATTTTTCGTATGAAAATCTGATAATAATTAGAACGGTTGATTTCTTAAAAGTCATGCTAAGATCATCTGTACAAAAAATCAACAAAATTGAAAATTATTCGGAAGTATATATGTATATATCAAAATAATCAATGATTTTGGTACGTAACGATTAAGATCGATACTTATATTGAAAATTTAATTTAGTTGATGCACAATAAATTTTGACTTTTTGCACGTTGTTTTAAAAAATCAATGATTTAGATTTTCACCTTAAAAAAATTAAAGAACCTTCGATAATCCATATATTATAAGAAAATTGAGCAAATCCACCAAGCATATATCGCTCCATCTATTCCAATTCCAATTGACAAACGTTTGATTCAAAACCTGATACCTATACATCTAGTATAAGAAATCGATCCATCATTCTTCTCCATTAAACATTGAAATACATTGAGTGATGATTTCACAAAACATTGAAATACATTGAGTGATGATTTCACAAAATCAAATATATCATAAGATCTTGCTTCCGTCAAAGCAACACTAAAAGTTGTGCGTACCTAATCTGACCAAGCAACAAACCTAATGGAAATATCCGAAATATCACTTGTTTAATATGTGGATCGATACACAGAAGAATTGCTGCTTGCGGTGGGCAAAGATTTCTTGCAATTGTATTTTTATTCAATGTATTGTTACAATGGGTAGCAAAGGTAGGTAAGGATATACCTTTGTTTATGAAAGCTTTTTGAATAATTGAACAATAATTTTACCACATAGCTGACTTTATGAATAATGGATAGCCGCAATCATCAGAAAGTCCCAAAACTGCATTTATACCTCATCGCAATTAGTGTTATTAATTAGTTTAGTTATATACTTTTTATATGCATTGTATATGGCAGGATATCTTAATTAGGTCGATCTCAAATTCAGCGTACTATTGTAAATAACGAGATCAATACCTAATATATATATATATGTATCACACTCCTCTAATATTGTCGGATGGAAAAGAAAAAAAAGTCACTGTGCCATTCGCTGCTTGATCATGCACATAATAGATCATTCTTAGCTTCCGTAAATGATTGAAAACTACCCTCCTTTGATAATCGTTTGGTTTTCCATTTTTATTGAAATATGTAAAGAGTACGATCGAGAAGAGAAAAAAAGATGAATATTGTGAAGGATGGTGAGAAAGATGTTAAAAATTAAAAATTAAATAATAAATAATAAGCCGATGTTAAAAATTAAAAATTAAATAATAAATAATATATGAAATGAAGATAAGCAAAGAAAGCACGATGAGAGAGAGAGATCGATGTACGTAGAAGTTAAAGATACATGTACAAGGAAGACGAACTAGCTAATTAATAACACGGTTTAATTGTATTCGTCTTCACATATTATGTGGGAGGTCTCGAGTTCGATTCTTCTAAAAAAATGAGATCAATACGTAATGTGTATGATGTAATTCTCCTCCCTTCATATCATTATACTAAAAAAGAAAAACGTATTGTAAAAACTAGAAATTAAAAACCATTTATTTTCATTCGTTTTTCTTTATTTCTTCCACCCCACACCGTCATAACTTTTGTAGTCATCGAACCAGCAATTTTTCAGTTGTTTTCATCCCCAATTTTTCTTAGTTATTTCTTTCCATTCTTTATTACTCTATTAGTTATCTCTTATTTTTCGTTGTATTTTCTCTATATCTCAAATAATTTATTCAAAATAAATAAATAATATTAATTTAATGTACTTTTTCTACTTCCATAATTAATCAAATAATTTATTCAAAATAAATAAATAATATTAATTTAATGTACTTTTTCTACTTTCATAATTAATTGATGAATTTTAAATTCAGTGATAGCGCCGAAATATTGGAAAATCTGAGTTACAACGTACGTTCTCAAAAAAACATGTGTCAACAATTCCAAAGGGTGATGGTAATCAACTCATACCTAATGTTGGAAGAAAGAATAGATTGTCTTCGACTCCGATACGTAGAACCCTTGACACTTGGCTCATACTGCGTGTAGAACTGAAAGACTGCCACGTGTTTTTTCTTTTGCTAAAAATATTATAAAGATAAAGAAAAATTGATTAATATGTTCTTTTTCATCATCAAGCTTTCTAATTGGAGATTAATTGTCTCTGTTAATCAAGATAGAAAGTCAAACAAATTAAGGTCAGAGAAATTGTAATGGTAGATGATGAGGTGGGTCATAGGCTTGCTAGCTGTTGAGTATGAGTGCAAAGAATGATTATATTTATTTTGAAAAATCTAAAAAAGGTCGCCCTAAAGATTATCCGTACAAAAAAACCAAGATCAAATTGAAAATGCTTGGTAATCCACATGTATAAAAATAATCGATAATTTTAATAACAGTTAAGATGTTATTATAGTGAATTTTCGATTTAATTGATACATGTAGACGACTGAATCATCTCCAATTTGTTTGATTTATTTTTTATTTTTATTGAGATCATCTTTATAATATGATGTTGTAAGAAATTAACGGTTCTGATTATATCATTTGAGTAAAGAACATTCGGTAATCAATTATTTAACATTTAAATAGAGACCATTCAGTAATTAATTGCAAGAAAAATTAGTGCACCTATCGTAGAGTTTAGAAATACGACAAAATTTTAACGAGATCATGAAAAATAACTTATCAATTTTTTTTTCTTTGAAACACACTAAAAATAATAGAAAATAGAGAAAGTTGCTAACCAAAGATTAAACTAATTAGCAATGGGAGTCAAAGGTTTTCCAAAATTGAGGCAACTCGTCCTAATTTTATAAAAAATGTACGTGAAAGTGGAATAGTTGTTTACTAAATTAATTAAACCTTAATTAATCTTACTTATATTAATTAGTTGTAGGACTTGCCTCCAAATCATCAAACACGTTTGCAAAACGATGAACAAAATCCTTTCCCTCTCATTATTTTAAGTTATCAAAATTTAAAAGCAACAGGTTTAAAAATTGAAGATCATGATTCATGATCTAGCTGGGCAAGAATTGATGATGACTTTCTCTAATTTTCATATATACACACACACACATATATATATATATATATATATATTGCATATAATAATTAATGAGATTTGGTCTTGTTTGGTTATCATCAAACACGTTCCCAGATCACTCAACAAAAATCTTACCCGAAATCTCCATCTCGATTAATTAATATAAGAAGAAGAGTCAGAAAAGAGGAGATTGCAACCATTGAAAATTATTAATTCTTAATTATTAAACAACATATATGCATGCATGCATGTCTGGCTTTGTTAATTAACTAAGGATTATCTTTAATCCTTTGGATTTTTTCATTTTTTAAGTTTCTGATAATTCTTTGGAGTTGGAGTACTGGAAATGTCATCACCATGCGTCTTAACTGATGTAATTTTTGCCAAATGTCAGTCTCAGCTGTACGTATATATCATCACCATTAGAATATAGATAGCCCTAAAATCCCCAACAAATTAAAAACTAATTACAATTTAATGAAATAACATGCCATGCCGGGGAATGACATGGGGTATGAAGAATACACAAGATTTCGAAAAATTAGGTATAAAATATAATATAATAAATATTTTTTATTTTTTTATTTTTGTTAAATGATCGATGCTTTATGAATAGACACTAGGTCCATCAAGAACTCAATTGTGAACATCAGGGTCAATAACATGATTTGTAAAGATCTACGGCCTAATTAGGTTCATTGAAAATTAAAAGTAAATAATATTTTTTATTTAAAAGCACGGAGATTGTCTTTCCCAAAAGGGCAAGAGATGAAAATAAAAGGGCAAGTGATGAAAATAATAAATTATAGAGTTATTCATAATTTGGTGAAACAAGCATATCAGATTGTCTTTCCCAATTTTATGTAGTGTGTATGATGATTTAGGTGAGAATTCATCGGCTAAGGTTTGATTTCCGTATTTGTAGTTGTGGTTACGGACCTATTTAGAATGATATTTTGTGCATTCTAAATTGACGATTACCTTATAAAATTTGTCCAATTTTTCATTAAAGGCGATGGATTAGTCATACATGAGGTTTAGGGTTTAGCACCCTATGAGGTTTGTCGGAAACCTACAGCTTGGAAAAAAGAATATGCAAGTCAGATCAGATCAGCTAGATGTTTGGCGCACACACACGAAACGAATTCCGTGTATTTTACTGTGGGTTCAGAATTAATTATTGCCTTATGGAGTTTGTCTAGTATCTCATTTGAAGTGGAGAATTCGTCAAACATATAGTAGTGGAACCTCCTATTTGGATTAAAAAAAAAAAAAAAATGCAAATCCAACTAGCTAGATGTCCGGCACACACATTAAATGAATTCCGTGCATTTTTCAGTCAAATCCAACTCTACTCGATCATTATTATTCCACCTTATTGCGAAATCCGGTCGTATGCAAGACCTTCTCCTGGTAAATAAATATTGAAAACTTAGCATTTCACATCACAGGAACACACAGTGTAGGGCCTATCCTATTGAGAATGAATCTTAATGAACAGGGTTTATCACCATTAATTCCTCAGCTAGCCGTAAGTCCACCATGGTGTCACTTCCAAACCAGTTTTGTCAAATGTCAATTTATAATTTTTATACCATATTAATTTGATACACAATAAGTCGGGCTTGTCAAGAAAATATTGGCCACACAAGATCAATGGTGTATCGTCGAATTAAGAGATAATCATGATCATCAGGTTAACATAATCACAAGTTTTGGAAAAAGAAAAGCCATTATTTAGGTTTGTCTATCATATTGTGAATATTGTTTTAACAAGAATTTAAATACATCAATAATATTGTATGAGATAATAGAACATTTTGATATATTAACTTTAAAAGAGATATTAAAAGTGCGAAAACAAAAAAGAAAACAATTCATATAATTAGGTGTAAGAAAGGAAAATATTTGCCTCTCATTCTAACTAACAAATCAACTCAATACAATTATTTTAATTGAAACTGTTTATTTTTTAAATTATAATTTAAAGATTATATCCGAAAAAAGTTGGAGTTTTGGTTGTTATTCATATGTATATATGGACTTAATATATATATATATATGGGGATGATTAAAACTCGATTCAATGTGGTTGATTTTTTGCCAACATGTATATGATGGTTAAATGATGATTTAAAAAAAAATTCAATTAAAATATGTGTATGAAAAATTCCAATTAAAATAGATATCGTCATTCATATGTATGGACTAAATGAATAATTCACCATAATTAAGGATCTTAATTAGTTGTTTCTAAAATCATAAATTTACTATTTGATATATATAAATGAAAAAATGACATCTAATATATATGTTGATAAAAAAAAAATCTTAAATGTAATTGATTTCTACAAAATTAATCTTTAAGGCCTTGTTTGGTACGCCGTATTGTACTAACTATTTTAGTCGGATAGATTGACTATTTAATCAGGCGTTTGGTGCTCTACCAGATTAAAATGCCAACTATATTATACTAGCCGGATTATATTATACTAATTGATAAGAAACATCTATATATCATAAATATTAATTATGTATATTATTATTATTATTTATTATTTATTCCATTTTTATTGATATTATTATTATTACTATTTATTTAATTATTATTAGTTATTACTTTATTATTATTATTACTATTTATTATTATTATTACTTTTCAAGATTGCTAATCATCCGACTATTTAATACGGACAATTTTGAGGGTATTATTTAGCGGGTGTGGACCGTATAAAGGTACACAATCGTATTAACTTATCCGGTGGCTAATTAATACGAGTGGTACCAAACACCAGTTTCGTACTATATTATCCTATATGGTACCTTATACAGCATACCAAACGTAGCATAAATGATGATTTCAAAAAATTTATTACATACGTATACTAAAGATTCGTTAATCACAATAAAAAGAGGTAGATATGGACATATATCCTTATCCTAAAATGAAATATATATATATATATATATATATATATATATGTATAATATAAAGCCCTAATTGCATGCCTTTTTATTTTTCCAGAACTCAGTAGAACTTGGACTAATTAGTCTCTGTTAGTGCTCTACAGTGTACACTTGTCGAATTTAAAAGGGAAATCGATGGAAATAGAACACTCTCATCTTCCTCTCATCTTCCTCTCATCTTTTCTCATCTTCCTCTCAACTTCTCTCATCTTCCTCTCATCTTCTCTAATCTTCTCTCATCTTCTCTCATCTTCCTCTCATCTTCTCTCATCTTCCTCTCATCTTCCCTATGTTTGATTTTTCTTAAGGTGGATGAACCACAAGTGTTGAGCATTCAAGAAATTAAAGCAAATAACCAAATGGGGAGTAAGGAAGATGAATTTGGAGGTGTGAGGTGGAGAAAATGATTGGGTTGAAGGCCATAGAAACCAGGGCGAATTTGTAGATCTAGTCTTATAGTGTCCCACTGGTTTAGATCTAGTCTCATAGTCCGGTAGTGTCCTCACAGTCAGGGTAATGAGAATTTCAGACCAAAACATCCAATTCTCACTGCCCAAAAAAGCAATTATCACTACTATAAGGACCCTTCCCGAATTTTCCCTTGAAACCCGGAAAGAACCCTTATCCCGTCTGACAGCTCTTTTACCTCAAAATTCATATACCAGAAATACCCCTTGTTCTTAAATAATTTTTATTAAACCTTACAGGGTTCCCGACAAAACCTCTGTACTTACTGACCTCTCCTACTGTCAGACGCAGGATAGTATACTGGTCAAAGCCAAAACCTCGGAATAGTGGTGGTCCAAATAGGAATACCCTATGACACCAAATATCAGTAGGTCAGACACTGCTGACATCTCTACTGGAATACCACAAGACAACCGACTAGTCAGATACTTGTGAACCAACAATAATTCGTCACTCTGGGTCAAAACCCAAATCATGGACTCAATAATTTCCACGTCAAAATGATATCAAAACCGAGTCCAAAACCCATGATATTTCTCAAATCACACTTTAACAGTAATAGTGGAAAACATGTGTCTAGTAATCATTTCTAAAATTCAGAAATTCAACGCCACAATATATAACAGTATTTACACAAAGATATTTTGATGCATGCATTTCAGTTTATAAAACAAAAGTCCACTCACAAACATCATCCAACCCAAAATTCATGGACGCTCTAGCCCAAGGAACACATGCACAATAATGACCCAACTACCTTGACTTTCCGAGCTCAAAACCCGCTAATAAGGTCAACCATTACCGCTGGGATTGCCCAAAATGACCTCTAAACGACGTCCGATCAACCTGAAGCCTGTACCAACAGATTCAGAACATCGAGAACTAGTTACCACGCGTCGCCGTGACCTCAGACTCGGCCCCACGCGCCGCCACGCGCAGCCGGAAGGTCGGCACACGCGCCCTCACGCGCCTGCTATAGTGTTCACGCGCCTGGACTGATCCAACCAGATCCGGCTCAACTTGACCCGGTCCAACTCGACTCAACCCAACCGGTTCACTCAACCCGACCGATTACCGGTGACTCACTAGAGAAGACGACCGAACGGCCATCGCAGTCGCCTAAGGCTGGCCGGAGAAGATGACCGGACCGCCACCTCCGCCGCCGTCTGGTTCGCCGGAAATTGCCATTGCGGTCGATTTTCAAGGTTTTCTAACTTCTTCATTTCTTGACCGTTTTTCACGATCTACACATGGAAATTCATCTACTTTTCACCAGAAATCCAAATATGAGGTCAAAGTTCCGAGATCGTACCTGGTTTGGCCGAAAAACGGCCAAGAATATTCGGTTCACCTCCCTCCTCCGTCCGTCGCCTACGGCGGTGCTCCCGCTCCAATAACTACCCAAAAATGCTCGTGGGGTCCCGGGGAAGATCCTCCCGACCTTGGTTTCATTCTAATCGGATCGAAATCCATCCGATGAAAATGGGGTCTTCGGTGTTCGCACGGGGAGGACTTCGGGTAGGAGCGAGACTGAATGGACCAATCTCCCGAGGAGAGAGAAAAATATCTTCTATATAGTTCCAACTTTTCCAAAATTACCAAATTGCCCCTGAAGCTTCTAGACCCGTAACGAACTCATCGGGTCTCCGTTTTTCGCGTGCCGCCTGTCTACGAACTCGTGAGTTCGAGACCTACGCAACGGTATCCAAAACACCACCTAATAAATTCCGAAATAAAACTTGATTTCCATGCCCTTTACCGACCAAGGGTAAAATCATCATTTTACAAAACAAAATTGCGTAAACCCAATAATTAAAATTTCGGGTTGTTACAACTACACTGACTATGAAAACACTACTGGACTACGAGGACACTACCGGACTATGTGGACACTACCTGACTACGAGGACAAAACGAGCATAGGTTGATGAAAATTTCAGACCAAAACATTCTCACTGCCCACAAAAAGCGATTATCACTGCACTGACTATGAGGACACTACCGGACTATGATGACAGTACCTAACTATGAGGACAGAAACGAGCATAGGTTGATGAAAATTTCAGACCAAAACATCCAATTCTCACTGCCCACAAGAAGCAATTCTCAATACCCTGACTATGAGGACACTACCGGACTATGAGGACACTACTTGACTATAAGGACAGAAAACGAGCATAGGTTGATGAAAATTTCAGACCAATACATCCAATTCTCACTGCCAAAAAAAAAAACAATTCTCATTACCCTGACTATGAGAACACTACCGGACTATGAGACTAGATCTAAACCAGTGGGGCACTATAAGACTAGATCTATGTTGCTATTATCCACCTTTGTTTCTATCTCACTTGTTTGAGACGAGTAACCATCACCACTGCCTGAATAGTCCCGAGTCGCCATAGAGGGAGGGTTCGATTTCGTGGGAGGGAGAGAGGTTTGATCTCGTGGGAGGGAGGGCTCGATTTCTTGGGAGGGACGGAGGGTTCGAAAGAGAAGATGAGAGGAAAATGAGAGAAAATGAGAGAATATGAGAGGAAGATTAGAGAAGATGAGAGGAAGACTAGGAAGATGAGAGATATTTCACCAGCTGGTTACTATGAGGTTACCATCCCCTTTATATAGGTTCTATTTTTGTAAACACATTTTTTAGTGTTCCATTTTTGAATAAATTTGTGGAGAGTATTCTATTTCCATCAATTTCCTAATTTAAAAAAATCAAAATGATTTTCAACTTAATCAATTCTATGATCATTTATTTTATATTATTTGTCATTGGGGTTAGTAATTGTTGTAGTAATATGAAATCATATATCAAAGGTAGGGGATGAGTTTTCTGAGTTGGATACGTATAGGCATTGACACTTCGGCTCAAGTGCATGCGCGTGAAGTTGAAATGCAGTAGTGATCAATTGTGTGCTTTAATTTGCTTGTTTTCTCATAAGTACACGTTTAAGTTCAATAAATCAATAGTTAATTGTGAAATGTTATCAATTTCTTTTTAAACTCTTTTAATTTATACAATTATAACAGGTGATGATCTAATTATTCAAGTACTTATTTAGTGTGCTCGATATATCGAATTCCTTTGACTGAATTTTCGGAGGAGTAGTCTAATACTTATTATCAACTGTTCTAATTAATGTATTTAGAACGGGGAATATTCAGTAATGTATTTAGAGCAGGGAATATTCAGTAATTAACCATAAAAAGTACGAAACTCTGAAAACATAATAAGTCAAGAAAAAACAAATCGATTAGACGAAATAATTACATATATACGCTACAACTTATACTATTTTCTAAAGAGAAACGACACATAAGTTATTACATCGAATCAAAACTCAACCGTTGGCATATATATATATATATATACATCAAAACCAAAACCCTAAAAGGCTATTGCAATTCAATTATTGAAAAGTCTTTGTTGGATTAGATTGGATACCATGTTCGTCAAACATCCAAAACCATGAAAGGCTATTGCAATTCAATTATTGAAAAGTCTTTGTTGGCTTTAGATTGGATACCATGTTGGTCAATCATTTTTTTTTTTCTCAGTTATATTCAGTTCCTTTTAATTCTCTAAAATTTGAGGAAAACAAATTCTGCATTCTAAGAGAAAACTTACAACTTACAAAGCATATAAACATAAATTCGCTTTAATAATTAAGCTATCCAAAGACACAATGCACGTTATATATTGCTACTAGATTCTCAATAGGATTTAATTTCCATGCATAAATACAATAAAATGACAAGTGCAACTCAAAAGCCCCCTTCATTTTTTTTCGTACCACATGTTATTCCTAATTTGTTCAGACAAAGTGCCTATTTGTCTTGAACCAATTTTTTTCTTTTTTCTTATATATTCTCGCTTTTAGGGAGACAAGTATGTACTTTGAAAAGTATGTACAAAACTCAATCTATTTGGCTTTTCAGGTTGTATTGATCGAGCTTGAGAGACTATAGCTGATAATCACTTTCACAAATACAAACAAAGTGAGTTTTCACAAAACATTGACATTCAAGAAGAAGAAGAAGAAGATTACTGCCACCAGAGCCCGGCATTGTGACTGGTAATGACAATGATTCAATGAAGGTTGACATACAAACGGCACGCGCGCCACCATTTGTTGGAGATTTTAATTGAGTGGTGCTACATTGGCACCAAAGGTCCTGTATCTGATATATATGAACTAATCGGACTATTTTAAATTAGAGTTTTTATGGGAATTTGCTGTAATTTCATAATTTTAACTTAAGAATTAATATTAAATTTGATCAATTTTGAATTAAAATCACAAGATATCAACAAATTCATATGGGATTATCTTATAACATAATCCCGTTAGCATTTCTTAGCTTCTTACGAAATCGAACACTTCATCTATTTTTACCTTAATTTATTACCATTTGTAACAATATTAGTTCGAATTTCTATCGATAGAGAGATATTTGGGCTTTGAATTTAGTTGGTCCAATTTAGCCAATCTCAGAAAATCCCAAGAACTCAATCTCGAAACACATAAGACCAACGGGAATATGAAAAATGGAGCCCAGAATTGGCCCACATATATTTCCTCCCAAAAACAGAACTTCTTCTTCTTCTTCTTCTCTTCTTCAAGGTTTGAACAACTTCGCATTTCAGTCACCGACTTACCGATCACAGAGGGCCATAACCTGCAGTGATAGACCATGGAATTCATTCCTGAAGAAGGCAAACATACCAATGGAGATTCTTCCACTCTGATCCTGGTTCGTTCAATTTTTTTTTGGCAATGCTTCCATTTTGTAATAATGAATAGCTAGGTGTCATTTTCCCGCAGTTGAGCTCTGTTTGGTTGCTTAGAAAGTGTAGGGAAAGCTAAAAAGACCCCGAAATTTATAAATTTAAGCTTTCGGGTTTGCAGCCAGCGTTGTCGATCGGAAATGTGGGGCAGCTTGCGGTGGACCTTTTAGTTGCATCAACGAGAGCTGAGAGCATTGGGTATTTGACAAACCCTATGTGCTTCCTTGTGTTGGCAACGATGCATATGGGCCTGTTCCTCATGGCGAGCTTGCTCTCCCTCTTGAAGGTCCTCACTTTCTTGCTTCTATTTCTCATTTAGCTTATTTATTATTATTTTGTAATTTTTTTAAACTGAATTCATATTTGGGTTAATGATTGAAGGCTACCCTCCATGTTTGTTGAGATATATAAAGACTATGATCGAGAAGAAAAAAAACGATGAAAATTGTGAAGGATGGTGAGAAAGGTGTAAAAAACTAAAATTAATTAAATAACAAATGATGATATTTTAAGAATATGAGAAAACATATATGAGATGAAGATGAGTAAAGAAAGAAAGATGATAGAGAGAGAGATGTAGAAATTAAAGATACTTGTATAAGGAATTAGTATTATAGTATAATAATATTCGTTTCCACATATTGTGTGGAAGATCTCGAATTCGACTCTCGTAAAGAATGATGTCAATACCTAATGTGTATAATGTAATTCTCATCCTTTCTCATCTCATATCATTGTACTAAAAAATGAAAGCGTATTATAAATCTAGAACTAAAAACCATTTGAAGTTGTTTTCATTCGTTTTTCTTTATTTCTTCTCCTCCCCCGATCACCATTTTTGTAGTTATTGAACGAGCAATATTTTCAATTGTTTTAATCACCAAATTTTCTTAATTACTTATTTCCATTCTTTACCGACCTCTACTAGTTATCTCTTACTTTTCCTTGTATTTTCTTCATATCTCAAATAATTAATTAAAAACAAATAAATTATATTAATTTAATGTACTTTTTCTACTTCCACAATTAATTGATGAATTTTAAATTCAGTGGTAGGGGGCCGAAATATTGGAAAATCTAAGTAATAATAACGTACGTTCTAAAAAAAACACGTGTCAACATTTTAAAAGGGTTGATGGTAATCTTAAAGTCATTAATGTCATTACCCCAAAATAGGTAATATGATTAATTAGGGGGAAGTGTTAATGACTCCCATTACCTATTTTAATTTTTTATGTACCAAAATTGCCCTACAACTTTTATCATAATTATAAAGTTCAACCACAATAAATTTAAGCATACCATAATTTTATTCTTTTAGTTCACTGTATTATTAAACTATGAATGCGATTCTACTCAGTCCTTAATTAGGTCCATCACCTCACTCATCAATTTATTTATTTTTTAATGAATCAAATCTTTCAGAAAATGGAGAATAACACTTTATTTATTTTGTAATGAATCATATCTTTCAACAAATGGGTTTTGAGGGGGTGATCAGAAAAGAGAACGAGATGTTGAAAAAACTTGGAAAAACAAAGGACATTTTAGTAATCAATTAATTTTTATTCTAATTCATAATGATTAGTAAACAATAATAATGAAAATCATTCCCATTAATATTCTAATTCTATATAGTTAATAAACATCTCAATGTGAATGATTACCCACTTCTCCCATTGCTCACTTCTCCGATTGTCTACTTCTCCGATTACCCACTATTCTAATTTTTGAGAAGTAAACTTGACCTAACAATTAGCAAGGGGAGTCAAAGGTTTTCCAAAATTGAGTCAACTCTTCCTAATTATTATAAAAATGGTACATGAAAGTGGAAGTTGTTTACTAAATTAAACCTTAATTATTAATTAATCTTACTTATTAGTTGTAGGACTTGCCTCCAAATCATCAAACACGTTTGCAAAACGATGAATAAAATCCTTTCCCTCTCATTATTTTAGGTTATCAAAATTTATAAGCAATAGGGTTTAAAAATTGAAGATCATGAACCAGCTGGGCAAGAATTGACGATTACTTTGTCTAATTTGCAAAACGACGAACAAAATCCTTCCCCTCTCATTCTATATATAATTATAATTAATGAGATTTGGTCTTGTTTGGTTATCATCAAACACGTTCCCACAAACTCTACAGAAATCTTACCCCGAATCTCCATCTCGATTAATATAAAAAGAAGAGTCAGAAAAGAGGAATTAAAAATTAGTAATTGTGGATTAAAGAACATATATATGCATGCATGTCTGGATTTGTTAATTAATTACGGATTATCATTAATTACTCCTTTTTTATTTTAAGTATGTGATAATTCCTTGGAGTTGGACTACTACTGGAAATGTCATCACCATGCTTATTGACTGATGTAATTTTTGCCAAATGTCACGTTTCAGCGGTAGATCATCACCATTAGAATATAGCACTAAAATCCACAACAAATTAAAAAATTAATTACAATTTGATGAAATAAAATGTCATGCTTAAAAAAGGACAGAAGGGGGATGAAGAATACACAAGAAAAATATAATATAATAAATAATTTTATATTTAGTAGCACAGATTTTTTGTTTTCTGAGAGATATAAAATCCTACACATAAAATAATAGATAGATTAAATCTGATATCGTTTATCTAAAATCTATTGACAATGGAAATAAAGCCTAGCTGTCGTTTTCTCTCCTCCTAGTCCCAAAGAAAAAATAAACTAAGGGGAGGAGAGAGAATATCATATTCTTCCCTCCTTCCCTCAACCGTTTTTCCTATTTTTCTTTTGGGTTAATAATAATAGTTCATTTGTGGTGACTGTATGGTCTGAGTCATGTTAAGATTTGAGTTCTCTATCTTGTTATTTTGCTATTTTTTTTCAATCCATCCCCTTATCCAAAATCTTCCGTTAAATTTTTTTCTTCCCCTAAATTTTGTTTTACCTTGATGTTGGAGGAGTTTGTCGCAATATCTCCTATTGATTTTGGTCACTGTAGTTAGATTATGACTTTTTGTCCTTTATTCGATTTTATGCGCAATTAGATTACTGGAGATCAAGCCTTCCTCAGATCCGCCATGCTCTTCAAGTTCTTCAAGACCAGATGTGATGTGTTTAATGAAGGTGACTATTTCTTTTAGTGGGGGTAGTTTATTTAGGGTTATAGGCGCCATTAGGGTTTTGATTGTTTTGGGTTTTGTGGCTTGATTTGTAGTTTTGTATAATTTCAGTGATGTGAATTTGTTAGCTTTTAGTGCGGCTTTGTTCGCGTTAGTATTGCCATATTGGTTTGCAGGTCTTATTGTCATAGCTTGACTTTGATGATATGGTTGTGCACTTTCTTTATAATATACAATAATATCGTTTTTGATAAAAAAAATTCTATTGACAGTGAGCATGGATGTCTTGAAATATATGCACACATATAATAATTACTTAATTAGTCTTCCTTAATTATGTTGGGCTTAGATATGCACGCATGCATGCAATATAACTGCCATCAGGCCGAGGCAAACAAAAGGGCAAGTGAGGAAAATATTAAATAGAGTTTCTTAATTTGGTGAAACAAGCATATCAGTTCATCTTTCCCAATTTTATGTAGTGTATGACGATTTTAGTGAGATTATATCTTTCAGTTAAGGTTTGATTCCTGTATTTAAGAATGAACTAATGCCCTATGGAATTTGTCCGGTATCTCATTGAAAGTAGAGATTTAGTCAGACATGCACAAATATATATACGTTCAAAACCTCCAACTTGGATTAAAAAAAAGAAAGAGGCAAGTACGACAAGCTAGATGTCCGGCACACGTACATTAAACGAATTCCGTGCATTTTTCAATTAAAACCAACTCTACTCATTATCCACCTTATATAACGAAGTCCGACCCTACACAAGACCTTCTCCTAGCATATATACATATTGAAAATAAAGGCCATTAAGAAAGTTTCTAAAGAAATTAAACAGTGTAGGGCCGGCCTATCCTATTGATGATGAATGTTAATGGACAGGGTTTATTACCATTAATTCCTCAGCTAGCCCTAAGTCCACCATTAAATCCAACTAGCTAGATGTCCGGCACACACATTAAATGAATTCCGTGCATTTTTCAGTCAAATCCAACTCTACTCGATCATTATTATTCCACCTTATTGCGAAATCCGGTCGTATGCAAGACCTTCTCTTGGTAGATAAATATTGAGAACTTAGCATTTCACATCACAGGTACACACAGTGTAGGGCCTATCCTATTGAGGATGAATCTTAATGGACGGGGTTTATCACCATTAATTCCTCAGCTAGCCGTAAGTCCACCATGGTGTCACTTCCAAACCAGTATTGTCAAATGTCAATTTATAATTTTTATACCATATTAATTTGATACACAATAAGTCGGGCTTGTCAAGAAAATATTGGCCACACAAGATCAATGGTGTATCGTCGAATTAAGAGATAATCATGATCATCAGGTTAACATAATCACAAGTTTTGGAAAAAGAAAAGCCATTATTTAGGTTTGTCTATCATATTGTGAATATTGTTTTAACAAGAATTTAAATACATCAATAATATTGTATGAGATAATAGAACATTTTGATTTATTAACTTTAAAAGAGATATTAAAAGTGCGAAAAAAAAGAAGAAAACAATTCATATTATTAGGTATAAGAAAGAAAAATATTTGCCTCTCTCACTCTAAGTAACAAATCAACTCAATACAATTATTTTAATTGAAACTATTTATTTCTTATTGGTGTATTGTTTGATATATATATATATATATATATATATATATATATGAATGATTAAACGATTTCGATCTAATGTGATTGATTTTTAATTTTCCGACATGTATGATGTTTAAATGATGATTTTAAAAAAATTCCAATTAAAATATGTGAGAAAAATTCAAACTAAATAAGTATTTTCAATTGTATATATGTATGTACTAAATGAATGATTTAGCATAAAGATCTTAATTGTTTCTATAATCATAATTTACTATTTGATACATATAAATGAAAATGATATCTAATATGCTGATACAAAACGATCATAAATGTAATTGATTTTCTACAAACATAATACTTCAAATGACGATTTCAAAAAATTTATTACATACGATACTAAAAATTCATTAATCACAATAAAAAAGAGGAGGAGATGGATATATATCCTAAAATGAAATCCCTTTTTCTTTTTCCAGAACTCAGTGTTAGAACTTGGACTAATTAGCCTCTGTTCTACAGTGTACACTTGTCGATCGAATTTTAAAAAAAATAAAAAAGATTTTCAACTTAATCAATTCTATGATAATTTATTTTATATTATTTGTCATTGGGGTTAGTAATTGTTGTAGTAATATGAAATCATATATCAAAGGTCGGGGATGAGATTTCTGAGTTGGATACGTATAGGCATTGACACTTCGGCTCGAGTGCATGCGCGTGAAGTTGAAATGCAGTAGTGATCAATTGTGTGCTTTAATTTGCTTGTTTTCTCATAAGCACACGCTTAAGTTCATAAATCAATAGTTAATTGTGAAATGTTATCAATATTCTTTTTTAAACTCTTTTAATTTATATAATTATAAGAAGTGATCGTAATTTAGTGGTTCAAACACTTATTTGGTTTGCTCGATATCGAATCCCATTTATTGAATTTTGTAGCCATATGAGAAGTGATCTAATACTTATTATTAATTATTTCGATTAATATATTTAAACGGGAGAATATTCAATAATCTAACATTAAAAATACAAAATTCTAAAAATATAATACTCTTTTCTAAAGAGAAATGACACATCACTTATTATGTCAAATCAAAACTCAAAAGTTTGCACACATATATCACAACCAAAACACTAAAAGGCTATTGAAATTCAATGATTGAAAAGTCTTTGTTGGCTAAGATTGGATATCATGTTGGTCAAACATTTTTTTTTGGAGTTAAATTGAATTCCTCTTAGTTTTTTAAAATTTCGGGAAGATTAATATTGCAATCCATCAATACGTATGGCTTATCAGTTAAATTTTTATCTAATTTTAAGAAAAAACTTACTCTCAATTCGAATGTAAATAAACATCGTAGTATTTAAAAAATAAATAAAAATAAACAGGGTATGGCCTGTTGATTATCAATCTTAATGGACAGGTAAGTTTATGTGACAGCTGCCAAATCAGAATTTGTCACTGTAGACAATCATTTGAGACAATAATATTAGTGGGTGTATATAATTTGATAAAAGTCCTCTCCTACCTGATGACAAGAAAATAAAGGCCACACCTGTCGGTCTTCGAGTTTAGCCAATTCCTCGATCAGTTTCGTAACCATGAGAAATACCGATCTTAAATGGTATCAAAGCCACATGTATACAATTTGTTAGAAGTTCCGTTTAATTATCATTTCGTTTGTAATTTTTATTTTATCCGTGTTGGATATAAAAAATAAATATACCAAAGAAAGAAAGGATGAAGAATAATGATAGTAAGATCCATATATATGTGGAAGAAATGTACGTATACGAAAATATGTACGTATAATTAAGAACAATGCTTACATGTCATGCTTGGGGATACTTTCTAATTCCACCATTTTAATTTAGCTAACTTTTGACATATATATGACATCAATCGAAATCTTTCATTTTTCTAAAACATTATTTCAAGTTCATCTCCGTGATAAATCAACAAAATTAGAGATCGTTTAGCCATTTATATGTATGTATCAAACAAACCAAAAATACTGATGATAACAATTAAGATTCTTATGGTGAGCCATGAATTTGCTTGATACATATGAAGGGCTAAACGATCTTCAATTTTGTTGATTTTTCGCATAAATGATCTGAAAATAATGACTTAAGAGTTGTATGATATATGTATAAGAGCATTTTGATAAATGAAAAAAACTAGTGAAATGAGACCCTATAGAGTGAGATGTAAGTATTGCCTTACAATTAAAACTAAAAATTTAAAGTTTTCACTTTTATACCATATTTACTTAGAGTTATGAATGAACTGAATTAAAATTCGGTACGATACCAAACTAAACCGGTTTGGTCTGATATGATTTCGATTCAAGGATTTGCCATACCAATATATTTGGCTTTTCAGGTTGTTGATCGATCTTGAGAGACTAGCTGATAACCGCCTTTCACAAATAGAAACAAAATGAGTTTTCACAAAACATTGACATTCAAGAAGAAGAGGAAGATTACTGCCACCAGAGCCCGGCAATGTGACTGATAATGACAATGAAGGTTGACATACAAATGGCACGCGCGCCACCGTTTGTTTGGGATTGTACTTGAGTGGTGCTACATTGGCACCAAAGGTCAAGTATCCGATATATACTAACTGATTGGATTATTTTAAAATAGAATTTTTACGTGAATTTATTGTCGTGAATTTATTATCATTTTATGATTTTAACTTAAGAATTAATGTTAAATTTGATTGATTTTGAATTAAAATCATGAGGTGTCAAAAAATTCGTATAGAATTATCTTATAACAGAATCCCGTTAGCATTTCTTAGGTTCTTACCAAATCGAACACTTAATCTATTTTAACCTTAATTTATTATCATCTTTTACCGTTTGGAATAATCTTAGTTGGAGTTTCTATAAAAAGAAAGTTATTTGGGCTTTAAATTTAGCTGGCCCAATTTATCCAATCTCAGTAAAGCTCAAGAACTCAATCTCGAAACACATAAGACCAGCGGGAATATGAAAAATGGAGCCCAGAATTGGCCCACATATATTTCCACCCAAAAACCGTACTTCTTCTTCTTCTTCTCTTCTTCAAGGTTTGAACAACTTAGCATTTCAGTCACCGACTTACCGATCACAGGGGGGCCATAATCTGCCTTGATAGACCATGGAATTCATTCCTGAAGAAGGCAAACACACCCATGGAGATTCTTCCACACTGATCCTGGTTCGTTCAATTTTTTATGGCAGTGCTTCCATTTTGTAATAATGTTTAGCTAGGTTTCATTTTCCCGCAGTTGAGCTCTGTTTGGTTGCTTAGAAAGTGTAGGAAAAGCTAAAAAGACCCGAAATTTATAAATTTAAGCTTTCGGGTTTGCAGCCAGCGTTGTCGATTGGAAATGTGGGGCAGCTTGCGGTGGACCTTATAGTTGCATCGACGAGAGCTGAGAGAATTGGGTATTTGGACACTCCCTATGTGCTTCCATGTGTTGGAAACGATGCATATGGGCCTGTTCCTCATGGCGAGCTTGCTCTCCCTCTTGAAGGTCCTCACTTTCTTGCTTCTATTCTCATTTAGCTTATATATTATTGTTGTTTTAACAGAATTAATATTTGGGTTTGCAGCATATGGTTCATCTTCTAATGCAATGACTCTTATCCAACAAAGGTCCCCTGTTGTTAAGGTACAATTCAACGTTTTACTGCACGTTTTGGATTTTTTTCAGTTGTTTTAGGTCGTTTCACATTTGTTGTTGTAGTGCTCTGTTGAATGTTCGGGGGTTTAAGTTTAAAATGGTAATTCTTAACAGGGAAGGATGATTGAGTTTGCTAAAAACTTGGCTGATCATGTAGCTGCTAGTGGAAAGAAGCATGTTGTTGTGCTCTCAAGTTTGGATTTTGGGAGGTGGCAGAGAGTTGATATGTCAAGGTATGAAGAGTAGGGGTTTTGTTTTTCTGTTAGCACTTTTAAAAATCTGAAGTTCTTTTTAATGGGTATGAGATTGTTTATTTTTTTTTTTCCAAAAGGTATGTGATTGTTATTTAGTCAGCGGAAAACCCATTGCCCAACAACCAGCATTTCTTGCTCCTAGTTCGATGAGTTCCTTAATATTTTGAATGCATCCACTAGGAAAGAGCATTCCTATAGAAATGTATCCAATTGGATGAATTAAACATAAATTATCATTTCAATTGTCAACCTATAAGCTAGGGACTTGATTTAGGAAAATTTAAGTATTCCGAAGGAAGAGAATGATAAATCTTGAAATTTCTCTCAAGTCGACTGTTAAATTACAAATTTTTTTAATTAGTTTTGAACTGAAACTATTACATTCCTCTCTCTAGCTTTTTCTCACTTAGCAAAGATTATATGATCATTGTCACCTTGGATATAACCATAGTGTTTCCCTAGGGGTTATTTCCTACTTGGCTGCAACTTCTTAGTTTAGTGTATTTTTGAATCTTATGCTTGCTTTTGCTTTGTAGATTTTTAGCTATTGATACAAGTAAAATTGTGTACCTTCTTCAGTAACAGTTCCAATTGAATATATACTTAGCTTATGTGTACTTTGGGAATTGCACCAAGAACTTGGAACGGATGTGGAAGCAGAACATCTCTGCTCTCTAAATATGCATAACTTGTCTTAAAAGATAATCATGCGTTGCTGAGTTCTTTTTCGTGGGCAATGGTCTAGTTTGGGAGCTGGATGGCCTGCAGTTGTATGTGATTTTTTGAATGTTGATTTATCTTTTCTTGGAATTCCAGTGGTTTGCAGATGCATTACCTGTCTAGCACCAATTCAGATGGATCAGATGATTACTGTGAACAGCTTGGGTGGAAAAGACTGCAGGAATATGACCCCTCTCAGAAGGCGTGGAAGTATCTCAGCACATTAGCTGAAGGCAATGCCATGCCGGAGAGCATCTTGCCGTTTGAAGGTGAACTAGAAGAAGAAGAATATTACTACCCAAGCTTGCCTTTTGCTGCAATTTTTTCTTGTCTCAAGGTATTGTTTTGTAATAGTTGTGTTCTTGCTAACTGATTGCAATTATTTCTTCTCGCATGCACATTTGAGAACCATGAATTACAAGGGAATTTATTTTTTATTTATCCTAGGTGTTCTCTTATTGAATCAGGCCAAAGGATTGAAGGTTACTTGCTTATTATGCTACTGTTCCGAAGGAGACAACATTCCTGATGCTTTCCATTTAGCTGAGGCAGCATGCAAATTTCTGGGCTTGAGTCCCAGTAATTTTCACGGTTAGTTTCTTTTCATTGAATGGCTGTGGTTACTTCACTAATTACAGGCCTTCTTTTTGAGAGGAAGTCTCTAGATGTTCATTTGCTAAATTTTATAACTACCAGTTTCGTTTTGCATGTTCTCTTCAAAGTCAAATATAATCCGATGGGTTCGAATCTTAATACTTTCTCATCCTTTATAGAACATTTTAGAGATTTCAGTATAATGCCTGACCTTCTAAGACCTATTCACCAATTGAATGAAGGATAATGCTTTCAGTCATAGATTGCATGTTCGTGTGTGTATGCTGGCACATATTTGTCTTTGTGCTCCGTAGGATGCACAGATTAGCATTCAGAATGCTGATAGGATGTTGATATCTAGACATTAAATGATTTGTTTGTTCTCAACGTCTTATCTTTTTGGTTTGTAAACTGGTTAGATTAGATTGGTCATTATCTTGTTGTTGAAAATTGGTTAGTGATGGGCATGATTTCAGCCCCAGTCCTACCCCATCCAGAATGGGGCTATTTTCTATCCCAAATCGGATATAGGATGAAGACGAGAATTATAACTAAACCCCCAGGTGTGAATTGGAAAGGATGCTATTGTCCTGCATGACAAAACCTACCTGCATTTTATGAATTGCAATAAATTTTGTTTCTTAGATTCAATTAATATTTGTGCTTATTAGCTGAAAAATAAAAAAACTTTCATATTTCTATTTGTCTTCTAAAAGAAAATAGGTCCGCCATCCATTATCAGTTATTAATCGAAGTTCATGTTCTTAATTATCAAATTCCTAGCTTAGCATATGGGAGCATTTGGGCTATATATCTGATTCAGCAAAGTTTCAAGCTTGCCCTATACCGATCCTCAAGACTCTTCCTACTTTCTTCATAGAAGCCTGATTTGCTTAATGTTTAGAGGTATACTCATCTATACTAATGGCTTTGTGCAGGCAACAGCGATGATAAATGGGTTATTCCATTTTCTTGGAAGACTGTGTATGGACCGCCCGCTGATATGTCTCTCTTTTAGGCGCAATTGCTCTTACCCGAGGTAAGATCTGCAATGATGGAGAGCCTCCTTATTTCTTGTACGTTTTAAAGTCTTGCACGTTAACGAAAAGCGAGCATGTATCAGTAGGTTTTATCATTTTAATGGGTCGAAAATTGTATGTACATTGTTCAGACTCAACTGAAAGCTCCGAATATATTCAATCCAGTTATCGCGGGTCTCATCCTTTTCCTTCGGCTACCAAGATGTTTCAGTTCGCTAGGTTTTCAGCTCTGGATTGCCAATCCGTTTTTGATATTCTCTGGTTCTTTTCGTGGTAAATTTTTTACTAAGCTGAAGATGATGACTATGCTGTTTATTGATGCTATTATTGCTCTTGTTGGACCCAGACTTTGCTTTTACTTTCATATATAAAAAATATATAAAGGTTAATTCCACCTTGCGCCTTCACCGTTTTAAGGCAAAAAACATTTTAGCTGGCTCTTAAAATTTGACATATTGGGTCCAAAGTAAGAACTGTTACATTTTTTTTGGTTAGGTAAATAGTAATTTTAGAAAAATAAAGAACTACAAGTTTATAAGTGGCGTTTTTCAGGAAAAACAAGACACTTATAGTTTGTTTGGATAGCTATGGATTTGGATTTTGATTTGTTGTGAAGATTTGGATTTGGCCCAAATTCTCTATAAATTTCATAAGATCAAATTTTAAAATTTCAAATTAATTTTGAAATTAGTTATTTGATAAATTCATATATTCTCTTTCACCTATTTATTTTCAGTAAAAATAAAACATCTTTATTTTCATTTTTTTTTCATCCTTTTCTTTTCATCATTTTTTCCATGCTCTATTATTTCATTTTTTTTGAACTCGTAGCTCTTGGCCAAAAATATCTTTATTTTTCATTTTTTCCATATATATTTTTTTCCTTCTTTTCCTCATTTTGTTTTTTTTTTCATCATTTTCTTTCATCATTTTTTTTTTCATATTTATTTTTTTCATCCTTCTATTTCTTTTTCATCTTTCTATTTTTTTCATCATATTTTTTCATATATATTTTTTTTTTCATCCTTCTTTGTTCCCTTTCTCTCTTCCCATTTGTCAGCTCATATTTCTCTTCTCCACCTTTGTCGCCCATTTCTCTCCTCCTCCTCTACCACCCCTATTTTCTCCTCCTCTACCACCCATATTTCTTTTTTCTCCTCCTCTGCTCGCCCTTTCTTTCTCCATCAATCTTTATGTAGGTTATAAACCTTCTCGTGATGTTCACAAATCACTACTTTCTTCAAATAATTTGATCTTATTGTTTTAACGGACTAATAATTGAATTAGCACAAGATTTTACTGGCATTTAATTGAACAATAATTGAATTAACAAAAGATTTTGATGCCCCTTAATTACCCAAGAATCGTTCAAAAGCTTGCTTATCAAGATTGGTAACTTGCAATGACAATTTGTCAAGAGTCGCTAACAATTTCAGCAATGAGTCATTGGTACTAAAATTGATGTAACACACCCTAGAAAGCACAAAATCATGGGCCATAAAATTTTCCAAGAACTAGACTTACAGAGTTTTCCAAGCAAATATGGTTCATTGTCTGGTTCTTTTTTGAACATGTACAATTCAATCCGTAAAGTTGACACATTTGCATTAACAATTTTATTGTCAACATTGAGCTACTAGTACTAAAACTAATGAAACTCCTTCTAGAAACTTGAAATTATGAGCCATAAAAATCTAATAACCTTTAGGGGCAATTTCTCACAAAAAATTGCTATTAACACGTTAAAATGACAAATTTTACTTTAAAAACTAGTGCAAAACATAGGAATAAGGTATGAAAAATAAACGTAAATATTATCATGCTTCAGTTTTAATTTATATTATTATTTTTTGTTAATTTAATCTTTTAAAAAAAATAAATTATTTTCGTGGTTAACTATGTCTTAATGGTTATGATTATTAATAATATTTATTTAGCTAAATAAATAATGAGTCATTTTGACATTATTATTTTTAGTTTGTGTAATAAAATTACTTATTTGAAATCCTCAATTCAAATCCTTAAAAATAAAAAAGTTTGCCACATAATTGATTTTAAATTAAGAAATTTGAAATCCACAAACAAATATTTATGTTGCCAAACAAGAAAATTTAAAATAAAGGGATTTGAAATCCCTTTATTTGAAATTCAAATCTTTGTTCCCAAGCGGACCCTTAAGATACATTTACAAATAAATTAAAACAAAAAGCACATTACTCAAACTGAATCAAACTAACTAAACAAATTATGACTGATATTCCAAAAACCAAAAGACTTCAAAACCCGAAGCCCAAATTCAATCAGTACAAAACCAGAGCTAATCGGGCTAGGCCGAGTACAAATTAATGAGCTAGCTACAACAAAGAGCCCAACAAGCTCAACACTCGGACGCCACCACCAGCCCACAAGAGACGGCACCACGACCGTAGCCACCATTGAACAGAGCTATAGCTCGCCACCAACGCGGAGCAGGGAACATCCATCAAGATCAAGGAAGCGAATCACCGCGCCCATGACAACACCATCGAATGGACAACCTACACGCACATTCCATTCTCGGGATTGACAGATTCGAGTGAGATCCGCTAGATTTATCACCAGCAAGGAGCGACAAGACGAGGAAGGGAAACGGCGACACCAAATGCACCGTTTACATCACAGTGTAGCCCAAGCTGCACAACCATGATCATCATTATTTCTTGACGTAGCACATGACGAACTCATTTTTCACTCACATGGAGACGGAAGACAACATCATGTCATCATGGTATATGAGTTACCGAATTTCATATGAAAAACAAAAAATCCTATTTTTTATTTCTAAAGAAAATCCAGGGACAAGTGAAAGTGATCCATGAAAGTGAAGAATGCGTATGCAAAGGGAGAAAACCGACTCATGACTATTATGTAACGCAAACAATAATATTGGGGGTTCAGTATTTGGATTGAGTAACCAACGGCGGAACTAGGAATATGTATAACCATAGGCTAATTTTTTTTTTAAACTATCATATTATATATTGTGCTTCTATCTAAAACAACACACAAGCATGATAATAAAAACTTCAAAAACTTACCAAGTAAATTGGGAAAAAAATTTAAAATATACATACGAAAGACCTAAACTTATGGAGTAAACTGAGGAAAAAAATTTAAAGATATATATATAATACCTACTATTTTTTGTGAAAGAAATCAAATTAAGATTTAACATTAAATATTTTTTATTTTCTTAAAATTCTTAGAATTTTGGATTAGGCTAAATTCATTTTTTATTAATTTTACACATAAAATACATACTATTTTTTCCAGCCCTAAATTTCACCCTGTGTTGTAGCAAACCCCAACCCAAGCCTTGCTCAGCCCTTGTAAGTAACTGAAAATATGCCATTTAGTGCTATGACCTAATGATATATATCATCTTCACACGTTATGTGAGAGGTCTACCCAATGCCAATGTATATATATTGTAATCCCCCTTCCCCAATGTTGATGCAGAAATCGTCCAGATTGCGATTAGACCGTTCAATCCCTACACACAGAAAATAAACGCATGAGGTTAATGTTGAATCCCGATATGGGGCGGGGGGAGAGTTTGTGTTCAACTAAAAACGCTCCGATACTTAAGTTAGCTCAATCTAGAGAGAAAACTGAAAGTCAATTATGAGAATAATTGTCAGGTACCTAAGAGGCGAGAAGATGTCATCTATTTATAGTGGAGATCTGGGGATCTTCGGAGCGTCTGATTAATTGTCAGGTACCTAAGAGGCGAGAAGATGTCATCTATTTACTTATTAATAGATTTCTAGTTCAATAAGGATCTCAATGAGATGTCTTTTATTAAGGTGATATAACTCTTATTAATTAATATATTTAGCTGGTAAATATATTTAATTAATGCACAATAATTATATCCCAATAATGAATCCACCAAGGATAGAGTAGTCATTATAAAAATTATGGGCCACGTGACTGCTCCACAATTTTTGGACAAATTATGGTTCCACAAATGCCCCCACATCCCTTAGGATTTCGGGGAATCCTAAGGGATGTAATTTTTTGCAGTTCTAATAATCCATCGCCTTTTGATGCTTCTTTGAAGAAGGCTTGGTTGCTTTTATGGAAAAAGGCTTGAGTGCTTCTCAGGGTAAAGGCTTTAATGCTTCCGTGGAGGAAGACTTGAATTGCTTCGTAGGGCGAAGGCTTTGATGATTCTACTGGAGAAGGATTGAATTGCTTCGTACAGCGAAGGCTTTGATGATTCTACGGGAGAAGGATTGAATTGCTTCGTACGGCGAAGGCTTTGATGCTTATACGGGTGAAGGCTTGAATTGCTTCGCTGGGCGAAGGCTTTGATGCTTCTACGAGAGAAGGCTTCAATTGCTTAGCAGGGCGAAAGCTTTGGTGCTTCCGCGGAGGAAGGTTTGAATGATTCGCGGGGCGAAGACTTTGACGCTTCCGTGGAGGAAGGCTTGAATTGCTTTGCATGGCGAATGATGCCTCTACATGAGAAGGCTTGAATTGCTTCGCAGGGCGAAGGTTTTGATGCTTCTGTAGAGGAAGGTTTGAATTGCTTCGCAGGGCAAAGGTTTTGATGCTTATGTAGAGGAAGGTTTGAATTGCTTCGCAGGGCAAAGGCTTTGATGCTTCATTGGAGGAAGGCTTGAATTGCTTCATAGGACGAAGGCTTTGGCGCTTCTATGGGAGAAGGCTTGAATTGCTTCGCAGGGTGAAGATTTTGATGCTTCTACGGGAGAAGGCTTGAATTACTTCGCAAGGTGGAGGCTTTCAGCGGGTGAAGGCTTTGATGCTTCCATGGAGGAAGGTTTGAATGCTTCGTAGGGCGAAGACTTTGGTGCTTCCCCGGAGGAAGGCCTAAATGCTTCACAGGGTGAAGGCTTTGATGATGACCTCCACATACTAAAACACTTGCACATGATTCCTTGCAGCTCGTAATTAGCTTTTATTGGTGGGGTTGGAAAGCTGACTTCCATAATTTCCTAATTCCGTTGGTCTTCCTAAACAACGTTGAGAATTGATTTTTTGGTAAATTTTTAAAGTTGGCTCATGTTCTGATTCGCAGACTTGACCTCTGCCCAGTAATTTGTCAATGAATAATTCGTCAGTTATTGGAATTAGTTGGATTTTTGTGGGGTTAGAAAGCTAACATCCACATCTTACAAATTCCATCAAGCTTTTTGAAAAAGGTTAAGAATTGAATTTATGGTGAATTTCGGAAGTTGGGTTGTGCGTGTAGGCGTGCAGTTTCGACCCCTCTTCACCGTTTTGCCCATAAATAATTTATTCCTTCTTCCAATTAGCTGTTCTTGTGTTGGAAAGGTAACATCCACACCTTTCCATTGCCGTTAGGCTTGGTCAAAAAGATTGAGAATTGAATTATGAAATTAACTCCCAAGACGTGCCTTTCCGCAGGATTTTGCATCTGATCTTGTGTCATTGAAATGGACACTTCGGATTCGTTATAACTCGGATTGGGGCGCCGTGGATAGCGTTGGAAAGCTAAGACCTGTAGCTTTACAATGGTACCTGGCCCATTCCATGGGTATGAGTGATGTATCCGAATTTTCCCCTGCAATTGAAGACTTTTGCTTAGAAAAAATTCTGGTTGGGATGCTCCTTCAAACTTAGATATCGCTGAGATTTTCTCTAAGTTTCCTAGAGCATTGACTTTGCTTTCTTGTAGAGAGAGACAGCTTTTTAGCTCATTCAAATGCCCCCGTTATACTTCCATGGGCACCCAACGATGACAACTTGAATGGACTTGCCTCTTGGAGGAGGGCTTTACTTCGCCTTGGAGAAAGGGCTTTTTGCTTCTCGGGGAAAGTGTAGCTTTTGTCAGCGGAATCGTCTAAGGAAATGTCCAGCGAAAAAGAGTGGCTTTAGATAGGGTCCTTACCGTGTCTACGGAGGACGATTTCCTGAGTATTTCGCGACTTGGCACGTCTCTCCGTGTTGAGAAGTACTTCCTTCACCAAAGTATTCTTGCAGATGTTCTGCCTAAATTTGAACTTGGTTGATGAGGTGTGCCACCTGCCATGATAAACTGGCGCGTGAAGGCGATCTTCGTGAACTGTGACGCGCATTGTGGCGAGACTCCTGTGACAAGCGGCGTGTGGGCTCCCTTCCTTCGCGATTATTTTGATTTTTGGTGGCACGCAGATCGTCCAGAATCAATCGTAGATCCTCGATCTCTAGTTGCCAGCTTGTGGCATTCCGAGATGCTTCTCCCATGAATCTTCCGTCAGTACGCTGAAATTGAGCATGGACTTCAGGCTCCAGAGTTAGTGCGTTGAGGCCAGACATCGCCAAAAGTGGATGTCCATGTGTGTTGGGTTGCGTCGATGGCGCGCCTTGGACCATGGGCGCCAAGAAGAATGATTGTCCAACGGGTGGACTGGTGGGGTTGGAGGCTTACGTAGGCGCGGCGACGGCTAGGGCTTCAGCGGAGGCATGTGGCGAGGTGGTGGCGACCAGTGTCGCGATGACGAGTCTTCGGCTGGCGGCGGCGTGCGGCAAGGCCGGTCCTGCGGCCTGAGGGCCAATGCGATTCCCTGATTGCGGGGCTTGTGGTGCTGTGCTCCAATCCACGCGCTGAGGTTGAAGGAGTTTGCAATCAATAAGTAATCCTAATTAGGAAATACTTGGGATTGATTTTTAGTAATAAATAATTTGCTAAGAAGTTATTTATTAGGGGTAGGAAAATGAATTCTAATTAATAAATAAATCTTTTTTTGGAAATAAAATTTACTTATTAATAGATTCCTAACTCAATAAGGATCTCAAGGAGATGTATTTTATTATGGTGATATAACTCTTATTAATTAATATATTTAGCTGGTAAATATATTTAATTAATGTGCAGTAATTATATCTCAATAATGACTCCACCAAAGGCAGACTAATCATTATATAAATTACGAGTCACACGATAGCTCCATAATTTTTAGACGAATTATAGTTCAACACCCAATATCATTATATCAAAAAAAAAAAAAAGTAATTGAAAACATCAAATTTTACAAAGATATATTATTTATATTGGGAAAGTTTAACTCTCAATTATAACTGGAAAAAAAAGTACAACGGCACCGTAGTGCTTACAAGAATTCAACAAGAAAAAAAAAAGCTAGGACAATTATCATAGACAAATCATAAATGCTCTACAATATAAATACTTATCCTAAAATTTAATTAGCTTTCTGCACCCACTTACGCGTGTGTAATTTTTTTTTAATTTTAAAAAGTAAAGAGAAATGAAAATAAATCCAAAAATATAAAAAAAATAATTAAAAAGGAATGAGAGGGAGAAAGTAACTACCCACTTCCTCCCCTTAAGTGTTTATTATTTATTAATAAAAAAATATTTATTATTTAAAGTTTTAAGTAAAATATATAATTTTACTATTTTGTTCATGATTTTTAAATCATAATAGGGATATTTTTGTCCAAAAAAAAATTGATGAAGCCTTTTAATTCTCTTGTCTTTATAATATTAGAGATTTCAACCAAATTTGGATTTGGTAGATGGCACTGGCCCTATTATATAAAGTATAAACCATCACATTTTTTTTATTGGCAAAGACCTTTTTACCGATGAACAAAAAAATAATTATAATAAATAATAATAATATTAAAAATATATATTAATACATGCCATAATATTATTTGGGCAAAGGCCTTTTAGCAGCGACAAAACCCCTCGCTTCTTCGGCTTCATCGAAGTCGCACTGTAGCTATAGTGCTCTACTGTAACTCCTAAATTTCATATATATTTATCTTTTTAAAATTTTGCATTTTGATCCAAATTATTGTGATTGCACAAGAATGGGTGGGGTCTATGGGATATTGTGAGAATGTGAAGGAATAAAAGTCTCACATTTGAAAGTTACTCAATTTTTCAAGGGTTTATGAGGAGTTAAACTACTCCCTCCATTGCCAATTTGTGTTAGCGTGAAATCTTAACTTCCTTTATGGTATCACAGTGGGTTAGTCTATGTGTGAAGTCAAACGGCCACAAGTTCTCCAAGACACTCAATATTTATTGTTCAAGTGTTAGGTTCGGAAATTCGCCACACGTGATAGAGGCATATGAGAATGTGAATAAACAAAAGTTCCGCATTAGAAAGTTGATCAATCTTAGAAGGAAGTTATAAAGAGTTGAGTTACTCCCCTATAGCGGGTTGGGTGTGGCCTCCATAGGAGTACCATACATATACATATATGAATTTTCGTATCAAAATGCACTTTAGAATGGATGTCCTCATCTATTCATGATTGATTATTGAATAAGACCTTGATGGTATAGTGTAATCCAGACTCATAATTCAATTCAAGTGTTTTTTTTATTCAAGTTCAAACTAGTTCCAATTCGGTTTTGATCGAGCCGAGCAATCGGCCCATTCAGACACCATTCCAAGATTTCAGAATTAGTTCAATGGCCTACCCCTAAGCACACCTATTGTGTCCTCGGTTAACCACATTAATATGTATAATATTTTATCTCAAAAGACATCAGTAATATTAGAAATGAAATTACTAATTATATATATATATATATATATTATATTTACCTATTCTAAATTTCTGAAGTGAAATTCATATTCTTGAATAATTTCAGAAATAAAAAGTTTCTATTATCAAATTAATTTGCTCCTTTCATATAAAATCATCACCGACCGAAAGAAACTTTTCTTCCAAATTCTAAACATGTAACATGTTTCAAATGTTTGATGTGAAGACAATAAGTGACACTTCAAAGAGTTAACAATGGGATTAGGTACGTGTGGCTAGTAGCTACTAAATACAAAATATCTTATCAACAACTTTCCTGGACCATTTTTCTGGCTACTAAATACTAAATCTCACAATAATTGTAATATTCCACGCTAGCTAGGTGTCCCAAAACTGCAATCCAAGATAAGTTACATACGTAGTCCATGCCCTTCACAATGATGATTTTTTAACTTGGCTAAGCGAAGCTGCTAGTACTACAGTATAATGGTATTTTCTCCACTATATAGTGAGAGGTCTCATGTCTTATGTTCAACCTCGTTCTTAATGTATATATCTCCTCTCCAATATATTTGTATCAAAACTTGGCTAGGGGAATAGATGTTATGACCAAGGGAGAAGGCTACTTTATAATCTTTTACACAGCCCAAAAATAAGGAAATATCATAGTCTAAATTCCAACCTATGATAAGATAACCGAATTAAATTTTAAAATGCTTCAATTTGAACACAATTTATTAATTACATTGCTTACATTCGTTTAAATATAAGTAGGTTTCACATACATAATGAGGCCTAACTCTATTAGAGAGGGTAATAGCATGGTGATTAATAAAAGCAATACAAATAGAATTATTCAAACTTGTGTAGTCGTTAATACTCTGATTTAGCAGTATTCTTTTCCAATGTGAACAGTTAAAGGTCTAAATTTCGAGTGTCGTAAAGGCAAAATCGATACCCAATGTATACAATCATCCTGCTCCAATATCGTTGTATTAAAAAAAAACAATTTATTTTTCATACAAGTGATAATCTAAATTACTCACAATTTTTTATTCAATCACATAATTATTCGATTTCAATATTAAATACTAGGAGTTATAATCTGAGTAATAATTTTTATTATATATGTTTACGACGTGCGATTAAAAACAATTAGCTAAAATGATTTTCATGTCAATCGATATTATTCAATTTACTGATTGAAACAAATGGAATATATAACTACTAAATTACATGAATTTAGATAAATCAAATCCTGATATTTCTATTCGGCCTAACAAATTCGTCCATTTAAATTGATTGTACCTATCTATGTGGGATAATATAAACGGAAGATTAAGAAAATGTATGTATACATATATATATATGAGTTTCTTATATGAAAATATAGCTGCATCCACTCTAGGGTGGATGCACTTGTTCACTCACTATTGATTAATCGAATAAGACTTTGGTGGTATTGTAATTAGGGCTCATTATTGAATTCAAGTTTCTTTTTATTCATGTTTAAATTAGTGCCAATTCAGTTCAGATTGAGCATGGAATATTAGCTCGCTCTGATATTACATAAAGATTTTAAAGTTAGTCCAATAGCCGATTACTAACAACATTTATACCGTCTTTACTTAATCGCCACCTAAGTAAGTATAGAATTTTTATCTCAAAAAACATCGACGGTATTAAAAGTACAACCATTTCTTATAGCTTGTATTTACTTATTTTAAATATTAATCTCCAATAGTTCCATAAATAAACAGTTTCGTTGTAAAAATCAATAATTAATTATGGGATGCAAGTATTTGCACTTTTTCATCGAAAGTCTTTTTTTTTTATCTAACTTCGAAACGATTGATGCCATGACAATATTAATTGGACGCTTCATAAACGTTAAAAATAATTGGACACTTCATAAACGTTAAAAATAATTGGACACTTCATAAACATGCTCTTCATCTATTGGGGGACTTTTTTTTTTTTTTTTTAAACAGTCGAATGACTGTTATTTATTGAGGAGGTAGAAATTTACCACATAATATACTATTGAGGTTCAAACTTAAGATTAATAATTTGTAAGTCAAAGTTAGAACCATCTGAACTAGACCGACTTGGCATTGGAGGACTTAATGGATGTTGCTGAATTTACTTCAAAATAAATAAATTAAAAATAAAAAAATTTGTGCCGTTGGCTATAAAGGCTAGTGTTCCACACCTCCTTAATTCAAACCAACCAGCCATTTCTCAAACAACTACATTATCAAGCTCTCATCAACCATGTCTTCTTCTCTCTCAGAAACTGAGCTTCCACTAAAACCAATCCCCGGCGACACCGGATTGCCATTTTTCGGACCCATCAAAGATCGTTACGACTATTTTTACAACCAGGGCCGAGACAACTACTTCAAAACAAGAATCCAAAAATACAAATCCACCGTCTTCCGAACCAACATGCCACCCGGCACTCTCATTGCCCCAAACCCTAAAGTCATTGCCCTTCTCGACGCCAAGAGCTACCCCATCGTCTTCGACAACACCAAAGTCCTAAAACACGACGTCTTCACCGGAACGTACATGCCCTCCACCGGCTACACCGGCGGCTACCGGGTCTGTTCTTACCTCGACCCATCGGAGCCCAAACACGCTGCTCTCAAACGGTACTTCCGGTCTCTATTCGCTTCCCAACATGCCCAGTTCATCCCCCTCTTCCAAAGCTCGGCCTCTCAGCTCTTCCTCCAGTTGGAAGCTCAGCTCGCCAAAGACGGCAAAGTGTATTTCAACACTTTAAGTGACGACATGTCGTTTAATTTCGTGTTCAGGTTGTTTTGTGGCCAAACCCCGTCAAACACAAAGTTGGGTTCGAAAGGACCTACCTTGGTCACACTTTGGGTCCTTCCCCAACTTGCCCCTCAGATGACACTTGGGTCTCCTAAATTTCTAGGGTTTGCGGAAGATTTCTTGCTGCACACGTTTACCTACCCTGCCATTCTCGTAAAATGGGGTTATAACAAGCTATACGATGCGTTTTATGAGTACGCGACTTCGGCTTTGGACATGGCCGAGGGTAGCTTTGATATTTCAAGAGAGGAAGCTTGTCACAACCTAGTATTTCTCGTTTGCTTCAATGCATTTGGTGGCATGAAGATTTTGTTCCCCGCTTTGCTCAAGTGGGTTGCGGCAGCAGGAGAGGATTTACACCGCCAGCTCCGAAACGAAATCAGGACCGTTGTTAAAGAAAGCGGAGGTAAAGTCACTTTCTCGGCGTTGGAGAAGATGACTTTGACGAAATCAGTGGTTTATGAAACGCTGCGGATTGAGCCTCCGGTTCCGTTCCAGTACGCGAAGGTCCAGGAGGATACCGTGATCCAGAGTCACGATGCGAGATTTGAGATCAAGAAAGGGGAGATGTTATTTGGAAATTTGAATTTCGTGGGTAAAGATCCGAAGGTTTTTGAGAATCCAGAAGAGTTTGTGGGCCATAGGTTTGTGGGGGAGGGAGAGAAGCTGTTGAAGTACGTTTATTGGTCGAACGGTAGTGAGAAGGATGATCATCCAACGGCGGAGAATAAGCAGTGTGCTGGGAAAGATCAGGTGGTATTCATGTCTAGGTTAATGTTGGTGGAGTTTTTCCTTCGATATGACACTTTCACCGCTGATGTAGGCACGGTGCTTTTGGGTTCATCAGTGACGTTCAAAACGTTGACCAAGGCCTCTTGAATTTGATTAAATTTGAGTACGTGTGTGACGCACAATGTGATCTCCTTAATTAGCTTGGATTATGAATTGTTAGCATTTTGATACCCCTTCATACGTCTGTCAATTTGTTTAGTTGCTTTTAATTTACTTTTTCTTAATTTTATAAATAAGAACCAAAAATTAAATCTAAAACTTGTTTTGTTTTTTTTTTTTAAATAAGGTTGGTTAGCCATTTACCTCCTTGGCTTGTACTCCTTAATTGTGGTTTTCTTTTGCTCCAAGTAATTGTGACATGATGATCAAAAAAAGTAATTGTGGCATGAGTGAGTTACTAGTTCGTTATTGAATTTATTTTAAGGAATTGATTTTCACACTCTAATTTTTACTACATGCACTCATTTATTTTTTTCTGACCGTTAGATTGAATAAATTTAGACAAAATCAATGGACGATAACAAACGGAGGAGTGCATAAGGAGAAAAGTGAAGTGTAAAAATCACTTTCCGTTTTTGTATAATGCTAACAATCAAGTTCATTAATATATCATCATCAAGTATTAATAATGATAAAGGTACATTTTTTTCATGTAAAAGAATCCAACGATCAAGTTTGTTCATAAATCATCATCAAGTATTAATAATAATAACAAGGTATTACTGTAATAAATTCACGAACTTTATTTTTAGATACAATGATATAAGGAAAAATAATTACATTATACACATTGAGTATCGAGTTCACTTTTTACAAGAGTAAAACATGAAACCTCCTACATGATGTGTGAATATAAATACTATTAAAACTTAGTACCAAGTAATAATTAGAGTAACTACGATCAAGATTGGGTAGTAGGACAATTACGAAATGAAGATTAACTTCAAAGTCAAGTCTCTTGATGATTTAATCTAAATGAATCAGATTTGAAGGAAAGTGTTCAACTTTGGGATAATGATTTCGTATATGGATGCATTCATTCAATGTATTCATCATCTGATAGTTTTTTGTTTAACGACAAAAATGATGTGATTAAATATTATGCGAGCATAACAACACACAGGGATCAGTCATCAAACTGCTACATCAATGTACATTCCCTACAACAAAGCAATTAAGAGGGAACTGAGTCCCCGATAAAACGATATCAACCATCAAATCGTGATTTCATTAAATTGTTGTATCCCTGAAATCATTACCGCTAACTTTGAGTTTGAATTTGTGTTATTAATGTCCGAAGGAAAACTAGCGAGAGTTAAGCTAGCATGGCTTTTCTATTTTCCTCAATTCCAAAACTCATCTACCGTGTCAATGATTTATATGATAAGATGGTCCTTATTTTTAGGAATTTTCTCCCATGCTCTGTAGTAATTTAACGGTACATGGGTAGTTGGGGCATCTGCCCATACTCAATCATTCCCTCCGTAATTGTTTACAATTGACTTTTGATTTTGGACCCAAAAGGGTATGCCGAAAAGCTCTTTGTGGATCCAACTGTTGAAATGGCCTAGTTGTATTCTATGGACTCTTCTTGGCCCTTTTTTTTTGTTACTTTTACTTTTTATATATATAGGAAGCATGTTATGCATTTTCCTTATTTTCTAATTCCACGTATAAATATAATGTTTAATTAAATTTTAGTATTTTGTGTTTTATATCAAATATTTAAACTTATACCTTATTTTTTAAATATTTCATTTAAGGTCCTATTTGGTATTGCTTTATTTTTCTTCTTAAAATACTACTTTATTTGAAAGTTAAGCAGTACAAAAGTGTTTAGTAAAAATAAGAAATCTTGTTTTTTTTTGAAAAACAATGGACTTTTGACAACAACTTTTAAAACCAATATACATGTTGTTTTTAAAAGCTACTTTTACTAAAATTATTTTAGTGTACAACTATTTATTTAGAAAAAATAACAAAATAACTTTTCAAAAAAGCACAGCAAAAGTAACTTTTTAAAAAAACACAGCAATACCAAATAGGCCCTAAGTATCATGAATTTTTTAAAATGTTCAACCCATGGTTCACGGCTAAATATATCAATTTGGCGACAGATAATCAATGGTCAATTAAGTAATTTTACATATAGTTGCTTTGAGAATCGTTTTTTGGTGGGCCCCACACGCACTACGTCATCAACTAATGAAAATTATGTTGGGAAATATAACGATGGAACACGAGTGAAACGTTTTAAAGATTTCAGAGTACTTAAATGCAATATTTAAAAAAGTCAAACATAACTATAAAATATGATGTAAAACACATAGTACTAAAGTGTAATTTGAGATTGATTAGTGGTGCGGAATATACAAATCGGATGGGTTCGATAGGGTGATGTATGTTTTGCCATCACTAAGATATATAATCACACACTTGCATTAGATTTACAAGGATATTGGGGAAGGGGAATTACATTATATAAATATTGGGTATCAACCTCACTTGACGAGATCAGTCGAACCCGAGATCTCTCATATAACAAGTGGAGAGGAATACCACTAGGTCATATTAGGACTAATAAGTGGCACACTTGCATTAGATTTAATGAATCCATTTTTTAAATTCGCAAGTTTCACAACATTAAGATATACACATTTGTCATTCCACATAGGCTTTTTACTCAAGATGCCTCATGAACTTTAATTTTAGTCTCAAGGTGGGTCTTGAACTCGATTGTGTAACAAAATACCCCCTGAAACCCACTTTTCGTCTCAAAATACCCCCTGAAACCTACTTTTAGTCTCAAAATGCCTATTTTCCTTAAAGTCTGCTAACTTACCGTTAAATATAAGGGCAATAAGGTCACTTTGGATAAGTCAGCATTTGAGTGAGTCCCACTTAGAAAAATAAAACATGTAGAAAGTATGTAAGAGGAAATTTTCAAAAAATTTCCAATTTAAAATGCAACCACGTCATTATAATTTGTGTAGCACAAACATCTAGGAACAAATCAGATGAAGAACCGGTAGATAAATACTCAATAGAAATCCATAGGATATGAACTACATAGAATTGAATTGCATTGCAATAATACCTTAAAATTTAAATATTTGGCAGGTCATTATAGTCTAAAGGCGTCAAAAGAAATCCAATTTAATACGAAATAGATCTCGATTTAGAAGCCCAAAATATGATAGACGTTTTAAGTGCTCACATGGCTAAAAACATGCTAAGTAAGAAGATGATAAAATATGTGGGGTGGGCCCTGAACTCGGACCCTTGCATGGGAATCATATTTAGACGTTTCATATTAATGGAATCTTGGAAATCTTGTTAGGAACTAGAAGTGGTTGGTGATGGATAGTTAGCCTTAATTCGCCTTAGTTTTTGATTTACAATCTTATTCAATGTTGTTTTACTTGTTATTTGGATCTTACGTTACTTGCTTTAAATCCAATCCCAAATCATCAAAACCCCCTACCCTATTTTCCGTGACTTCTTATTTGAAGTCTTTAAGTCAGTCTTTTGTGTTTCTTAAGTCTTAAGTAAGCATTTAGTTTTGTTTGAGAGTCCTAGCTATGTCTTAGTGTTTGTTTGCTCATTGCATTAGCTTGTGAGTCTAGGTCTAGGTATTTTGTTTGTTTCTTTAATTGTTTTTAGAGTTTTGATCTCAATTACTGAATCTAGTTATAAGTGGATTTAATCATTGAACAAGTCCTCGACAGATTGACCTTTGCTTGTCACTATACTTGTCTAAATCGATTTGTATACTTGCAAAGTTTAATTAGATAAAATAGAATTCGTAATTGTTGCTTGTTTTAATTCACATAAGCGGCGAAAGCATCGTCCTCGATGAGGCGGTCGCCGGCGACGGCCTCATGTGGCCAAGGTGCCATAGCGCTTGGAGAGAGCAGAGGGGATGGAGAAGGTTTCAATGAGACAGTTGATGACGCCATCATGGGTGCGCTGGGCCGGAGGCCATATGCCGAGGGAGATGATAGGGCTCTGCTTCTCTGGTTTATGAGAAGGTGTTTCTTTTGAAAATTTTCCTCTTACATACTCTCTACAAATTTGAAGTTTCTAAGTGGAGCCTACTCAAATGTTGATTTGTCCAAAGTGACCATAGTGTCCTTATATCTGACGGTAAATTAGCATATTTGACGGAAAATGGGCATTTTGAGACGAAAAGTGGATTTCAGGGGGTATTTTGAGGCGAAAAGTGAGTTTCAGGGAGTATTTTGTTACAAAATCGAGTTCAGAGTCAAACTTGAGACTAAAGTTAAAATTCAATGGGCACCTTTCACATAACAAATTTCACAACATCAATTCTCATCGATCTTTTATATTAATTAGGCCCTTTTAAGCTTAATTTAAGGTTAATTTCTTTTGTTAAAGTCCACTGACAAGCTAGGTTGTGGAAGGGAAAAGCAAATACCAAATTACTAAGGGCTTTCACAGCCTTTACTTTTACTTAAAAACTTTGAGTCCTTATTATTTGAAAATGATAAGTCCTTCACTTATTCCATTTTTAATCGCAGGTATCCCACACACAATATATTACACCTATCCTTTATCCTCCCCCACCCCGCACAAGGTATTGCACCGCCCCCTACCTCTATGTGCTGATATATATTTGCATGCTTATATATATACCCCCGTATGTGCTGATATATATTTGCATACTTATATATATATATAGTGAAAATTTTCTTGTTTTATGAGTTGATTTTTAAATGAAGAATTAGAGATTCTAAAATTTGGTGTTGTGGACTTTGCGATAA
Source organism: Oemleria cerasiformis (assembly GCA_037349345.1). Lineage (NCBI taxonomy): Eukaryota > Viridiplantae > Streptophyta > Magnoliopsida > Rosales > Rosaceae > Oemleria > Oemleria cerasiformis. The sequence goes on from JAZGTL010000034.1 coordinate 1,042,546, forward strand.
GCTTTGGACTTGTCAGTGACCTATGAGTAAATACCCCATTTTTTTTCTTTCAAAACCAAGAATGAAATCCGTATTGTCTGGGATTTAACGGTAGGGTATAGAAAGTTTTAAGGATGGGATGGAGGATATTTGGGTACAAGGACGGTTCTTGAACTCAATTTTCAGATGAGCTAAACTTACTTGCTAGATTTATAAGAAACTCGACGGTACGAGTGAATTTCATTAATAAACATAAAAAGATACACCTAGTCAGGGGGTACGTAATGAGCCTTACCCTTCAAATGCATCTATATACATAAATCAAACATTCAATATCAGCAATTAGCAAAAAATAAGCATTTACTAACCTTGCTTCCCACAATAGCAACTAGCATGTGAATGCAATCCTCAAAGTGGTAGCCTTGATTCAATTACTCCCACAAAAGCCTCAATTTCTACATTCAAAATCTCAAAATTTTCAAAACTCAAAAGAAATCTCTAATCCTTAAATTCCCAAAAAGCAAAACTGTATATTCAATTTCTATTTAAAACTAAGATTAGAGAGTAATACCTTATGCTTTGAAGATTTGAGAATGGAGAAATCCAATAAAATTTTGAAGAAAAAAAGGAAAAATGAGTTGAAGAAGAAAATTGTGATTTGTGAGATTTGAAGTTGAAGAAAAGAAAGAAGAAATAGTTGTTGCCTTGCTGCTTTTGTGAGATTTAGTTGTTTTTTTATTAGAAAACGTTCGGAAATTAACGGAAATACCATTGTTGTACATTTAAATATTGAAGTTTAAAGACGATTGGAAAATCTAAATAAAACTTAGGGACGTAGGCAATTATTTATCTTTTTTTTAATCATTAATAATATATATATATATATATATCTCTATTATTATAAAATCAAGAGGGTCAAAAGGCTTCATCATAAAAATTTACAGAAAATACCCTTTAAATTATTTAATATTTAAAGATATAATAGTAAAATCAAATATTAAAATTTTAATTTATTAAAAATTAACTGTTAATGGGAGAAGTGAATATATAGTGGGCTAAGGTAGTTGTTACTCTCATTTTCATATATATTTTTTAATTTAAAATTTATTTTATTTTATTTTATTTTATTTTAACATTTTCTAATAAAAATAAAAAAAATTAACACACGCGTAACAAGTGTCACGATACTAGTATATACAAAAACAACCAATAATTTGAAATGACTCAAATATTAAAATAAGCCTAAAAAATTTGAAAGAACAGTCATTATAGTAGGGACATTGAACGTACACAACCAACCAATAATGCTATCCGCAGCAACCCATATATAGTGACATTTGATTTCAATCTGTAACACATGACAGATTTAATCGTAGGGTATTGTCCGTGTATAAGACTACAAATGAGACGGTCGATAAATATCAAACTTCATATATTAATGTTTTTTATCATTATAAAAGTTAAATATGAGGTATTTCACATATAAATGAAGATAAATACTGTTAAATTATAATATTTGTGACGAGTAAAAACAAAGTTAGTGGAATCAAGAGTGCAAAAACCTTCCAACTAGCACTACGGATTAATATTTGTTCCTCTAATTCACTTGTGAGTGAGAAATTTCAGATTCAACTCGTATAAATGACGATAACAATATATATTTGTATGAAATTTAATATCTAATGAATAGACCCAATCTCCTATCCCTTTAAATTAGAATCAGAATGTGGGGAGCTCTGCATTTAGTATCGAGGATGGAGGAGCTTGCTTTGCTAAGTCATTACTTCCTGGACCATTTTCCTGGCTACTAAAATACAAAATCTCACAATAATTCATAAAGCAAAATTCCAAGTCCCGACCATATATTAATTATATCTTATCACCACTCTGGCTAAGTGTCCCACAACAATTACACAATTATTAAACACCTTCTCCTGCCAAAAATCAGATATTTACCTTTTTCTTTGTCCTTGGAAATAAAAAAAAAGAAAAAACATGACGTGATATAGTGCAAAAAGAGAGTTTTGTTAATTACAAATACAATTACATGCTTAGCGAAGAGATCTTCGTAAAGTGGGTTTTTATGATCCGTTAAAAAATCAAATCTATTTAAATATTTATGTTATTCTATATTTCCTTGAAAAAGGGGCTCAACTTATATGAACTATTTATGATATTTCAAAAAAGGCGGGGGTTTTGACGGAACTTAGCTTTAATTAATAAACAAAATTCAATTAATGGAATATAAAAAAAGAAGGTGTGGATGATTTGTATATAGCTGTGTATAATATACCCTTTTTGTTTCTTTGCTATTTCCTTTTTTTGTTCTAGTCATATCATACTTAATTTATTATTGTTACTGTCGAATGTTGTCTTTTATAACGACAAAAATAATTTTTTATTTTATTGATATATTTTATTGATATAAATAAATAAATAAAATAGATAAAAAAAGATCAAGTGAATAAATAATAAATTATGTAGATGTAATCGGGTCTATAAATATAAAATTTTGAGATTACTGTCAATGGGGTGGTTGGGGTAGAATGATTTACAATTATTGGATTAATCTAAGGTTAATACTTTGTTATGTGCACAAGAATGCACTGATTTTAAATATAAAGTCGCACATGATCCGTGATAAGGTATGTACGTAGTCCATGCTCTGCACAATGATGACATTTTAACTTGACCAAGCGAGGGTACTAGCTAGTACTACAGTCTAGTACTCTAGCGGTATTAACTCCATTATATAATGAGAGGTGATCTCAAATCTTGTGTTCGACCTCGCTCTTAATGTATAGTTGTATCAAAACTTGGCTAGGCGAATAGCTGTTATGGCCAAGGGAAGCTACTTTATAATCTATTACACAGCTCAAAAATAATGAAAAAAATTTATAAAGTCTTTCAATTTGGACATTATTTATTAACACTATAAGAAAATCGCGGTTGCACGACTAGTTTTTGCCCGATTAATACTATCTCGGGGTAAGCTCATGTTATCCGACGGATATGTATACTCGCCGGGTAACCGGTTGGCGGGAAGAACAAGTTGTTGGGGCGCAAAATTAGAAGTTGTTATCTGACGATTTGCATCCCCCGTCGGGTAACATTATCAACAACGACGACCAATCACCGTCGGGTAACACTAGACGTTGACTCTATGTTGCCCGACGAATCATTAAAGATTGCCCTGCGAATTAGGTTCGTCGGGCAAAAGTTTAAACACACTAAATACCCGAGACTCTCCTTTCTTCTTCTTCTTCTTCGTCCTCTCTGTTTCTCATCGGTTATCTATGCTCTCTCTCTCCCTCCCACTCACTCACTCTCTTTCTCTACCTATTATTATCATCTCATCACCATTTTCACTACCAATCAAATCCTTTTTCTCTATCAATCATCAAATATCAAATATTAAGGTATGAAAATTTTATTTTTTTGTAATTTTGAAATTTTGATTTTTGGTTAGGAATTAATTATGTTTTGTGTTGTAGGAATTTTGTAGTTGATTTGAAGGAATACTTATAAAAAGGTATGTGTGTTTACCTCTCAATTTAATTGTGTTAAGAATGTTGGATATAATTATGTTAGGAAATTTTGTATTTATTGTGGAAAATATGTAGAAATTGTTTAGAATTTGTGGAAATTAGAAATTAGAAAATTTGTTAGGAAAATATGAAAATAGAAAATATGTTATGATATTAGGAAAATAGAAAATATGTTATGAAATTAGGAAAATAGAAAATATGTTAGGAAATTAGGAAATGTTTTTGTAAAATAGGAAAATTAAAAATATGTAATGAAATAATTGAAATTAGAAAAGATGTTTGGAAATTAAGAAAAATGTTAGGAAATTAGGGAAATATAAAATATGTTAGGAAATTAAAAAAAAAATTTAGAAAATAGGAAAATATAAATATATGTAATGAAATTATTGAAATTAGAAAATATGTTAGGAAAATAAGGAAATAGAAAATATGTTAGGAAATTAGGAAATTAGAAAACATTTTAGGAAAATAGGAAAATAAAAAATATGTAATGAAATTATTAAAATTCGAAATTATGTTTGGAAATTAGAAAATATGTTAGGAAAATAGGGAAATAGAAAATATGTACGGAAATTATAAAATTTAAAACTTTGTTTTATGCATAATTTATATATGTTTGTATTTGTGAATTTGTTGTGATATTTTTTTTAAAACGCTTTATTTAGTTTCGACGGAGTGAAATACGTTCATATTTCATAACCGTTTATGCGAAGTTAATCGAGTTGATTAACTTCGTATAATGAAATTCAATGTAAAACCGTAGACCCGTTTGAGAGTCAGTGAATCAGATTGATTGACTGACTCTTGAATTGTCCATATATTCGAACAATTTGGGGGTGCGCAACTATGTGTTATGTAGTTTGCGGTCTACGAGGTTAGGTTTCGATTGTGAAAAAGTCGGTTTGTATCCCCTTAATGTTCTCCGAATGCATACTAGGTATTTTTTTATAATATCTACATCGTGCATTTGGGGAACTGTAGGGAGATGCTGCCGAAATTTCCCTTGATCAGACTTTAGCCTCGTAGGTCGCAAACTGCACAGCACAGAACGTGCACTCTCGAATGGGATAGAGCCAAATCACCGGAGGCATAAGGAGAAGAGTTGCTTTTGATTTTAACTTGTTCTATTTACGGGACAATGTTAACTCAATTACTTATGTTGACTCTATGTTGTGAAAGCAGGCATAATGGACAGAGGGTGGATGCAAATGTTTAATAGATCTTCTTATCTGTATTTGGATTGGATCGACAACTTCATTGCCTTTGCACGTAGTCATTGTAGTGATACAAGACGTATCAGGTGTCCATCCCGTAAATGTAATAATTGCATTTGGATGTCGTTGAATGAGGTCCAAACTCATCTGGAATGGAATGAGATCTTACACAACTAAACTAATTTGATCTATCATGGAGAAGAAATATTTTCCGCATCGACATCTTCGGTTCCTGAGATCCGTCGGGACAAAAGTGGTTTGGATGGGCGATGTGATAATGATCAAGTCGTTGAGTTATTAACTGATACTTTTCCTCTGGCATCAGATGATATGGAAGATGATGCACCAAGGTTGCAACCCAAAGACTCTGAGCTCCATTATGAGAGATTTTTGAAAGAAGCTCAGCGCGAATTGTACCCCGGTTGTAAATCATTTTCGGTTCTAGGGGCAGTTGTGGAGTTGATGCACATGAAAGTTGAGTATAATCAAACGAACAAGCATTTTGAGCACATGTTGGACATTATCATCTGAATGCTCCCTGAAGACAACTGTATGCCAAAAGATCATTATAGCTCGAAGAAGTTGTTGAAGGGGCTTGGTTTAGGGTATATCAAGATCCATGCATGCAAGAACAACTATGCTTTGTTTTACGGTGAATTCGAGCAGCTTGACAAATGTCCCGTGTGCAATGAGCCTAGGTTTCAAAAGAACAATATTCCTAACAAGGTGTTGCATTATTTTCCACTAAAACCAAGGTTACAAAGATTCTACATGTCGTCCCACACAGCCCGTGATATGAGGTGGCATAAGGATGAACGCATTGATGATGATGTACTGAGGCATCTGGCAGATGGAGAGACTTGGAAGGAATTTGATAAAATGTATTCCGAGTTTGCTGCGGAGCGAAGAAATATTAGATTAGGGCTCACTACTGACGAGTTTAATCCGTTTGGGAGTTTTACAAAGCCCTATAGCACTTGGCCGGTTGTTATGGTTCCGTATAACTTGCCTCCTTGGAGATGCATGAAGAAAGAATTCACAATCCTCAGTACTTTAATACCGGGGCCCAAATTTCCGAGTAATTCCATCGATGTGTATTTGCAGCCGTTGATTGACGAGCTCGTGGATTTCTGGGAAAATGGTGTCCGAACATACGACAAGTGCAGTGGAGAAATGTTCACCCTACGAGCTGCCGTATTATGAAAAATTAATGATTTTCCTTCTTATGGTATGTTATTGGGATGGAGCACCAAGGGCTATGATGCTTGCCCGACATGTGGACCAGACACAACGTCTTTTTAGCACCCATCTAAGGTATGCTACTTGGGTGCGAGAAGGTTTCTGCCCTGGGATCATTTATGGTGAATGCAATCTGACTCATTTGATGGTAAATCAGAGTTAAGAGGTCGACCAAGGGAGAGGTGCAGTGATGAGATATTGTCCAAACTCAACAGTATGCATGCGTTCGTGACAAGAAGATCGAAGCTAGCCGAACAGGAAAATTGGACGAAAAAAAACATATTCTTCCGGTTGCCATATTGGTCAAAATTGAAAATTAGACACATCGCCGATCCTATGCACATTTAGAAGAATGTTGCTGAGTGTGTTGTGGGAACGACTTTACCCATTGAAGGCAAGTCAAAGGACATAAAAAAGACTCGTCTGGGCATGAAAGAAATGGGGATTTGGCCTAATTTGTGGTCAAAAGTTGTCAATGGTAAATACATCGTGGCTCATCCAAGTTATACATTTACGCCGGACAATAAGAACAAATTCTGAGTGGTTGCATGGTGTGAAATTTCCCGACGGGTACGCCGGCAACATATCCCGGAGTGTTAGCACAAACGGTGGGACCATTTTGGTATGAAGAGCCATGACTATCTTGTTTTGCTACAACGACTCATTCCGATTGGTATTCGACCCTACTTGGAGGCTGGTGTTGTTGAGACGATAGTTTGTTTGTGTCAATTCTTCCAGATACTATGTGCTAGGTCGTTGGTTAAGGCGGACCTTCAAGCAATTAACGAGGATATTGTGTAAATCATGCGCCGGCTTGAGCAAATATATCCACCTGCATTATTTGATGTAATGGTGCACCTACTAATACATCTGTCGGATGAGGAAAATCTAGCTGGCCCGGTGCACATTTATGGTAGGTACCCATAGATCGCCTACGCGACAAATTTCCCAAATTGGAAATCCCGGGATTAGATAACGGTGCGCGACGATTCAACGGTTACACAACGTTTCTTCTTGATCAGACGACTTGAAATCCTCAAAACTTCAAGATTTTCAACGGGCGAGATCTAGGCACGTAAAACCACAAAGTGAACGGTTAGATCGCTCAAATTCAAACGTTTGAATATCAATAGAACCCAAAATTCGAAAAATGTTTTGAAGTTTCCTTCAAGAGTTTAAACTCCTTGGGCAATATGCTTGTTTTCCGATTTTCAAAAACTTAAAAATTGAAATTGACCGATCTAACCGTCCACATTTATGGTAGGTACCATAGATCGTCTACGCAAAATATTTCCCAAATTGGAAATCCAGGGATTATGTAACAGTGCGTGACGATTCAACGGTTACACAACGCTTCTTCACGATCGAACGGCTTGAAATCCTCAAAACATCAAGATTTTCGACGGGCGAGATCTAGGCACGTAAAACCACAAAGTGAACGGTTGGAACACTCAAATTCAATCGTTTGAATATCAATAGAACCCAAAATTCGAAAAAAGTATTGAAATTTCCTACAACAGTTTAAACTCCTTGGGCAATATGCTTTTTTTCTGATTTTCAAAAACTTCAAAATTGAAACTGACCGATCTAACCGTCCACATTTATGGTACGTACCCATAGATCTCCTACGCGAAAAATTTCCCAATTTGGAAATCCCGGGATTAGGTAACCGTGCGCGACAATTCAACGGTTACACAACTTTTCTTCACGATCGGATGTTTTGAAATCCTCAAAACATCACGATAACGATAGATGGGGCTTTAGGCATGTAAAACCAAATTTTGAACGGTCCCGATGTTGCTTATACTTTCGCCGGACTTGGTTTTCAGATTAATGCCAAAAACAGCATCAGAAAGGTCATGCCCGACGGATATTTTAAAATTTCCGACGGGTAACTATAATAAAACGACCAGTTTTGAAAATTTTCAATTTTCCGCCTAATTTTTCGCGAAATCTCAAATTTCCCACTTGGTGTTACCCGACGGATTACAGACCGGTTATATTACCCGATAGATATTTTAAATGTTACCCAACGAACCCTGCACCTAAAGTTTCGCGGATTCTCAAAAGTATCGTGTTATGTGGTCCGACGGAGTGGAAAGGTATTACCCGACGGATATCTGACCATTATCCTCACCCGACGGGTGTTTTGAATGTTACCCGATGGACTTCCCACCTTTATTTGCAGATTCTTAAATTTACCGCGGAATATTGCCTGATGGATATGTTTGACATAACCCGTAGGATTTCAAAGATGTTACCAGACGGGCACTTAACAGTTACCCGACGATTGTATTTAATAGTTACCCGAAGGATATATTACACGATACCCGACGAATAACCACCGGTTTTTAATGCCCGACAGATCGTTAAAGTGTTACCCGACGCAGGCATCCGTCGGGCAATGCCAATCAGATACATAAATCAGACCGACTCTTCTTCTTCTTCCTTCTTCTTAATTTTCTGAACTTTCCTCCGACCCGAACTTCCTTATTTCTTTTCCCATTTTTTCTCAACCTTTCCAGCTGCCAACTTGTCTTGCTCTCCCTCAGTCCGTAGCCCAAGCTGTCAAGGACACCGTCTCCCCTCACCGAGGTTTGCCGTTGCCGCCACTCCCCTTGTTAATGTTAATGTTAATTTTGATATATTGTTTATTGTTAATTTGGATTTATTGGTTTATATTTGATATATTGGTTTATTGTTAATTTTGATTTGAAAAAAGAATTTATGAAATTGGATATTGTTATTGTTAATGTTTATGTATATATATTTGGATATATATTTGTTATTGGTTTATTGTTATTGTTAATGTATATATAATAGTTGAAGATTTGTTGAAATTTTGATGTTTGGTATAATGTTGAAATTGATATAATGTTATGATTTTTGTTATGCTTTTGGATATGAAATTTATGTGAAATTTATGAATTTTTGGTATTTGAATTTTAAAAACAAATTTGGGAAATTTTGATATGGTGTAGTATAAGTGAATTTTGGAAATATGAGTTTTATAAATTTTTAATCTGTGAATTTTAGGATTTGGATATTATTATTATATGTTTGGATTAATATGTAAGTTTGATTTTGGTCTCGAAATTTGGATTTAGAAATTTAGGTATAATGTTGTGAATTTTTAGTTTAGTACGTTTGGATTAATTAGTTTTTTAAGTTTAATTTATTTTGTGTTGGATTTATTTTAAAAAATTAGAATTTGGTGGTTTTAGTTTTTAGATACCAATTTACTAATTATTACTAAAAAAAATTATTGCTTTATTTATTTATGTTTATTGGAATTATAAAATGTTAGTTAATTTTAAATGTGATTTTGTTTTTATTTTTTGAATTTAATATTTAATATTAAAAATGTTTGGTTTTGTTTAATTTAATTAAAAGTATGTTGGTTAATTTTATATTAATTAATATATATTTGTTATTGTAGATGTTGCATCGCACCTTAATCACGTCTAGGACTCGCCCATGCCCTGATCCCGTTGATGATCATGAACCGGAGGAGGCAGCCCTTGACTCGGTTTCCTCAACAGCGGCGTCGATTCAGGCACCGTTGTCGGTCTTTCAGCGACCCGGTGCACAATCGGCTCGTCGACAGCATAGCAAGAAACTGGGGGAACCCTGTACCGACCCCCAGCCCTCACATGACGACGTCGGAGCAGACGAAATAGGGCCTAATGTCGGAGCACTCCCTAAAGGTAACAATGTTCATCGAATTTGCAGGTAGTTCGGTGAATGTGCGCGGGATAAACCGAGGTTTGACATCCCAGCGGATTTGCAGGACAACAAATGCAAAGATACTGGTGGTGTACGTGCCGCACCTCCGGTCCGCGCCGGTCAAAATTCACAGCCTCCTGGTTCATGACATTGGTGCGATTCTTCGCACCAAGTCACTGATGATGGGGCAGACTTTCCGAACCCAAACCCCAGAGGAGATCACGCGTTGTTGGGGAGAGTTATCGGTATGTTTTGTTTCCCATTTTTAACATTAATTTCATATTTTTTAATTATTTTACTAACTTTAATAATTGATTGCAGATCAATTTTGAGTTCGACTTGGAGAACGTCGAGCTTAGTAAATACTTGTGCCACCACTGGCAGTTACGGTACGCCGATTGGAAGTACGAGCTCTACAAGTACTTATTGACTTGGCCTTCTCCGGAGGAAGCTCGGGCAAATCCTTCGGAGGAGTTGGACGGGGCGAAACTGCCAGGGTGGTTGTGGTTATGCGACCATTTTGTGTCCCCCACTTATCTGGTACATATTATCTATCAAATTAATTAAATTATTTAATTTTTATGTTATTTTCCATTTTAAAATCTAATTTTTGGTTTTACGAATGAACATCGGAAATCGATTGCCAACACATCGAACCAGGGAGCTAAGAAATTCAACCACCATGCGGGGTTGCGATCCTTATCGGCCCGGCAGGAGGATCGGCGCCTCGTTGGGTCGATGTTCCCAGAGGTGGATGCCTGGGGGCAGGTGTTCGCTGGACGAGGGGATCAAGAGGCTAATCGAATTCACGTAAGTATATTTTTTGAAGATTAAACATTTTTTCTGAATTTGATAATTATATTTCTAATTAATATTTATTCGAATTTGTACGATGCAATGCAGCAAGATGTCCAGCAGACACAAGTTGAGCTCACCCAACAGGATCCGGATGTGCCGTTGGAGCAGTAGCTCCCTAATGTCGATATATCGATCACTATTCTGGAGCGACAACTTGGGAGGCGCCCAGGGAGGGTCGTTCGGGGGGCGGGCAACGGGATTGTGTGGGATGTCTCGACTCAGTCGTCGTCTTCATCTCGGATAGGCAATACCCAGGAGACGTCGGACCGTATGAGAAACCTCGAGGCCGAAAATGATATGATCAAAGCCCAATACGCGGAGATTCAAGTCCAAAACCAACAAATCAAGAGCGCCCTTGACAACCTCCTTCAACGATTGGGTGACCGTGGATTGGATGGCATTTTCTCACTGCCCACCCAACAACCCCCTCAGGATCCCAGCTACTTTGACCCCTCGACTAATTGTTAGAGTGTACTATATATAAAATATTTGTATAGTTTTAATGATGTCAAAATATTACATTAATTTTTTCAATATTAATTTAATTTAATTTTGATTCTTTTTATTAAAATTTTTAATTAAAATTTTTATTATTTATTATTTAATTAAATATTTTATTAAGAATATATTTTAAATATGGATAGGTTGCCCGACGAATAGTTATTCCGTCGGGCATACAAATGGGATTTTTTTAAACTGTACCCGAAGAATGAGGGACATGTTACCCGACAGATGTGTAACACGTTACCCGACGGGTGTGTATAACGTTACCCGATATGTATATATAACGTTACCCGACAGGTGTATATAACATTACCCGACGGGTGTATATAACGTTACCCGACGGGTGTGTATAACGTTACCCGACGGGGTGGATATAACATTATCCGACGAGTGTATATAACGTTACCCGACGGGTGTGTATAACGTTACCCGACGGGGTGGATATAACATTATCCGACGAGTGTATATAACGTTACCCGACGGGTGTGTATAACGTTACCCGACGGGTTTGTAAACCTCCCCCGACGTATATTTAAAACCTTGCCAGACGGATTTTTGAAACCTTACCCGACGGTAATATGATGTTGACTTTATGTTGCTCGACGAAGCCGTCAGCGACGAACTATACCGCCGGGCATTATGAAATTGCTCGACGAGCATACTGTTCTCGTTGAGTAATCTCAAAGCCCGACTGCTATAGCCCGACACCTATTGCCCGACGGCGAGTCGTCGTTGTCAGTGTTACTCGACGGAGGTCTTACGTTGCTCGACGACATCATTTTGCCGGCAACTTGGATTTTATTGTAGTGTAATCACATATTCACATTGCTTATATTCGCTCAAATATAAGTAGGTCTCACATACATAATGGGGCCCAACTCCATTAAAGAGGGTGTTAGAAAGGTGATTAATAAAAAAATACAAACTTATGCTATTAGTAATCGAATTTAGTAATATTTTTTTCCAATGTGATCAATTAAGGGTCTCAATTTCGAGTTTCGTAAGCGCGAGAGCGATACTCAATGTATATAATCATCCTCCACCAATATTGTTGTATTTAATTTTTTTTTTCATACAAGTGATAATCTAAATTATGTACATAGTCATAATTTTTTATTCAATCACATAAACTTACGTCTAATTTACTCTAATTGTTAGTAAACCTTTTGTATATATATATATGTGTGTGTGTGTGTACGAATGAATCCAAGAACTAAACCCTAAAACATAAGCGATTAACCTAATCTTTTAATATCGGATATGAAGATTTTCAAATTTGAAGTTTAAAAGTATTTTTGAATAATTCTTACTCTTAATTGTCGAGTTTTAAGTTGAATTGTCCTTACATTAGTTTTTAAAATAAACAAGTGAAATAGAAAAAAAATTATAAGTGAAAAAAAAACTTTAAAGAGTCAATTTCATTATTTGAGTAATTATTATGGTGATTAGGGATTGAAGTTTCACAAATATATTTAGTGGAGTTTTGAATAAATATTGTTGTTGTCAGTGATTATTGATGGATGTCAGGACAATATTTAATTGGACACTTCAAAGGCGTAACCAATAATGGGATTGGGTATGTGTGGCTAGTACTATAAGCAGAAAGTATATATATATCAACAACATTTCGGGACCATTTTATCCTCCAAGCCCCCACCACATCTCGTCAGCACCACTCTGGCTATAAACTCAAGCTAAGTGTCCCAAAACAAATTACACAGTTATTAAACACCTCCGATATCCTCCTCCGTCCCAAAATAATAACATTATTTCCCAATCATGTCTTCTTCTTCACCAGAAAAGCTTCCCCTGAAACCAATCCCCGACGACTGCGGCACGCGATTTTTCGGGGCAATGAAAGATCGATACGACTACTTTTACAACCAAGGCCGAGACATCTTCTTCAAAGCAAGAATGGAGAAGTACAACTCCACTGTCTTCCGTGCCAACATGCCACCTGGCTCCTTCATTGCCTCAAACCCTAAAGTCATCGTCCTCCTCGACGCCAAAAGCTTCCCTGTCCTCTTCGACTACACAAAAGTCTCCAAACGCGACGTCCTCGACGGCACTTACATGCCCTCCACCGCCTACACCGGGGGCTACCGCGTCTGTGCTTACCTCGACCCGTCGGAGCCCAACCACGCTACCCTCAAACGCTACTTCGCCGCCCTACTCGCCTCCCAACACGACAACTTCATCCCCCTCTTCCAAGCCTCACTATCCGACCTCTTCATCAACTTGGAAGCCGAGCTCTCCAAAACCGGCACATCATATTTCAACACTTTATCCGACGACATGTCGTTTGACTACGTGTTCAAATTGTTTTGTGGAGGTCAAAGCCCGTCAACGACAAAGCTAGGCTCAAAAGGATCGAAGTTAATCACTCTATGGCTCGTTCCCCAACTTTGCCCTCAGATGACATTTGGGTTACCTAAATTACTTTGCTTTGTCGAAGATATCTTGCTGCACACGTTTACCTATCCTGCCCTTATCGTCAAATCCACGTACAAGAAGCTTTACGACGTGTTTTACGAGTCTGCCGCTTGGGCTTTGGACATCGCCGAGGGTAGTTTCGGGCTTTCAAGAGAAGAGGCTTGTCACAACTTATTGTTCTTGGTTGGCTTCAATGCATATGGTGGCATGAAGCTTTTGTTCCCGGCTTTGATCAAGTGGGTAGGGTTAGCAGGAGAGGACCTACACCGCCGGCTCCGAGACGAAATCCGGACCGTTGTTAAAAACAACGAAGGTAAAGTTACTTTCGCGTCGTTGGATCGGATGACTTTGACGAAATCCGTGGTCTATGAAGCTTTGAGGATTGAGCCACCTGTCCCGTACCAGTATGGGCTTGCCAAGGAGGACATGGTGGTCGAGAACCACGTGGCGAGATTTGAGATCAAGAAAGGGGAGATGCTGTTTGGAAATCAGAACTTTGCCGGGAAAGATCCGGCGGTGTTTGAGAACCCTGAGGAGTTTGTGGGCCATAGGTTTGTAGGGGAGGGAGAAAAGCTGTTGAAGTACGTTTATTGGTCGAATGGTCGTCAGGAAGTTGACCATCCGTCGCCGGAAAATAAGCAGTGCGCCGGCACCGATCTGGTGGTGCTCATGAATAGGGTAATGTTGGTGGAGTTTTTCCTTCGGTATGATACTTTCACCGTTGATACAGGTACGGTTTTGTTGGGTTCATCTGTGACGTTCAAAACTCTGACCAAGAAGGCATCATGAATTTGATCACCAGGTCATATATATATCTATATATATATATATATATATGTATGCTTTTTGTTGTTGTTCTTTTAAGTGAAAATCATTATGTACTGTTTTTTTTTAAAGAGTGAGTGATGATTGTATGAAAGAGTTAAAAAATCAGCTTTAAGTAGAATATTAAAAGGATTGACAGTGTATTCCGTCACGAGGATCTTAATTGTTATCAAAATTGTTAGTTTATTTGATACATATGAATGGTTAAACGACCTCTAATCTTGTTGATTTTTTTTACGGATCGTGATGATCTTGAAATGATGATTTTGAGAATGAACGATTTCAATTATGAAAATGTGTAACAACAATTAAATAAATGGAAACGGTTGTATGAGTAGGTACCATCAAGATGGGATGTAGGTATTCTCCTTAAAATTTAGCCCTCAAAAAATGTAAATCAAGGGTAAACGATTACATTTTTAGAAATTAACTTGGATATTACAAAAAGTGAAAATTTTCATTAACTGCTTTCATAAATTTTTAGTGAAAAAAAATGTTACTAAGACCACATTTGTAAATCACATACTAATACTGGAGAATCCTACCTTTTATAATTTGTGATTCACAAATATGTTATCTCTAGAATTGACTTTTAGTGAAAATAGTTTTCAAAAGCAACCTACATGGTGTTTAATTTTAAAAGTTATAAAAAATATATTATTTTTCGTAAAAGTAAGATTTTTTAACCAAATATTTTTGTACAAATTTTTACTTTCAAATATAACATCTTTCTAAAAAAAAAAAAACAATACCAAGAGGGCCTGAGTGACAACAACTGCTTAAATATTTTAATTTCCTATAAGAATCACAAGTTTTTAAGTCTTTACATGGTAACCTGGAAAATTTGAAGCTTCTGGGTGCATTATTGATGAAATTAGTGAGCTGCGAAATTGTTTCAGGAGCTTCTCCTCCCATTGGCAACAAAGAGATGGTAATGCTATGGCACATGCTCTGGCCCAATGATGGTTTTATCGCCCGGGTAGAGGAGGAAAATGACGATATTTTTAGAAATTGATTTGGATATGATAGGTAGTAAAAATTTTCATTAAACGCACTTATCAGTTTTTAGTGGAGGAAATATTACGGATATCACATTTGTAAACCATGTAACATGTAGACTTTATTTGCGTTGTGGATCCTCCATGTACGCGATTTACAAGAACAATGCTAAGGAGACCACATAATTTGCAAATCACACACTAATACAGGTAGGACTCACTACTCACAAATATGAGCCCTTTATATTAATGTGTGGTTTGTAAACTATGTGGTCCATTTCAATTTATAAATATAATATTTCCAGCATTTTTCGTTTTACATGTTACTTTTGACTGGTGAATAGTAGGCATTATAAACCGACAGTAGAATTTCTGTCCTTTATTTACCTTTTATAAAATTTGTTTTATAGACATGGAGCATGCATTAGTCAATTTCCTCATTGTATCAACAAATAAACAAAATATAATGATGGCCCACCTGCAAATCGTGAAGGATCGGATCGAAAATGTGTGTTCTTTTTTTTTCTTCTATCATCCAACATATATAATTCATAACCTTTTAGTAAAATCCAATTTGTGTACTCCTTAACCCTTTAAATTTAATTATTCTTCACGGTATTGTGGAAGTCCTAAAGCTTCATGGGAATATATAAAATCGTGAATAGCTACAATAGTGTAAGACAAATAATAAGGTTGGTTTTTCAATTGAAGCCAGTGAGGAGTATTACAATACCGAGGCAATAATTTGAGCATGTTTCACACAAGAGTAAGAAAAGGCGGACGTTGAACTGACCTTTTATATCTTTATACAGGTATAAAGATACAAAATTTATAAATTTGATCAAGTATTTATAAATTAAACTTTTTTTTTGAACAGAACACAAAATTTTATTGATCGAGAGAAAAGAACTCATACAAAATTTTCAAATAGAAATATTATTATAATTTGTAGTTGTATTACAATTAATATAATAGGTTTCCTAATATGACCCGTTTCGGATTATAAAATGGAAATTAAATAATTAACCTGAGAATCCGGTAAGTTGGGTTGAACTAAAAGAGTTATGGATCAATTGTAAAGGCCCAATGGATTGATGGCCCGATGTTTAAAAGTATGGTTGCGAAATGACCATTTTACCCCTGTAGTATTGGTGGGCCCGATAGTGACTTTTCGATCGGGAACACTTTGGACTACTTTTCCCATACCATTACGTCCTTCTCGAACTCCTGAGTAGGTAGACAGGCGGGACTCGAGAATCGGAGTTCGTACGAGCAAGTTATGGGTCTAAAACGATGAGGACGTAATAGTAATTTCTGAAAAGTCCAAAAATATAAATTTGGAACTTTCTCTTTCTTCCCTCATTCTGACTTAGACTCTTTCTCTTCCTTGAGCTCTCTCTCTCTCTCCCCCGTGTGATCACCGAAACCATCACCATGGCCGGTCGTCTTTTCCTGCGAGCTAGTTCGACTTTGTGAGCTAACGTGGTAGGCTAGTCAGCTGCTGGCTTAGCTGACATGTGGTGCCATGTGGTAGCCTAGTTAGCAGCTGAGTCAGTTGCCACGTGGCAGCACTGTCAGTAGCCTACTCGACCGTCATTCAACAGTCAAGTCAACTGATGCCGTCAACAGTTGATGGAATATGCTAACGGCGTTAACATATTCCTTTAAAAGCTAACGGCATTATAATAGACTCTAACGCCGTTAATATCAACGGAATATACTGATTCTGTCAGAATATTCCGTCAGACTTGACGGAATATTCCACCTTTACTGTCCAGGCGCATGTGGCTAGTTGTGTGGTGGCGCGTAGGGTGGTCGACGACCTTCTGCAGCCTCGTGACGCCCGTGGATCCGTTTCCCGATCCACGGCAGTTTGTGTCTGTTGTTTTGAGACGTCCCGGACTTATTTTTGACAATTTTAAGGCTATTGGGATCTGTTTAAAGCCCTGTTTGAGTAAGCTAATTATGAGATTAAGTTGTTTAAGGGGCGTGTGTAAACCCTAGGGCTAGAGGGCCTCGAGTAGTGACTTAGTTAAGAGTTTGTTGATGCTAGTGATTCCTTTTATCGGTGTCTTGGACGAGGTGGCGATGGAGAGTCACTCCATTTGAGACAGACATCGAGGAAAAATGCAGAAGCAAGTAAACTAACGAGGTGAGTGGATCTCCTTCCCTAAGCTTATGATTACACATTTATGTTATCATTGAATGCTTTATGAATGTGAAGCTTAGGGAAATCAAATAGAATTGTATGTGCATGGATGATGTAATACATTCTAGATTATGCCATGTGTTACCTTCAGGGCCCGACATTGTAGGGAATAACCTTTAGGGTTGGAAACCCTAGGTATAGTGAATACTCCGTAAAGAGTATAAACTAATATAATAATGGTAAATCTCGAGGATAGATTCCGAGATATATCGATGAAAGGTAAATACTCCAGAATGAGTAGAAACTACCACTATTAGAATGTCTCAAGGGAAGATTCCGAGACAAGTAAGACGACGACAATCGAGAGTTAAGGAGAGATCAAAACGAGTACGACCGTAACGATGAGTGCAATATTTGAGAGAGATTTTATGGTGGTCAAACTAGTGCCGAGAAGTCATGCTGGCATAACACGTATGTTGATCGAGATGCAAATACCGAGGAGTCATACCAGCTTAGCACGTATGTCAGTGTTGTGCTACTATGGACAATGCATGCCTGTCTAGTACATGTATTATGTGTCCAAGTTTTGAGTTATGTGACAGTGCGATGAATACTGATGATACATGCTGGAATAGCACATGAGTCACATGATAGTGCGATGATTGCCGATGTTACATGCTGGCATAGCGAATGAGTCATGGTTGTGCGAGGATTACCAATGAGTCATGCCGGCATAGCACATAAGTATGTATAGTGTCAGTCATGTGGTCATGAATTATATGATGGTGCGATGATGCCGAGGATTCATGCTGGCATAACACTTGAGTCATATGACGGTGCGATGATTACCGGGGAGTCATGCCGGCATAACCCGTGTGTAAGTTTAGTATGCCCATATGGTGGCTGTTGGTGTCGTACCTGTATGTAGGCCACACACTAGCCTCTACATGATCGTCCACTTGCACTCGCTCTATACTAGTTAAACAACGCTAGTTCTTCACGTGGTCGTGGTACGAGTGAAGACACCCAGCTTGTCACGTGAGCGTGACTTGTGCGGCTATAGTGCCATTGGGATACTTGTATGTGTGTGTGATGCCAGTCGATGACACATACTGGCTGATACCACCCGATGATACATGCCGGCTGATTATGTGTTATGCCAACCAGTGATACATGTCGGCTGATGCCAGTCGAGGGTTATGGCGGTTGATGATGTGATATGATAGCCGAGGTGACATGCCTGCTTATGTGTGATACCAACCGAAGGTTTTGCCGGCTGATGAGAGTGTTGGTCCATACGCGCGAGTGCGACATCGAGTTATGCGATACCGTCCGTAGAGGGACGATGAGATTACGTTGTTGAACGGACCGATCTCGTTCGTAGAGAGACGACGAGAGTGAGGTATAAGGATTTGAGTCGTCCACGAAATGGATGAGTCTCTACTTGATAGCCGAGGATTCATACCGGCTTATGGGTTGTGATAGCCGATGACCTAAATCGGCTTATATGACATGGAAGCCGAGGATGGTGCAGGCTAATATAAGTTGACGACGATTGTTACGGGCTTTGATCGAGATTCAAAGCACCATTGACTCAACACTCGTTACCGTGATCAGTGGGATTGATGTGGGCGGTGACCCGGTTAGACGAGCTTTTTTTGGTCGCATGAAGGTGACAGTTCATTGACCGCCATCGTTCTATGTAATGATGGTGCTGATGTTTTGCTTGCTAAGGTAAAAAGGGGTCGAAAATGGCCTTAGCATTTAGGGCTTCATTTATGATCACCTAGAAAATCCTAAGCTTCGTTGTAATGCAGCTTAGTTAGTGACTTTGGTCATCAAGACTTAGTGTCCAGGTGTCGGTCAGCACCCGGGATTGTCGGTATCTAGGTGGATATCCGGAGCCGGGTGTATCATTTCCACATTACGTACTTCAAATACGCAACGTATTTTGTCATTATGAAGTTATTCAAAGACTAATGATAAAAAAACAAGTGTTAAAAAAATGCTATTCAAAGACTTTAGTAATACTTTATAATTTTTCTGGAAAAAAAAAAGTAATACTTTATAATCTTGATTAAAAAAACAGTAGTACTTTATAAGTTTAGCCATTAATTGGCTGCAAATATATGTGGAGATGGTAGTATATTACTAAATTTAGGGTCTCTTTGATATCGTTTTCAAAATATATTTTTGTAAAAAAAAAAAACAAATATGCTTTGCATTTTTAATATTTGAAAAGTGTTTAGTAATTTACTCTGAATATGATTCTATAATAATGAAAAAGGAAAAATTTGTTTGAGAGCTTAAGGATATGTACTAGTATTAAAACCAAAAAGGATCATTATTTTTTTATTTTTAAAATAATACTTGCATTTCATTTGGGGAACTTCAATTCTTCTTTCAACTCTTTCTATTTATCTAAGAATAATGATATTTAGACACATTAAATTGATCACATTGATGTTGTATTTTATTGACCACATTAATGTGGCATTTTATTGACTACACCAAATAAATAGAAAGTTATTTAATTTATTGAAATAATATCATTTATTGATTACCATATCAATGTGGTCACTAAATGTGGTTAATTTAGTGTGTCTAAATAGCAGTAGTCCAAATTGCTCGTACGCATATATTATAACAGGAACCGGTTAACTACTCAATTGTCATTTCAAGATCATTTATACAAATAATAAACTAAATTGGAGATTGTTTAGATTCATAGTATCAATGAAATGGATAGTTGAATATGATGCTAGATCTTAATTATTGTCAATACTGTTAATTTGTTTGATACATATGAATAACTAAATGAACTTTAATCTTGTTAATTTATCTTTTTCTTTTTTACTTAGATGACTTAAAATGATGATTTAAAATTGAGAATAATATGTACATGATTACAAGGGCGGAGGGTAGCTTGGGCTGCCCTATGCTATAGCAAAGGGCACATTT
Source organism: Oemleria cerasiformis (assembly GCA_037349345.1). Taxonomy (NCBI): domain Eukaryota; kingdom Viridiplantae; phylum Streptophyta; class Magnoliopsida; order Rosales; family Rosaceae; genus Oemleria; species Oemleria cerasiformis. The sequence goes on from JAZGTL010000034.1 coordinate 1,062,980, forward strand.
GAAGAGAAAGTACGTAGTTTTATCATTTTTGGGGTGCACTTATATATAAATTAATATTAGTCCAGCTCTTTTAAAAAAAATAGTCATATTAACATTCATCTTTACTTAATTTTACAATTATGTAATGTGAAGTTTAACTAGAAATTAGAAGTACCAATTAATACTCTTCCCTCATACTCCTTTCAAAATTCTATCAATTTTTATTCAAAAGTGTTGTTAATCTTCAATTTCATTTTATTTAGTAATTATTTCATTTTAATTACTTGCATTTTTTTTCGGGAAAAACATACCTATTATAATATGTCTTTCGAAATTTTTTATAGTAAACTAGACCTAAAAAATATTAGCCCAGTCCTATAAAATTTCTGGTTCCGCCATTGTATGATTAGGACACACGTATAGGCAAAGTTACTTAAATTAAAAAAATTAAACAAAAATATTATTCCAAGAATGAATCCAAATGCAAGTATTCTACGTTATGTACGTCTTTACTTTTATTAGAATGAAACAAAAAGGCAAGTTTTGTACGTACGTCTTTATTTTTATTTTTAAAATTTAATTTTTTGTATAAGAAACTTCGATGAAAATATATTATAATTAAGCCCAAGAATAGAAGCCCAAGTCACGGATGATAAAGAAATAACAGCCATGAGGATGTCATCAAGTTGTTAACGCATTTAGCCGGTAATAATCCTATGAGATTATTACATGATATTGTCAGGTGTATCTAATTCATATATTATTATATAAGTGAATATTAATTTTATATTCTACAAATGGAGAATTTGAACCCTGTCATCTACTTATGTTAAAGCACATAGATTGAATACGTTATGTAACAATGACACAAAACTATCCCTTTAGTTGAAAAAAATGGATAGCGTGTCTCCATGAGAAAACTTTTTAAGTCTATTCAAAAAATAAATCACGCAATATTCTTAAATATATGTTATAATTAAGAGCAAATTATATTTTAGTACTTTGTGATTTATACCAAATTTCAGAGTTGTATTTAACGTTTCAAATTTTGTATTTAAGTACCTGTGGTTTATACCAAATTTCAGAGTTGTACCTAATGTTTCAAATTTTGCATTTAAGTATCCTGAACTTTTTAAAACATTACAACTTGGTTCCACTATTAATTATTCCGTTAGATAACAGTGGAGTCAAGTTGTAATGTTTTAAAAAGTTCAGGGTACTTAAATGTAAAATTTGAAACGTTAGGTATAACTTTGAAATTTGATATAAACCACAGGGTATTTAAATGTAAAATTTGAAATGTTAGGTACAACTCTGAAATTTGGTATAAATCACAGAGTACTTAAATGCAAAATTTGAAACGTTAGGTACAACTCTAAAATTGAGTATAAATCACATGATACTAAAGTGTAATTTGCTCTATAATTAATATGAATAAATGTTATAATTGATATATTCACTTTTTAAATATAAAAATAAAAATAAATACATGTGATACAATATAATAAGAAAAATGCCAACACCTGAGGTTTTAAATACGACTAAAAATTATTGCCGAATAGAACTAACTTTTGCCATACTTTGGACAGAAGGTAGGACCACATCTACTTACCCGCCTCCATTAATTCTTGGGAACACATGCTCATCCTTCTCAATAGATATAAATGTGTCATTAACAAAGTTTTTTCTATAAAATTTCATAATTAGAATAATTCATTTTACAAATCTTAATTTAAAAATTATTTCCGTAAAATATCAACCACATTAAAAAATATGTAGTTAACTTATATGTATCAAACAAATTGATAACATTAATTAGAGGTACATACAATAATTAAGAATCATTGTCATATCGAACTCTCTATTTGATAAACATATATAGATAGCCAAACAATCTCTAATTTTAATTTGTTTTTATTTCAGGGGAAATAAAAAAATGTCAATTCATCAAAAATAAATAGACAATGATAATGAGGCGATATTTATAAACAAACACTAATGCAATTAAGAGTAAGCGGCCCACTTATATTAACGTGTGCTTATAAATAAATGTGATTTCCTTAACATTATTTCGGATAAGTTTTTCAAAAATGAAGAGGCACTAGGTACTTGGAAAAATAGAGTCATCGGCGTGTCTGCGCAGCCCTACTTATTATCGTTATGCACACATGTTCCATGTGTTGGATCGATGTCCTTAGAATCTGGGACGAAACACCCGTCATACATGACAGTTTAAAAAATTGGATGAACAAAGACAAAAAAACTACCATTCCACCTCCCTAGCTTTCAACTTATTTCAATTTCATTCCTCTACGTTTGTTTTCATTTTCACTGCAAACTCTATCTATTTAATTTTCTATTAATTATCACATCAAGTAGCTGGGATGTTGGACCAGAGCAAGTCCAAGCTGACATGTACAAAACCCTATAGCAACTTTTCTAGACCATTTATCTAAATCCAAAGCATTTAGGTGTATTTTTAAAATATTGGTGTATATTCCGCGTGTTATAATATGAGTAAATTAATTACTTGATTTGTATGTTAAAGATTCAAAATGGATGTGCTTGCTCCTTATTATTGATTAATAAACTTTCCTTACGCATATGTCATAATATAATCGGAACGTATAGTTGATTTTTTAAAGTATCATGTTATGATGATCTCTATAAAATATCAAAACGTGCTAGCTAGGTTTCGGTTTCCTCCCAATTGCTTTGTGCATTGGGAGGAGGCTGTTATAGTAGTCAGATAATTGAATTATGGTGTATATATAGTTCTGTTTACGTAGTCCTTAATTTATTGCCTCATGGATTAATTTTTTTTAAATTTAATTAATAAATATAAATGACTACACAATCTCTAATTTAATTAGTTTTTATGCAAAAATGATCTTTTAATATCGATTTAAGAAATAAACAATCTCAATAATCACTTATATAAGAAAAATACGTTTTTTTATATTATGTACATTGGGTAGGAAACTTACTTTTTACGAGAGTTAAAACTCTAATTCTCACATAACATGCGATAAGAAATATCGCATAATTAACGCATAAGAAAATGAGAAATGTACAAATAAAGAAAATACAAGTATGGTCCTAAAAAAATAAAGGGAATCGTTCTTAGCACTCCAACTTCACCTCTTTGTACTATTTTTAAAATAAAGAGTGGAAATTAACTTTTTGAAGCCCCCGAAATTAAAAATGAGGTGAACTAAATTTTAATGTGAATTTTTTCTATTAAATTTCAACGGTATCAAGTAAATTTCATTAATTAAAAAAATACACCTAGTAAAAATACATATCTTTTGTAAAGAAACAACAAATAATTATGTAATAAAATACAATATAAAACACTTCAATTGCAACAAGCTCATCTTTTACATGGACAAGATATCATAAGATCTCCAAAAAAATTAACTTTCCTCTAATTTAAGTATAGAATAAATTAATAAGTTTGACTATATAAATTAACATTACATAAATTTTTTGGTTGGGTTATTGATTTTGGGTGCACTGGAGCACACCCAGCCCCTTCTTGTAGCTCGTGCCTGATAATAATCTTAAAATTTGACCTAATATTAGGCATGTGTCACAAAGTAGCCACCCTCTATATAAAGCTCTCATTTGGTATGCCACTAAGCTACACAATTATTAAAGCTAAAGCCAACCACGTACATAGTTTAATACCTCGTACAACTCATCCCACATTGACCCAAAACCAACCCCCATTAATGTCTTCTTCTTCATCAACTTCACCACCGGAAACCCTTCCGGTGAAGCCAATCCCCGGCGACTACGGCCTGCCGATTCTCGGCCCCATGAAGGACCGCTACGACTACTTCTACAACCAAGGCCGAGAAGACTTCTTCAAAACAAGAATGCAAAACTACCAATCCACGGTCTTCCGTACCAACATGCCACCTGGCACGCTGATTGCCGGAAACCCTAACGTCATTGCCCTTCTCGACGCCAAGAGCTTCCCCATTCTCTTCGACACCTCCAAAGTCTCCAAACGCGACGTTTTGGACGGAACCTACATGCCCTCCACCGCCTACACCGGCGGCTACCGTTGCTGCGCCTATCTAGACCCCTCCGAGCCCAACCACGCCACCCTCAAAAACTACTTCCTAACCCTACTCGCGTCTCGACATGAAAACTTCATCCCCCTCTTCCAAAGCACAGCCTCTGATCTCTTTGTCAACTTGGAAGCTGAGCTCTCAAAAGACGGCAAGGCGGATTTCAACAAGTTGAGCGACGACATGTCGTTTGATTACGTGTTCGAGTTGTTTTGCGGTCAGAGCCGGTCAAAGACAAAGTTGGGGTCCAAAGGGCCCAGCTTGGTCACGCTATGGCTCTTTCCACAACTTGCTCCTCAGATCACGTTTGGGTTGCCGAAGTTTTTAGGGTTTGCGGAAGATTTCTTGTTGCACACGTTTTCGTACCCGGCGGTTCTCGTGAAATCGGGGTATAAGAAGCTGTACGATGCATTTTATGAGTTTGGAGCTTCGGCGTTGGACATGGCCGAGGGTAATTTTGGTCTTTCACGGGAGGAGGCTTGTCACAATTTGTTGTTTGTGGTTTGCTTCAATGCCTTTGGAGGGATGAAGCTTTTGTTTCCCGCTTTGATCAAGTGGGTTGCAGCAGCAGGAGAAGATTTGCACCGTCAGCTCCGAAACGAAATCAGGACCGTTGTTAAAGAAAACGAAGGTAAGGTCACTTTCTCGTCGTTGGATAAGATGACTTTGACTAAGTCTGTGGTCTTCGAATCGTTGAGGATCGAGCCTCCTGTACCGTACCAGTACGGGATAGCGAAGGAAGACATCATGGTGCAAAGCCACGATGCCGCGTATGAGATTAAGGAAGGGGAGATGATTTTCGGAAACCAAAATTTCGTAGGGAAGGATCCAAAGGTTTTCGAGAATCCTGAGGAGTTTGTGGGCCATAGGTTTTTAGGGGAGGGAGAGAAGCTATTGAAGTACCTTTATTGGTCGAACGGTCGTCAGACAGATGATCATCCAACGGCGGACAATAAGCAATGCGCGGGGAAGGATCTGGTGGTGCTCATGTCCAGGTTAATGTTGGTGGAGTTTTTCCTTCGATATGATACTTTTACCGTTGATGCGGGCACGGTGTTGTTGGGTTCGTCTGTGACGTTCAAAACGTTGACCAAGACTTCGTGGATTTGATCTGTCAAAATATATTTGATTGATTTGCATCTCATCTCCCTCTAAATAGATTATTATTATGGTTCATTCAATCCATGTGGCCCTATAAGAAAATAAATAAATGAAACCTCATGGTATGCATTCTCTTGTGTGTTTAAAGATATTTACACGTGCACTTTGGTATTTAAAGAATTATTGAATGTAAAGTTGATTCTTTTGATTGGTTATTTCTCTCTAATTTATATAATTTATATATGTCAATGTCTCTTCTAATATATTTATTCAATAATAAAAAACATTTGGGTTTCAGAAGTTTTATATATGAAGTTCCACTCATCTGAGTCCTCTCTCTTGTATCTTAACACATCGGAATGGACAGGTAACAAGGAGTAGTCAATTTTTTCTAAGTAAAATAAAGAGACCTATTTAGAATGTGTATTGGAGCATCTTTAGTTTTTTAATCCAATAGATAAGTTCAACGTAAAATTTGGATAACGATAAAATATATATAATGATGTGATTTGGATGGAACGCGACCGGTTGACATAATTTTGAAGTGAAAAAACCATAGATCAGGTAAATATATATATATATATATATATATATATATATATATATATATATATATATATATATATATATATATATATATAGACATGTCTTATGGATAACTTGGGCTATATCATAGGCAAGTTTGGTTCTTTTAATAATTGGGTAAGGCTAACATTGCCGAGGCTTCCATGGAACGTTCCATTCCATGGGATGGATATCCTATGGCTCATAATTGCCTAAAGTGATCCAAAGGTTGAGAAAAATAGGAGGCAAAAATAGGGGATGGCCCACCAAAAACCAATTTAATTTGTTACTGAGGGCACTGTTGGTGCCATTTTTTACGTAAGAAATAAAGGGCATTTTAGTAAAGGGATCAATTGATTGTGGTTCGAACTTCGAAATTGGAATGCCAAAAATTCCGAATTTACCAAAAATGCCATACAGGGACATTTCTGGGCCTTTAATGCTTGTGAGTTGGAGCTGGTGTATTTTGTTTTGAGCCCAAAGTTTAAGCCCAATGATGTTTTGAGTGGTGCTTCTTTAGTAGGCTCCATTTAGGACCTTTGGCTGCTGCTGCGTCTTCTTATTCTTCTCCCTCTCGGCTGAGACGCACCCACGACACCATCACCGCACAAAAACACACACCTTTGTCATTCAATCCAGAGCCACCATCACTCACTCACTCTCTCTCCCTCTCTCTCACCCTCTCCCTCTCTCAAGCGCTCTTTTCTTTCTCGAACGCAGTCGAGGGAAACGCCAAAACAGAGCACCGGCCGGTCACTCCAGCGGATCGACTCCGGCCAGCTCAGACACCCAGACCACGACCAATATCTTCCCCTCGACGAGACGAAGCCAACTTTGTGAGCCATTACCGTCGAATACCATCGGGCCGTGAGAATCGAGGAGGCGAATCTCTACGGAGCCGAAGCTTCCCGGCCAATTTTCGGCCACCCAAGGTAATCGTTGGACTTTTTTTCGATACCATTAGAATCATCTCCTTGAGAGCTTGTTGGTAGACTAATTGCATTTTGAACCCAGGAATAGCGGCGGTCGATGTTGCCGGAAAATGCAGAGCCGCACGGACCACCACGAAATCCGACGACCCAACCTCTGAAAACACCACCCAAGGCTGCGTCTCGACGAGGCGAACTCAACCCTGGCAACCTTTATCGACTGCTATGACAGCACGTTATTCCCCCAATTCCCTCTTCGCCAAGAACAAAATCCCAATTTGGTTGCCGACTGGTTGGCGTCGGTGGGCTATGATATGGGCTCTGGTATGGTTTTATTTGACCTTCCTCCTAATGGAGTGATTCCCTTGTGGATGGTGATCGGTTCGGCGCTGGGCAGCTTCGTGCTGTTGTTTGATTCTGGTTTGCTGGTTTCTTTTGTGTTCGTTTTGTAACCGAAAAAAAGAACAAAATCCCAATTTGGTTAGACTAATTTTGATGATGATTACTTGCCCTAGACTGAAATACCACAAATACCCTTGTGGTAACTCCCCAAATTAACCATTCACAAACCTATATTTCTTTTTACCTTTTTCATTAAAGGAAATATGTTTTTTTGTTTTTAAATCCATCCCATGGAATGGGATGTTCCACGGAAGCCTCGGCGAACATAAAATGCATTTTATTTGCACCACCGTATTTTGAATTCCTTAGTCTTTTCATGATCGGGATGGGTATAAATATCCATTCGCAGGGTATCCATCATTTAGATACGTAAAAAGCTACCTATGGATCATTTAATGGGTAGGGTAAGGAGTTATTAATGTGTATTGAATACCCAAGAAGTTAAAAACACATGCAGTATCTATCATTCAAATTAATTTATATCAGTACTCAATTTGACACATTTGACAATGACATTGATGTTTAGGTTGTTGTTGATGATAATTAACTTGTACAAACGTCATAACTATTTTGTTTTAACATTATAAGATTTGAACTTGTAATTTGTAATATTTGCACTTGTAAATTTGTAATATTTTTTGATTGTATGCATATACTAGAATACTAATGTTATTTATAAGAATTTTAGGGGGTATTTATTTTCATATAATGGAGAAGAAAAAAAATGAAAAAAAAAATAGTAAAAGAACCATGGATACCTATTACCCATTGAGAAGGGTATGGGTAATACCCTTTAAAATAGAAAATGGGTTTACATAGGTATATACCCATCTATACCCTTATTGGGTATGGGCATACCTTACACCTTTGAAAAAACCTATTTGACCATCCCTAGTCTATGGTAAAGATTATGAATAGGTTTATTATTTAAAATACACTCAGAACACGCTATTTATTTTCAAAATGCACCATGAATTGTAATTTACCTTAGTTTACACCATGAAGAGTAACACTAAAAAAAACATTGCACCATTTCGCTCCTATCGTTTCGAACACCATTAGGCTCCTATCGTTTCTAACACCATTAGGCTCCCATCGTTTCTAACACCATTTTGCTCAAAAGGAGATAGCAAACAATTAAAATTTATAAAATTTATTTTAACCTAGCAGAGTTCATCTCCTTCCCCACCTGGCACCCACCTACCCACCCACCCAGATCTCCAACTTAATCAGCCATTGTTGATAGTTCAGTGCATCCCCATCAAACCTCAACTTTTAATTACATATCCAAATCAATAATTCTCTCAAAATCATTCTCAGAGTTGTCTTCAAGTTCCAGAAATGTGTGGTGGTGCTATAATCTCTGATTTCATCCCTCGCAATCGTGGCCGTGTCACCGCTTGTGACATATGGCCTGACTCTCCCCTCGCTAAGCTCATTCCTGACAATTTCTTCGAATTGAATCAGAGCCCAGTTACTGATGCCGACTTACCTCAACGTAAACGACCCCAACCCATTTCAGGTACCATCTATTTCTCTTATGTAACTTATTTTTATGTTTGCTGAAAGATGAGTTTTCAATTTGGGTTCTGATTGGGGAATTTTTACAAACCGGTAATGTGCAAGAAGAGAAGCCCAAGAGGTAGAGGAAGAACCTGTACCGTGGCATCAGGCAGCGTCCATGGGGCAAATTGGCTGCCGAGATTCGTGATCCGAGAAATGGGGTTTGAGTTTGGCTCGGTACCTTCAACACCGCTGAAGAGGAAGCCAGAGTTTACGACAGGAAGGCTCGAAAAACTCGAGGGAAAAAAGCCAATGTCAATTTCCCTAACGAAGAAGACGACCACCCTGCCCAAACTTGTCTAAGAAATCCCAATCTTCCTCTGTTTCAGCCCAGTACTGGAAATTTCAGTGGTAATCGTATGCCAAAAAGCTTTGATTTGGGATTTGGGTATGACTTGAATCAAATTGCAGCATTTCCGTCCAATTCCAATTCCAATGGGTTCAACTCCTGGAGTGTTGTGAACAACACTGACCCAATTATCCTTTCTGGGGAAGAACACTCTGGCTTTGGATTTTTGTGATTGTGTAAAATGGTGTTGTTTGGGAGAATTATTGATTTGGATATGTAATTAAAAGTTGAGGTTTGATGGGGATGCACTGAACTACCAACAATGGCTGATTGAACTCTGCTAGGTTAAAATAAATTTTATAAATTTTAATTGTTTGTTATCTCCTTTAGTGAGACATTAAGGGTATTTAAGGGATTTGACAAAAAATTTAACAGTGTTAGTAACGGTGTGAGCCAAATGGTGCAACGGTTTTTATGGTGTTACTGTTCAGGGTGTAAACTGAAGCAAATTACAGTTGATGATGCATTTTGAGAATGAGTGGCGTGTTTTGAGTGCATTTTAAGTAATAAGAGAAATTTTGGGATGAAAAAAGAGACTATGTACATATGTGAATAATTAATAAAAAGATGAATTTAGCCCAATCTAAAATTCTTAGAGTTTTATGGGTAAAATACATTTTTAGTCACCGTGATTTGAGACAAACAATTATGATCATTGTGGTTTCAATTTTATCATTTTGGTCACTATGTTACCAAATTAAATCAGTTAACCAACTTCCGTTAAATATAATGGAACTTTTAGAACTTTGCTCCTAAAATTTACAAAATAAAAGTCCAGTTATTCTTCCCCTAACTCCCTCCCGACCCAACCCCACCGCCCTATAGGCCATAGCCACGGATAAGGACTTCCAAAAGTCTACTAGTCGCAGCAGTAAGGTCTCAGATTCGCACAAGTGAAAGGTTTCTCGAGGTTTCGCCGTGGGAATTTTTCGAGAATTTTCACCGCTTTGAAACAAAAAGTTTCAAAAGATCGAAAAAATTTAGCGTGGTTTTTCTCTGGAAGGTTCCGCTAGAAATAAAATATTGTGAGAGTTAACCGTTTGGTCTGGTTCGCTTGGTTATGTGATAGTCTATGATTGAAGTGTTTACGATGAGGTCGGAGTTTCTCTTGGTCCCTCATACGAATTTATTGAGATGTTCAATGGGCTCCTTTTTGTTTCCATTAATATTGAAGCCAATTTTGAAGCAAGCTATCACAAGTAGAAATGCAATTTGACTGAATTGATTGTGATGAAGCACATCACTTCATGTAAAGAGGAACATGAACATGGTTTAGCACATGCATCTATGCTCTAGATGCGGTGCATGAGGATTCATATGTAGTGATAATGTCAACAAACTAAACCAATTCTCTTGCTAATTGTATGTGACGCAGCACGAAGTTAGTGGGTTCACAAGCGTGAAACCCTAAGAAACATAAATTGGAATTCACCAAGAAATACTTGAGAAATTCTCAAATTTGATTGAATAAAAATATAAGATCATCCTCAATACAACGTTTAAAGTTTGTTTATATACCTAGCAAACCCTAGGTTGAAAAGGAAAAGCAAAAAACCCTACTTAATAAAAATCCCAAAAATACCGGAAAATATTACAAGATGATTTTGAGGCCCTAAACGACATTATTTGGCTAACATAGCCACTAATAATAGCTATGGTTATGTGTTTGATTCGTCTCGTCGTTCCCTTTTCGGAAAGGTATCATATGCCCCATTCTGAGCTCGGATGTCAAATCTGCAAATTACCACTGCGTCCTTTTTGTAATTTTCGGTCCATCATTCTGCCATCTGTTCTACATCAGTCCCTTCCACTTCAGAAGAACTCAACCCTGAGTTATCATCAGGGATAAAGAGCTACATCTTCACGGAACTCATACATGTCAGCAACATTGAAAGTATTGGAAATTCCCATAGATTCCGGCAAGTATATCACATAGGCATTGTCGGTGATTATTTTCAGCACTTTGAATCGTCCATACTTCTTCTATTTCAACTTGTTGTATGTACCAGCATGAACTCTCTCCTTCCTCAGAAACACCATAAAAGAATCGCCCTCTTGAAACACCTTAACTCGCATGCGCTTGTCTGCTGCTGCTTTGTACTTGGCATGGTCTGCTCCAGCTTTTGTTTAACTTCATCTCTAACAGCTACTACACCTTCATCCATATTTTCTGCAGCAACACTAACACCATGACCCTTAGGCAGCTTCACCAGGTCCACCACATGGTTAGGCACAACAATATAAACAAGGCAAATGAAGACTTCCCTGTTGCACTATGAACTGCACTGTTATAAGCGAACTCTACCTGTGGAAGGGCATAGTCCCAATGCTTCAGCTTATCACCACAAATACTATGCACCATGTTCCCCAGAGTTTAGTTTGTCACCTCAGTCTGTCCATAAGTTTGAGGATGGGCAGTGCTACTACGATTCAAGGCAGTCCCGAACATCCTCCACAAAGTAATCCAGAAATGGCTCAGGAACTTGGTGTCACGATAAGAAGTTATGGATTTAGGCACCCCATGCAGCCGAACAACCTCCCTGAAATACAGTTTGGCTATGTTGGATGCATCCGCTATCTTTTTACAAGCTATAAAGTGCACCATCTTGGAAAACCTGTCAACCACCACAAAAACAGAATCCACGCCCCGTTGTGTACGGGGTAGCCCAAGCAAGAAATCCATAGCTACATCCTGCCAAATATCATTAGGAACAGATAAAGGCATATATAAACCAGTATTTTGAACTTGACCCTTCGAAGTTTGGCACGTATAACACTTTTCCACGATATCTCCAACATCCCGCTTCAACTGTGGCCAATAGTATATCTCCTCCAAACTCGCAATGGTTTTATCCTTACCCAAATGGCCACTCAATCCACCTCCATGTAGATCCTGAATTAGCTTTTCCCGTAAAGATGAGATGGGGATACACAACTGATTACCCTTAAACAAATACCCCACATTAATAAAGTAATATGCTATTGGCGAAGGGTTAGCACACTTGGCCCATATTTCCTTGAAATCATCATCAATTTCATACAACTCCCTCAAACATTCGAACCCCACTATTTCTATAGAAAGAGTAACCAGCAAGGTAGCTCTTCTACTTAGGGCATCAACAACACGATTTAGGGTTCCTGACTTATACTTAATAACAAATGGGAACTTCTACAGAAACGTCACCCACCTGGCATCCATCTTATCAACATACTTCTGGCTATTAATGAACTTCAAAGCCTGGTGATATGTAAACAGTACAAACTCCTTATGAATAAGGTAGTGCTCCCATTGTTTCAAAGCCCTAATGACTGCATAAAATTCCCGATCATAGGTATTCCACTTCTGACGAGCTTCACTTAGTTTTTCAAAAAAGAAAGCTACTGTTTTCTTCTCTTGTGACATTACATCACCCACTCCTACTCGTCTAGCATCACCAAAGTACCTCTTTCTAAGCCATCCTCAATTGCAAACTCAGCGCCTTCATAGTCATCTTCAAACCCTTCTCTTTCTTCTTCATCTTGATCCTCATCCACCTCTACTAAATTGGCATGTCTTCGTTTGGGGAAAACATTAGAACGATGCCCTAATTCACCACAACGGTAACATGTATCCCCTGTGGGTTTGGCATAGGGGGTTCTGCTTTTGAGTCTGATTTCGCGTCTGCCCTCTATCGAAAGTTTTGATACTTCCTTCATTAGCTCCTCTAGACTGGAAGTTCGAAGGCTTTGATGTGCCTTGCCGCACTATTTTTCCCTTATCAGCAGGGACAACAACAGCAGTTTGAGGCAATTCTGGCATATTTCTCCGGTAAGGCATTTGGCGTTTCTCTTTTTCCATCAACTCAGCCTCAACCCCATGTTAATTTCCTCCTGCAAGGACCACAAATTTTTCAACCCAATCTTATCCTGAATGGAAGGTTTCAGCCCATTCACATACCTTGCCACCTTTTGATTTTCGGTCTCCCTTAAGTTATTACATTATGCCAACCTCATGAACTCGTCAGTATATTTAGTCACTGTTCTATTGCCTTGTACACACCCTATAAAAATTCGGTACAAAATCTGTTCATAATCAGTAGGTAAGAACCTCTCCATCATGAGTTGTTTCATCTTTTGCCATGCCCAAATTCGGTTATTTCCTTGTCTTTGACGGGTGTTCTGGAGTTGATCCCACCAAACAGTCGCCGTGCTTTTCAGACAGAAAGCAATTGTCTTTACCATCTTAGGCTCAGGAATTTCCATGATCTCGAAAAACCTCTCAACTTCCACCAACCAGTTTAAGAAATCTTCAATCTTCAAATTTCCCGAAAAGTTGGGAATATCGGCTTTAATCCGGTAGTCATCAAAGTTGTTTCGGTTGTTGTTGTTATTTTGACGTGGCTCTTCGATTTCCTCTTCAGAATCAGACTCGCTCTCTTGCTCACGAGGCCTTCTAGGGTTTCCCCTATCCTTACCTCCTTGGTTGTTGTCTCTATTGCTTATTCGATTGTTCTCCAGCAACAATTCACGAATCTCCTCAATTTGAGTGACCAATTCATCAATACGACGGTTCTGGGAATCCAGATCCGCACGATTGACATGGGCTTCACCACGATCACCCATGGATACAAATCAATGATAACAAGAGGGGAGAAACCTGCTCTGATACCACTTGACGCAGCACGAAGTAACTGGGTTCACAAGCGTGAAACCCTAAGGAACATAAACTGGAATCCACTAGAAAATACTTGAGAAACTCTCAAATTTGATTGAATAAAAATATAAGATCATCCTCAATACAATGTTTAAAGGTTGTTTATATACGTAGCAAACCCTAGGTTGAAAAGGAAAGCAAAAAACCCTAATTAATAAAAATCCCAAAAATACCGGAAAATCTTAAAAGCTAATTTTGAGGCCCTAAACGACATTATTTGGCTAAAATAACCCCTATGTGTCAGAATATTCTGTGAGTTTGATTTTTCTCGTCGTTCCCTTTTCGGAAAGGTATCCTATGCCCCATTCTAAGATGCCCTTGTATATTTAACATAAGTTAGTAAAGTGACTTAAATTGTCAACATATTAGAGTAAAGTGATTAAGGGCACATTTACTTACTAAGAATGAGAACAGTGGATAATGGGAGAAGTACGCAATCGGAGAGGAGGGTAATCGAAGAATTGGGTAATCATTCTCATTGAGTTGTTTACTAACTATATAGAATTAAAACAGTAATGAGATTGAATTTCATTGTTGTTGTTTACTAACTGTTATGAATCGGAATAAAAATTAATTGATTATTAAAATGCCCTTTTTTTTCTCAGCTTTTTCACTTAACAAAATAAACAACAAGATAATAAAAGAAACAAAGTCGAGCACAATCTCTGTAAACAAAATTCATCAACCCTTAAACAAGTCATAGTCTACCTAAAAATTTCATTAACTATGGAAATGCATAGGTGAAAAGAAAATTATAATCTCCATGTTATCATAATCCCACCAAATAAAAATCAACAAGTCGCCAAATATATTTTGAATAAGACATGATAAAGCAATAGAAATTGGCTCAACACAAAAAACCATAATTTCACCTTTCAATATTGCAATCCTGGCACAAAATAATACACCGACAATATTGTAAATACAAAAATATATTAACCTCAACCGTGGTGAGGTGTGAAGAAGAGTAGAGGAAGAAAAACAAAAATATCGTACTTACCTACTTTGGAGCAAAAAAAAGCGTCTGAAGCAAGAAGAGTGTTTGTAGAATTGAAGGGTTAAGCAGTCGGAGTATTGAAGTATTCAAAAGAAAATTAGGGTACACGTAAATTTATTGTTGCTAAATGTTGTAATTACTATAAAACTTGAAGGGCAATTTTGGTACATCAAAAAATTAAAATAGGTAATGTCAGTCATTAACACATTTCCCATAGTTAATCCCATTACCCATTTTGGAGTAATGACATTATGGATTTCAAGTGGAGCCCACATGTTAATGTGCAAGTAAACGCAAAAGTACTCCGTATATAATGGGAATCATTGTCATTGATTTGATTCCCATTATCCCTAAATAAACAAGCCCTAAAATGGTAAAATTAAAATCATAGTGACCAAAATTATTTTTGCTCTAAACCACAGTGACCAAAAATGTAATTTAGCGAAACAAAATATAGTAAGAGTTAAATCATGACTTGGTTTTTTTTTTTTTTAAATAGTAGGTATTTTTGTTGTATAATTTTAATGTTTTCTTAGTTGCTCCCTAAGTTTAGGTTTCATGTATGTATAATTTTAATTTTCTTCAGTTTATTATGTAAGTTTTTGAATTTGTTAATGTTATGGTTGTGTATTCTCTTAGTTGAAAGCCAAATTTATAATAGACTAGTTACTTTTGGTCCCTAAAGTCTCTTCTGAATCCCGTTACTAAATTTCATTGAAGTTCTAGTTCTTTTAATTAAAAAATGCATAATAAAATAGTTAATGGGCACACTAGATGACATACATTACTTTTCCTAATGTGCAATTAGAATATTTTCGCGAAATCTCAGAGGACGCTTCTTTCACAAAAACTGTGAGTCACGATTTGTAGTCAATTTTTAAAATTTCAACAAAAACATCAAAATAGCTATTCTATTTTCATTTTCATCACCCCATAAGATACTTTGAAGTTAAGGGTGATGATTTCTAATTACTTTCGGACCCTAGAGTCACTTATAATACTTCTGATAATGTGCTGTTAAAATAAATCTCAAAATCCCGATGGACGTATTTTTAACAAAAACTAGAGCTATTACTAACAATTTTCAGTTCGTTTTTTAAATTTCGTCAAAAACATGAAAGTACATATTTGGTTTTTATTCTCATCACCCCGCAAGACACTTTGAAGTTGAGAGAGATGATTTCTAATTGCTTTCAGACCCTAGAGTCAATTTCAGATTGCGTCACGAAATTTCATTGAAATTCAAGTTTTTTTTCCTCAAAAAATGAATAAAAAATAGTTAATGTGCACCCTTGATGACATGACTTGTCTTAATTGGCTAATGACACTTCTGATTGTGTGCAGTTGAAATATTTCGCAAAATCCCGACGGACGTATTGTCCACAAAAACTTTGAGCTATACTCACAAATTTTAGTCTATTTTTGAAATTCGGACCCTACAGTCACTTCCGGACCCCCGTTACGATATTTCATTGAAATTTGAGTTTTTTTTTTAATTTAAATATGAAATACTTATTCTATTTCCATTCTCAATACCCCGCAAGATACTTTGAAGTTGAGAGAGATGATTTCTAATTACTTTAGACCCTAGAGTCACTTCCGGACCCCGTTACGATGTTTTTTTTTAAATTTAAATATGTATAAAAAATTAGCTAATTGACATCTTAGATGACATGACATTTCTCAAATGACTTATAATACTTCTGATAAAGCGCAATTAAAATATTTCACGACATACAGACGAACGCATTTTTCACAAAAATAGTAATCAATATAACTCACGATTTTTAGTCGGTTTTTGAAATTTCGACAAAAACATCAAAATACTTATTCTATTTCCATTCTTATCACCCCGTAAGATACATTGAAGTTGAGGGAGATGATTTGTAATTACTTTGGGACCCTAGAGTGACTTCCGGACCCCGTTACGAAATTTCATTGAAATTCGAGTTTCTTTGCTTAAAAAATACTTAAGAAATAGTTAATGCCCACCCTAGATGACATGACATGTCTCAAATGGCCTATAATACTTTTGTTAATGTGTAGTGAAAAAATTTCACGAATGTTGATGGACGCATTTTTCATAAAACTGTGCGCTATAACTCTAGATTTTTAATCGATTTTTGAAATTTCGACAACAACATGAAAATACTTATTCTGTTTCCATTATGATCATCCTGTAAAACACATTGAGGTTGAGGGAGATTATTTCAAATTAATTTCGGACCCTAGAGTCACTTCCGGACCCCATTAAAAATTTCATTGAAATTCGAGTTTTTTGCTTAAAAAATACATAAAAAATAGTTAATGCGTACTCTATATGACATGACATGTTTCAAATGACTTATAATACTTTTGATAATGTGTAGTAAAAATATTTCGCGAAATCCTAACTGGCGCATTTTTAACAAAAAATGTGAGCTATATAACTCATGGTTTTTAGTCGGCTTTCGAAATTTTGATAAAATAATCAAAATACTTATTCTATTTCCATTCTCATCAACCCGCAAGATACTTTGAAGTTGAGAGAGATGATTTCTAATTACTTTTGGACCCTAGAGTCACTTCTGGTCTCCGTTATAAAATTTTATTGAAATTCGAGTTTTTTTGCGTAAACATTGCATTAAAAATAGTTAATGGGCACCCTTGTGACATGACATTTCACAAATAGCTTATAATACTTTTGCTAATGTGCAGTTAAAATAATTCGTGAAATCATGACCGTCGCATTTTTGACAAAAAGTGTGAGCTATACTCACGAGTTTTAGTCGGTTTTCGAAATTTCGATAATAAAAACATCAAAACACTTATTCTATTTCTATTCTCATTGACCCGCAAGATACTTTGAAGTTAAGAGAGATGGTTTCTAAATACTTTCAGACCCTAGAGTTATTTTCGGACCCGTTATAAAATTTCATTGAAATTCGAGTTTTCTTTTGCTTAAAAATGCATAAAAAATAGTTAATGGACACCCTAGATAACATGTCTTAAATGACTTATAATACTTTTGCTAATGTGCACTTGAAATATTTCATGAATCTTGACGGACGCATTTTTCACAAAAACTGTGAGCTATTTTAAAATACTTCTTCTATTTTCATTCTCATAACCCCGTAAGATATTTTGAAGTTGAGAGTTTATTTCTAATTACTTTCGAACCCTAGAGTCACATCCGAACCACATTACGAAATTTTCTTAAAATTCCACTTTTTTTTTGCTTAAAAAATGCATAAAAAATAATTAAAGGGCGCCCTAGATGATATCATATATCGCAAATGACTTATAATAATTTTTTAAGTGTAGTTAAAATATTTCTCGAAATTTCAAAAATATTGTATTTTTACAAAAACTGTGAACTAAAGCAACCACTCATATCAAGAGACCACAAAGCATGAGAATCGTTTGACTTATTCGTTGAAAGGGACACTTCTGCACTCCATTTCGGTAACCCAACAAGATTTACGCATCCACAGGGATTAACACACTCTAGATGTTGCAAATCATAAATGCTGGAAGGCAGAATTGTAAGCTTTCTGCATTCTTCTAAACATAACACGTCAAGGCCAACGAGTTTTCCAATTTTCGATGGCAGTACCGGATACATCCAAGCCTGTTATGCATTCCATTTTTTTCACAATCTGACCTCTTTCCCAAAATTGAATCATGGCTACACCACTGGTGAATCCGGTAATTTTTTGCAAAACACCACACCTTGGCTAGCATGTTCCAAACTAACTCGACACGTAAACGGCGGCAATGGACAATGTGGAAACTTGTCGAAAGGAATATATAACAGCCACAGAAGAGATGATGCCATACATTTTTCTTCAAAGAAAAACGAATGTTCCACAACACTATCTGCATTCATTTCCATTCTGGCTCTGAAAGAACAACGACCAAAATTAACCTTCTTTCCTTTTTGGCTAATCTCAACACCAAACATAGTATGCATAGTTTCTTTTTCTTCTTTCTTAATTTCAACAGCAGCACATATAGCCAAGCCTCTGTTCTTCAGTTTGAAATTTTGAAGGGATTCTCCAAGAAAATTCAGATTTACCACTTAGCTGCCCATTAAACTCTTCACGGTGGCTGAACCACTTTGGAACTTCACATTCGGGAAATGCAACGTCGAATTGAGATTGCTTAGAGGACAAAAACAAAGAGCAGAGACAGATCTTATCCAATGGAATATTTTCAACCTTTTGACATCTTACGAGCCAGATTGTCGCACAGTCGTTGACAATTAAACAACGTCACATTCAATCATTTGTGACTCTTTACGCTCCAAGAAGCTCGACAATTTTGCAAATCCCTCCAGTGATTTGCAATCAGTGGCATTTACCCGTTCCATTTTTGGTGGAAGTTGAGGAATTTCTGTAAGGCTCGTGCAACCACAAAGATTAAGATACCACAAGTCATGTGAAAAGTTGGAGTTCGTTTGAAGGAACTCTGCACTCCATGGGGGAAACATAACAAGATTTCGGCACCCAGAGAGATTAACACTTCCTAGATGTTGCAACTGTTTACACCTAATTTGATCAACATGGTCAAGGCCGAACAAAGTCTTCTAGAAGCATACTTAGCCTCAGCTCAGCAAGACACACAGCCTTAGACAAAGACAACAACCCACTAGGCCGACCGTATCTGGTCGGCCTACCTCCCTCGGCCTACCCTCCTCGGGCTACCTTCCTCGGCCTACACCCTCAGCCTACCCTCCTTGGCCTACCCTCCTCAGGCTACCTCCTCAGCCTACCCTCCTCGGCCGACCGTGTCGATACAGCCCATGAACTCGGGACCACCAGGACACGTGGCAGAACCAGGAGTAAGGACATTTATCCCACATCTAAATGTTCCACCAACATTCAATACCACTACAACTACAAGGGTACCTCCCCTCGAAAAAGGGTAATGACATCTTTGCCCTTACACTGCCAAATCCCTTCAAACACTTAACTAACTTAAGCATCGGAGACTATTTGGCCGGCACCCCACCAGTGCTCCTTTACTTCTACCTTCTCTTATTTGCAGGTCTCCCTACACCCTAGGAGTCAGTAAAGCGAGCTTGAAGGGACACTTCTAAGTTGGTCCATTTTTTGCATCAACAGTTTGGCCCCGTCTGTGGGAAGCTGACACAAACTTCTACGAGCTCACTTTCCACAAAATCGTCCCAGCATCCTCCCAAAACATGTTGGACCATCAAGACGAAGGGGTACTTAACAACACCCCCATCACACAAAGAAGTCCTCGGGACAACATCCTGGACAGGCTGAGACAAACGTTGGACGATCTCCAACGAGAAGTGGCAGAGCTCAGGGCTCACAACGCCAAGATAGAGGCCAAGAATCAGGTCATATCGGAGCAGTATGAGAGCACACTCGCCCTTGTGAGAATGTCCCAGCGCAGAGAATCGCGAGACAAGGGACCAGCCGACCTGGTGCACGCCGACATGGTCGCAGCCGAGCGTACCTCAGCTGAACAACCCATGCTCAAGTTAGTCCCCTCGGACAAACACAAGAGGCTATAGGCTAGGGTTCGTCCTAGCGCATCTGGAAGCCGACTACTAATCCAGCCACAAAACGGCGACATACCCTCTCAACCTAGAATTTACAGGGACGCTAGGCAACTACTGGACGACCGGAAAATCGAGACAGATCCCCTCCGCCTGACCTACGCGACATTAGACCTGAGGGCAGTCGGGCAATCCCCCTGCCCATCTTATCTGCATCAAGCCGGCATAACACGGGACATGACTCTAGCATGGCTCATGACCAAGAAGACCACGGGACGAGAGGCCCCGAGCAACAGCAGGAGGCACACGACTGAGAAACTCATAACAAGACCGGTTCAACCGTAGGGAGCTACTCCCATGGTCGAAGAAGAAATCGGGATCACCGAGCAAGAGGTGATGACCAATATGAACACCGGCCGAATCCACCTCCACCCCAACAAGGCAATGCCGTGGTGGAAAGCCTCATACGGCAGGTGAACAACCTTAAGGCAGAGAAAGAAAAGTGCAAGGCCTCAACATGGGGAAAAACTAGCACATGCTTCTTCACCAACCGAATCCTTTGGTCAAGACGGAGGACCGAGGTAAAACCATTAAAGATAACTCCCTACACGGGAAAGGGAGACCCTGTCACCCACCTAAACAACTATGTCTCCGCCCTGGCATACAAAAATGTGGTAGACGAGGTCCAATGCCTCATCTTCAGCTCCACTCTTACCGATGCAGCCCTCAACTAGTTCTACCGCCTGGCTCCCAACACCATCGACTCGTTTGATGAACTCCAAATAATTTTTCTGAACCAATTCATGATCCAAACGGACAGGTTTGTCTCTACGGAAGATCTCTTCTCCCTTAGACAGGGAGAAGAGGAGACGCTCCAAAAATATGCTGCCAAGTTCAGCCTGGAGTACTCCCGTTGCCGAGACACTAACGACAAGGCTGCATTCAACGCTTTCCGGAGCGGCCTTAAGGAGTCGCCTTTCAAATATGCTGCCCACACCGAGGACTGGAAGGATTGCAATGAAATCATGCGAAGAGCGAAAATCCATGCCAAGGCAGAATTCTTCCACACTCCCACCAAGGAAACCAAGGCGGCCTCATATTCAGCTCCCTAGGGAAACAACAGCCATGGCAGAACCGGCCATACTAGTGGCAACTACCACCATGACTCGCACCAATCGCAGCAGGGAAAACGGAAGCTCACCTATGATGGACATCAGGGCAAGAAGGGCCGATCCAACTACAATGGCGGGGGATTCAAGCAGAGCGACAACCATCGCCAGGAGCCACGAAATTTGGTAGGTTAAAACTCCAGACCGCGAAGTCGGTTTGAGACTTACACCATCTTGAACACTCCCTTGGACCAAGTTCTACTCAATGTGGAAGGCATGATCCCTAAGGCCAAGCCAAGAAACCACAGTTATCGGCCCACCCACAACAAAGAGGCCTTATGCCAGTACCACAAATACAACGGCCATACGATCGAGGAATGCATTGCTTTCAGAGACATTATTGAGCAAATGGTTCGCGATGGCAGGCTCAATAAGTTCTTATAGCATCCCACCCCACAAAAGAAATCATGCAAATTAACACCATCAGCGGCGGACTTCCCTTATATACCCCTATGACCTCCAACCGAGCAAAAAAGAACTTCCTTCGCGCAACCTGCGGTAGCCCTCAAGTCCTCAGCATCGACTCCAGTCGAATGACAAAGTCGGCCAAGAGCAGTTGGCAACCCATCGCCTTTTCGGAGGAGGAAGAAAAGGGCATTGTGGTTCCCCACGACGACCCATTCATCATCCGAGCCCAGATCTCTAAGTGCGACATGGGCCAAATACTCATCCACACTGGAAGCTCGGTCAATGTACCCTTCTAGGACGCCTTCAAACAAATAGGCATCAACGAAAAAGAGCTTGACTGAAAGGTTACTCCGCTTCTAGGTTTCTCTGGTGACTCGGTCTTGCCTAAGGGAGTCGTCTCTCTATCGATTTCTATGGGCATCACCCATGTTGTGACCACGGTCATCACAACCTTCCTCATGGTCGACTGCCCAAGGGCCTACAACGCCATACTAGGAAGGGGGTTGCTCAATCAGACGAAGGCCATAGTGACAACCCACCTGCTCTTGATGAAGTTCCCAACTCCTATGGGAACGGGACAGGTAAAAGGGGAGCAACTCTCTGGTCGGATCTATTATGCCATGGCCCTAACCAAGACAAACATACCGTCTGTGCCGGACTATATGGAGACTTTATCTGTCGCCGAAACGGCCTTGGCCGACGACCCCGTCAACCATCAGCTCATGCAAGAATTCCGTGATAGCCCTCCGGAAGACCTAAGGGACATTGCAAATATGCCACAGGCAGAACCTGTGGAGGAGACAGAGGCAATACCTCTGTCCGACATACACTTAGAGCGCACGGTTCAGATCGGCTCTAAGCTCAAACCTTCCATACGAGCAGCCCTCGTGGAATTCTTACAGCCCAATGTTAAAGTCTTCGCATGGTCTTACGTGGACATGCCAGGCGTCTCCACAGATGTAATCTGCCATCGGCTCACCATTAACCTGTCATTCTGACCGATCACCCAGAAGCAGCATTACCACGACACCGAAAGGAAATTGGCCATGTAGGCCGAAATCACCAAGCTCAGCACCATACACTTCATAAGGAAGGCCATTTATTCCGCTTGGGTTGCCAATGTAGTCCTTGTCAAGAAACCGGTCGGCTCTTGGCGCATGTGCATCGACTACATCGATCTCAACAAGGCATGTCCCAAGGATAGTTTTCCTCTGCATAAGATTGACATGCTCGTAGATGCCACCGCAGAACACGAATTGCTCAGCTTCATGGACGCCTATTCAGGCTACAACCAAATCCTCATGAACCCAGGTGATCAAATACATACAAGTTTTAGAACTAACATGGGTATCTACTGCTACAATGTTATGCCCTTCGGGCTGAAGAATACAGGGGCTACATACCAGCGACTGGTTAACTTCATGTTTGCCGACCAAATTAGCAAGACATTGGAGGTCTATGTTGACGACATGCTAGTCAAGAGCAAGACGGGCGAGGAACACATCCCCAACCTGGCAAAAATGTTCGACGTCCTCAAGACGTTCAAAATGCGCCTTAATCCCACAAAATGCGTCTTCGGGGTAGGAACGGGCAAATTCTTGGGCTACATGATCAGCCAGAGGGGGATCGAGGCAAACCCAGAAAAGATCAAAGCGATCCTCGACATGCAGGCTCCACAAACACACAAGGACATCCAACATCTAACAAGACGAGTAGCAGTTTTGACGCGCTTCATTTCCAAGGCAACAGACAAGTGCACCCCATTCTTCAAGGCCCTCAAAGGCAAGGGCAGACTCATCGACTGTTGGCGAGCCCATCTTCGTCTACTTATCTGTATCTGTTTCAGCTGTCAGTTCTGTTCTCATAGCACGGAGGGACGGGCTCTAACATCCTGTCTACTATGTCAGCAAAGCATTTCAGGATGCAAATGCGTGATACCCCGACCTTGAGAATCTTGCCTTGGCCCTTGTAATCACAGCCCAGAGGCTCCGGCCATACTTCCAGGCCCATGAGATCCAGATTATCACCAACCGACCTTTGAGGCAAGTTTTGTAGAAGCCAGACATCTCTGGCTGTCTCACCAAATGGTCAATCGAGCTAAACGAGTTCGATATATCCTACGTGGCAAGGACAGCCGAAAAAGGCCAAACGGTGGCAGACTTCATAGTCGATTACTCGTACCAACCCACACAGTGCATACCACCAGAGGCAACCCCTCCGCATGCACCCACAACCAGCGAATCCCAGAAAACCACCAAGGCACCCCCAGTCGATAGTCAATGCCCATGCTGGGCCCTATATGTGAATGGATCTGCTTGCCACAGCGGGTCCGGGGCGGGATTGGTTCTTACTTCCCCAGAACTTGTCAAGCTAGAATACGCCCTCCGCTTCAGCTTCGAGGCCTCCAACAACGAGGCCGAGTACGAGGCACTACTGGCCGACCTACGCCTAGCCAAGGACCTCGAGCCCAACCAGTTGAGATTATATAGCGATTCACAATTGGTGGTAAACCAAATCAACAATGACTTTGAGGCAAATGACTCGTCCATGTTGCTATACTTGGAACTGGAAAAACAACTCCTTCAGGGCTTCTCGGCTTACGAAATACATAAGATCCCAAGGTCAGAAAACAGCCATGCTGATGCCTTGGCTCCACTAGCATCCTCACTGGATGAAAAGAAAAGCGACAGGTAATTGTGGAAGTCCAACATATGCCTAACACGAGGAAATCACCAGTCTACACCATTAACACCAGCCTGACCTGGATGGATCCCATCAAGGCATACCTTAGGGACGGTACTCTCCCAGGGGACCGAATGCAGGCCAAGAAGGTAAGGCGACAATCAGCTCGGTACAACATTCAGCACGACCACCTCTACAAGCGCGGCTTCACAACACCACTACTGAAATGCCTAACACCTGATATGGGCGATTATGTCCTCCGAGAAATGCACGAGGGCATTTGTGGAGATCACTCTGGTGCACGTACCTTAGCACAGAAAGCATTCAGGCAGGGATACTACCGGCCCACCATGCTATCTGATGCAGTGGAACTCGCACAAAGGTGCGACCGGTGCCAATGACACGCACATATCCCTCACCTCCCAGCTGAACCCCTCACTTTTATGCTTAGCACATGGCCATTCTCCCAATGGGGACTCGATCTGATCGGTCAGATGCCCGAGGGGAGGGGTAAGGTCAACTACGCCGTGGTCGCGGTAGACTATTTCACAAAATGGGTCGAGGTGAAACCGTTGGCAACCATTACGGCAACACATATCGAGCAGTTCATATACCAAAACATCATTTGTCGCTTTGGGATCCCCCACACAATCATCACTGATAATGGGAGGCAATTTGATTGCAACTATTTCCGGACCTTTTGCGAGACATACGGCATCAGGCTTCTTTTGCTTCACCCTCTCATCCCCAGTCTAACGGCCAAGTAGAGGCTGTCAACAAATGCATCAAGTACAACTTGAAGAAGAGACTGGACGAGGACAAGGGCAAATGGACCGACATCATAAACGATGTGATATGGTCTCACAGGACCTCATTCAAGACCGCAACCAATGAAACCCCCTTCGCATTGGCTTTCGACACCGAAGCCGTCATACCTGTCGAGATTGGTGAAACATTGTATCAAGTAATCACTTACAACAAAGAACACAACAATCACTAAATGGCCCTTAGCTTGGATCTCCTGGAAGAACGGAGGGAAAATGCTAACGTCAAACAACTTGCTTACATGCAGAGAGTTGCATGATACTACGACTCAAGGGTCCGCCACTGAAGTTTCAGAGTAGGCGACTTTGTCCTACTAAAACTTAGCCTTGCAACCAAAGATCGATCGGCCGGCATATTCGCCCTTACATGGGAAGGACCCTACACAGTCTCCCGCATAGGCAAAAAAAAAGAAACGTGTTAGGCAACTGGCCGATCATTTTTTGTACACATTCCTGGCACTACCAGTAATTATCAATGAACATATTTTATGAGGCAATCCCTCTTAAGTTTCATTTACATATTTTAAGTTTCATCCACTCTGGTCAACGGCTTCACCTAAAGGATCGGTCTAAACAACATTTAGTCAGGAAAACTCTTGCAAAAGTGAACACAAGCAAAATCATTTTATATCATAAAAATTAATAAGTACATAGCCTTTCGTCCTACAAAAGATTATAAAATACAAATCAAATTACAAATTCAAGGGGCATCCCCCCGGCCTTCACCTACGACCTCATCCTCCGCCCCCTCGGCCTGCTCCTCGGCTTTATCTTCCTTCCTCTCATCTGGCAAAGGATTGCTGTCTTCGTCGAGATAATCCTCCAAGAGGGGTGGATGCTTCAACCATGGAAATTGGATGGCCATGCCGGTGTTCGCTAAAAAGATCTGTTTGAAGAGTCCATCCTCCAACCGACCCCTGAACTGTTGCAAGTCCAGATGGTGCGCTTGGGAAGACTTGTACTCCTCGGTGCCCACCTTCTTTGCCGAGACTAGCTGATCAGTAAGCTTTGCATTCGCCGCCTTTGCTTCTTGTGCTTTAGCCTCGACTTGCTAGGCTCTGGCTTCCAACTCGGCCACCTTCGCCTCGGCATCCTCCCCATCCTCCCGCTGAGCGATCAGATGCCTCTCCAGCTCTTTTGCCTTCAGCTTGGCATCCACCTTCACCTGGATAGACCTCTCGGCCATCCTCTCCTTCTCGGTCGCGGCCTCCATCTTCGTTTTCAGAGCTTGGCGCTCCTCCGTGATTTTTTCCTTGTCCTGACTTGCATGTTGGAGAGTGGTGAAGACTTCACCAAGGAACTGCAAAGCAAAGACACAGTCAGAACCGAAACACAACAACAAGGAATCAAAATCGATAGGCAGCATACTTACATGGGCCTCGGTTCGCATCGTCTTGTCGCATCGGTCAACGAAGTCCCTCGCCTTCAGAGCCGCTATCTCATCCAACTCATACTGGGACCCCCGAACAACGGTGTTCATGAAGTCCAACTGAGAGGGATGGAAAGACGTCGATAGCTGCCTCCACGTGTCGACTGGCTCGTGAGTCCTCACCATATCTGGCTCCCCGTCGGTCTTCAAGAAGTACGACTGAAGCGAAGCATCCAGATAAGGCTTCTTCATTTTCCTGGGGACCCTACGACCCTCCAAGTTCAAATCGATGTTAGGGCAGACGATCTGACGAATGGTCTCAAGGGCTTCAATCTACCCTTGCCTCTTCTACTGCAGAGCAGCGTCGGCATCGATAGGGACCTCCTTCCGCTTCCTTTTCCTCCTTCTCTCCTCGGCCATTAGTTATCGGCGCTCATCGGTTGCATCGTCCACGTCGATAACAATGGTCGGCATGAGTCGACTAGCGGACGTCGTCGACGACTCAACAGGCGGCACCCCGGCCGAGTTCGCGACACTAGGGAAGAGAAGAGCCAGGGCTTCCCCGGTGACTGTGTCCATAACATTATGGGCAGCCTCCTTAGCCACGGGCGCCTCTACCCGCAAAGTGACCTTCGATGCAACCTTGCCCCGGATCGACTTCCGGTAGTCGCCCTTTGTAATGGAGGCCCCAGCCTTCTCGGCCTCAGCCCTTGTCTCTACTGCCTTCTTCAGCACCTCGGCCACCTTCTCCATCCTCTTCTTCAATTGGTCGGCGGCGGCTGCGACAAAGATCAGCTGCAATACAGACACTTGTTAAATACATATAAATGTTTCTAATGCACAAATACGTGTATAGGAACACTTACGTAGTGAGGGGATTAGACCAACTTGTAGCAGATGCGCAAGCAGACGGAGGTAGTCCCTACTCCTCTCCACTCGGCTTAGCCTTTGGAAAATCTCCGAACAATCGACAATTTCCTGCTCGGTTATGGTCGGCCGCTTAAACACCTCTGCATAAAAAAAAAAACAAATAGTCAGCCCGATTGGCAACAACAAGATTATAAACAACATATATTCTCAAGCTAAACACGAAAAGAAAGCAAGAATATCCTACGGTCACCACCTTTCGACTGATACACGCGAGGTATGCGTCGGCCGAATAAGGGTAACTCTACGCCCTCCCAATTCCCAGACACAAAGGCATATTTGTGCTTACAGGCTTTGTAGGAAGTCGACATATCTTCGATAAAGGGGCCGAGCCCATGCTTCGTCCTAGACTCAACGTATACCCAACCAGTCCTGTCTCTGACGAACTTATAGAGCTGGCATACATGACCCCAGGTTGGATCCCCTTTCCCGCACATCTTGAAGGCGGTGTACACCCCGGTCAACATGATCCAACAATTAGGATTCAATTGACCAAGTGCGACACCAACCTCCACACACATGCGATGCAGCCAGTGATGAAGGGGCACCACCACCCCATTGTTGAAGTTATCAAGATGGAACGTCGCCCAGCCAGGAGGTGGACTGCTCGGCCTCTTCCTTCTGCTAGGCAGCCTCATCTTCACAAAGTCCGGAATATTGAACACCCTTCGATATGCCAGAAGGTCGTCCTCATCTAGTGTATTTACCTACTGGTCTATCTCATAGACCGAGCTGGCAACTGTTACATGCTTCATAGCCTCCTCGATGTTAATCACTAGGGGCCCAGGCACCGGCACCGTTTCTGTCGATCTTGAGGTTGAAGTTACCGTCGTACTCCTATCGGCGGGTGAACTCAACACACTTTTCCCAACTAAAGATACTTTGGTGTTAGAGGTCTCGGCCCCATCAACGGTCGAAACATAACAGGTATTGATGTAGTTGAAGGCCCTCTTGAGCTCATCATCCAGTTCCTGGCCTGACGGAACTTGAGATTCCTCAAGGATCGGTCCAGTAACGCCTGGATCTACCTTTTCCTCTACCCTAGGGATCGGCCCAAGGGAGCCAGAAGCCGATTCAAACATGTTTAGCCGAGAATTAAAGTTAAGAGAGCTAGCCTCTGATTCCCCGCTAAACACGTTATAGGATGGATCCCGAGATCCCTCGGAATTACCAATCGCTCTCGACATCTACAGACATACAAAAATTCTATGGGACGAAGGCAAGACAACTACTATAAAGACAGAAGGATCTAGCTAGAAGCTAATACCAAGTTCATCAAAAGTTCATGCAAAAACAGAAATTTAGATCGAATAAAGGGAGGAAAATTGGACATTACCTTGTTTTTGGAATTTCCACCGTGAGCACCGCCGTAATTTCCTCACTGAGAATCGCCTAAAGCCGAAATAGAAGTTCGCCGGAAATCACCTCAAAAACAATGGCAAAATTCTCTCAAAAGCAAAAGTGAGAAACAATGGCAAAGTCGACCCTCTTATACACTAACTCGGCCAGGTGAAAGGTTGAAACACGAAACCCTAGACACTAATCCTATGATGCGTGGCGCAGGTTGTCAGGCCACATATTGCACATTTAATGCGCGACGCTTGGAGATATGCACACAAGTGGGCTGACCAAGGTGACATACAATCTCCCTTGGAAGTGGGACTCGTTCGGCCAAGGACACCATCCAAGGCCGATCGGCCACATGATCGTGCGAGGTTTCACGCAAGTGGACCGACCAAGGTGACATACAATCACCCTTAGAAGTGGCACTCATTCGGCCAAAGACACCCTCCAAGGTCGATCGGCCACATGATCGTGCGAGGTTCCATGCAAGTGGGCCAACCAAGGTGACATACAATCACCCTTAGAAGTGGCACTCGTTCAGCCAAGGACACCCTCCAAGGCCGATCGGCCACATGATCGTGCGAGGTTCCACGAAAGTGGGCCGACCAAGGTGACATACAATCACCCTTGAAAGTGGCACTCGTTCATACAAGGACACCATCCAAGGCCGATCGGCCACATGATCGTGTAAGGATCCACGCAAGTGGGCCGACCAAGGTGAAAACAATCACCCTTGGAAGTGGCACTCGTTCGGCCAAGGACACCCTCCAAGGCCGATCGGCCACATGATCATGCGAGGTTCCACGCAAATGGGTCGACCAAGGTGACATACAATCACCCTTGTAAGTGGCACTCGTTCGGCCAAATACACCATTCAAGGCCGATCGGCCACATGATCGTGCAAGGTTCCATGCAAGTGGGCCAACCAAGGTGACATACAATCACCCTTGGAAGTGGCACTTGTTCAGCCAAGGACACCCTCTAAGGATGATCGGCCACATAATTGTGTGGGGTTCGGCCCAAGCAGGCCGACCAAACTACTATTCGGCGAAAAAAAAAAAAGTGTTGAGCGATTAACACACGGCATATCGCCTCGGCTAAGGGCTTGGGGGACTGGGGACTAGTACGTGATGAATCCCCACAGGTTGACAAAAAGGAACAAGCCCTCAACCGAGGAAATCCACCTCAGTCAATGACTTGGGGACTCCTGTTTACACCTAATTTGATCAACATGGTCAAGGCCGAACAAAGCTCTCCAGAACCATACTTAGCCTCAACTCACCAAGACGCACAGCCTTAGTCAAAGACGACAACCCACTAGGCCGACCGTATCTGGTCGGCCTACCTCCCTCGGCCTACCCTCCTCGGCTACCTTCCTCGGCCTACACCCTCGGCCTACCCTCCTCAGCCGACCGTGTCGATACAGCCCATGGACTCGGGACCACCATGACACATGGCAGCACCAGGAGCAGGGACATTTATCCCACATCGAAATGTTCCACCAACATTCAATACCACTATAAATACAAGGGTATCTCCTCTCAAAAAAGGTTAATGACATCCTTGCCCTTACACTGCCAAATCCCTCCAAACACTTAACTAACTTAAGCATCGGAGACTATTTGGCCGGCACCCCACCGGTGCTCCTTTACTTCTACCTTCTCTTATTTGCAGGTTTCCCTACACCCTAGGAGAGAGTAAAGCGAGCTTGAAGGGACACTTCTAAGTTGGTCCATCTTTCTCCCGTATTAGCGAAATCCCATATCGCCAAAATAAATAACCTGCAAAACTAGCCTCCACTCGATCCTATCATCTCATCACGAGAAAAAGCAAATCTGCACCATTTCGAACTTGTTGTGATTTTTCTTGTCCTCTCTCAAGCTCATTGCCTATAAAGATGCTAATGCCCTTATGAACCAAACTGCTATGCAAATAGTCTGTAAATCCGTAGCTTGTATCCTCACCTCTAAAATTAAGAAACACATCACATGTCCATGAATGGGCGGAAGAAGAAGAGGAAGAAGCCCCTTGACTGGCAATTGAATCCTCATTGTTTTAGCATGCCGGATAGCCAAAGAGGAGTTGGGACTTGGAATTCATGTTAAAGAATTTTTCTTTCTTTGCCTCGTAACTGCAAAGCAGCCTGCCACCTACATTGTGAATACGAAGTCAAGGGAATAAGATTTAAGAAAAGAATGCACTGGTACACTGTCTATGCAACTTCTAATCTACAATAATTGAAGTGACCTCTCAAAGAAAAAGAAAAAACAAACTCAAGTGAACTTCTATTGCAGCCACAAGAATGCAATGGACACAAAACCCAGAAAAACCATACCATATGGTCCAGTTTCTAGCTCATCAGATTTACAAAACTTACAAGGACCAGGAGAACTTTTGAAATTTGAAAAATTAAGCTAATTAGCATTCCCTAGTGCCTACTATTTGTCCAGTACAAACAATGCATTTCAAAGGAAATCCATCAAAAAGATGCAAAAGGGTATCTCATTTTAAGCTTCTTTGTTAAGAGCCCAAGGATAGAATTTCTTCAAAAATTAGCTTGAAAGGAAAAGAGCCCAAGAACTCTTTTAAACCCTTCAAACATTTTCTATTTTTCCAAGGTCGGACAATTGGATCCTAACATTCTTTGCCTTCTTTCCTCTTCGCTCAACCCCTTTCTTGAGATTAAATACCCAATCTATTGAAGAAAATTTCATTAAACTACTATTTTTATTTCATGAAGACTACTTATCTCATGAATCTAATCCATGCCAGAGTGGGAAACTATTGATTTGCTTCAAAAGGAACAAAATTTGATACTTGATAAAGAAACTAATTTAACTTTTAGACTGCAACGCTGAAACTTCAATTCCCAACAATGGTGGATTGGGGTGTATTCTTGCAACGCTGTGAATTGGAGGTGCGTTTTTCGCTCGGCTAACCAAGCAGAGCACTGGGTCGGTGGTATTCTTCGCAACTAATCTTTATGCGGTGAATTGGTGGAGCATTATTCGCCCAGCTAACCATGCAGCCCACAGGGTCGGTGGTGCTCTTCGCAATGACGGCGTTGTGCTCTTCGCAATGACGGTGTCTCAAATGGTGACTGAATTATAACTGCAACGTTAATATAGTTATTAAATAAATTAAATTATTACATTTTGTTTTCCTTAATCCTTTAACTTATCTCTTTTAATGATATTTTCTTCGTTATATAGTAGGTAGTTAAAAATTCGACAAAAACACATGGTCATTATTAATATTATAATTTAATGATATCTCTTTTTTTTAATTGAAAAATGCAACTGGGGCAAATTGGAAGGTCAATCTAACTCTAACCCAATCTTCACAATTGAGTTCGGATTAACTCATGTCACATATTCATTCATAATTGGATCCGTGTTGGCTCATGTTTAACCTATAAACTTGAACTCATAGATTTCACTCAAAATTCAAAATATATCATCAATAAGGAAACAATTTCAATATTTCTCAATGATATTTAGAAACTCAAATATGCTCAAGTTTATTCAAGTCTTCCATGATTATCTTAATTACTATTGCACAAGTTCAAACAAGAGCCACTTCTCCCTAAAATCCTTTCACTTCTCTCTAGAACCCAAACACCACACTGGCCCCTAGATCTTGAGTGGGGGTTTCTCCAGATCTCCACCATTTGGTGGTAGATTTGGGATAAACCCCTACCTCCCCACACCCTTGCTTGATCCATCTCCCTATTCCTTTTTCTCTATCAAACCCATTTCGGGTGTTTTCTTGGCGATCTTCCATAACTTGCAAGGGGGTGGACTGTTGTGTTCTTTTTCTCCGATGAGAATGATGGCGGCAGTGAACCCAACTGTAGATGTGGTGGTGGCCCAAACTGGAGGACTTGGGGGGGCTGCTATCGAGCGAGATCTGAAAAGGTCGGGAGTTGGGAGAGCAGCGACTTGGGTAGATCTTGTGTACTTTTTATTTTGTTTAGCCTTTCTGTTGTGATTTAATTTCCCTAAGGTTTAGTAGCTTTGTTGAGCTTGTTGTGTTAGGCCTCCTTGTGGGTGTAGATTGGATAGGAGGTGGAGTTGATCTCTGTTGGTGGTGCTCATGAGTCCAATGTGATTTGGAGGGATCTTCGATGTTGATGCATTATCATTTGGTTGTGAGTGGTTAGGCCCTTCCTCTTGGTGTCTCCAAGTCACCGATCTTTGAGGTTGAAATTCCTCGTTAGGTTGTCATGTTGTATCGTGTGTTAATTGTTTCTGATTGGCTGATGGTGAGCCTTAGTGCTCATTATACTAAGCCCTTCCTTTGTATTCCCTTACAATTAATGCAACGACAATTAAGAAAGAAAAAAAAAACATAATTACTGTTACACAAGAAACAAATAAAATTGGACTAAAAAGTATTATAACTATACATGCTGCATGTTAATGAATTATATGTGGAGTCCAATAAAATTGAATTACATGTATGTTCAAACGAATTGTTGGTGTCTAAATTTTGAGTTGAGTTAGGTTAGTTAGAATTGAGGTTGAATTGAGTTGGGCTTGGATAGGTCAGAGATCTTCAATCCAATTCTATAATCTTAATATTAGAATAAAAAATTAAGGTGTCCAAATCTCAAAACAGCTGGTGCAACTGCAAATCAACAACTCGCCCAAAATTATTGATGCTGCCATGTGCCTCGTGGCACCAATAATTGTGCACACAGGAACTGAAGTTTGTCTCTCCAAACTGTCCCTGGCCTTCTCCTAGTATACTACGTTGTTCTGTTTGTATCTGTCTTCGAAGAGTCAAAGGTGTTTGGATTTCGTGTCTAGTTTTTCGATCTGAAAGAGAAAAATTACTGAGATGGGGAAGGGCTACTTGAAGATGATGACTGAATCAGATGCGAGCGATTTGATAAACTCTGATCTGAAAGAGCTTGGGCAAGCTGCTAGGAAGCTCGCCACCCATGCCATCCACCTCGGCAGCTTCGGATTTGGTACCTCTTTTCTCAAATGGGTTGCTTCTTTTGCTGCAATGTGAGTCACTCTCCTTATCAATTTTCCTGGGTATTTGGGTTTTAATTAAATTTTATTATGATTTTTGTTTTGAAATTCATGGTATCAAATTTTGGTACATGTTTGATTCTGGGTAGGTCCTGAATTTGTTTAATTTGGGGTTGGGGTCCATTTTTTCAGATCCTGTGATTTGTATCACTGTTTTTTAGTTTTCAACCAATTTTATTATCCCAATTTCCAAATTTTTGGTGTAAATTATAGATATTTTATGTTGCTCTAGTCTATTACTCTATTTCAGTTTCTCACAGTTTGAGTTTATTGTAGCTATCTGTTGATCTTGGATCGAACCAACTGGAAATCGAACATTCTTACAGGGCTATTAATCCCCTACATTTTCTTTACCCTTCCTTCATTATTGTTCAACATCTTCAGGTAATTTGGAAATTCACTTCTGCAGAAGTGAATTTCATATCTTTTATCTTCTGCATATTCTGATTGTTTCTTGTTTCTCTCTAAATTGAAATTGCTGAATTTTACTTACTCAGGGGAGAGGTTGGATCATGGATTGCTTTCGTTACTGTTGTCTTACGGCTTTTCTTCCCTAAACGTTTCCCAGGTAAACATGTATATTGATTGGATGCTGTGACCATCTTTGGTGGGATCGGATTGGATTGGATTGTATAACACATCAAATTTTGAAGGTAACGAATGTTTTTTCATCTTGAGGCGATTAGAGAAGATTAGATATAAGAGAAAACTTAGTCAATAACTCCCCTCAAAACAGTAGGATTAGAAGATGTAACTTTCTCTCACATTGAAAAAACATTCGATGCTACCTTCAAAACACTGTGAATTTGATTAGCTATACAATCCAATCCAATACGACCCACCAAACGTGATCACAAGCACTTACAGTTTGTATCGGTAAATACTCTAGAATAAGAATGGTGATCTATAACCTATAAATTGTTGCTTGCATTCCATGATGGTTTCACATTTTGTCAAATTCTGTAGTAAGAGCATCTCCAGTAGTTTTGCCAAATTCTAGCCAAAGTAGTTGGAAAGTTATTTTAACAATCTGTTTTCAAAAAGTTTACTTCAGCCGTGTTCTTTATTTTGGCAAATCTCGAAAATTTGATTCTTCTTTCAAGTTCAACATTTGAATATCCTCAATTTCCGATGGCCAGTTTATAACGGTTGGTTTATAACTCTCCAGATTGGTTAGAATTGCCGGGCGCTTTGATTGTTCTTATCGTGGTGGCTCCTAGTCTATTCGCAGGCACCCTGAGGGGCGATTGGATTGGGGTTGTGATATGTCTCATCATCGCCGGTTATTTGCTGCAAGAACACATCCGGGCGGCCGGTGGCTTCAGAGACGCCTTCACAAAACCTCATGGCATATCAAACACTGTTGGTATAATTATTCTGTTTGTGTACCCTGTTTGGGCATTGGTTCTTGACATCCTCTAAACTTTGGTTACCAATTCGTCGATTTGATCCTCATTCTTGAGGGATAGATACACTTTGTAAAAAAAGAAGTGGCATAATAAATGAAGCCATTAAAACCATTTGATTTGTATGTTTATAATGAAGGAGGCACAGCTTTGACGAGGGATGCATACTTTTTACAGAATATGATGTGTTGAGAATCAATATCAAACAAAATTGATATACATTAGATTATTGTATAATCTAATCATTCATTCTTTGTAATCTTTCTTTTTAGATAAGTCAACTCTAATGTTTGTAATCTTTTTCACACGGCATACAATTAAGAAATCATCTCTCTTTTAGTTTAAACATGATGATAGTTGATAGATTTCTTTCTCTTCAATTGCCTTGAGAATGGAGGGCAAATCCGAAACCATCTATTGGCACATTGGCGTAGTAGAGAAAAATATCATTAGACTATAATTCTCTTTCAAAACTCTTTCAAAACAACAATACCACTAGACCACGATTCCATTTCCAAAGAAGGGTCTATAAAATTGAAGTTCATCTGTTAATACAATGATTGGGGAGGGAAGATGATTATCCATGTTGGGTAAATATTTCATTTTTTACGAGAGTCAAATTAAATACGGCGGAACAATATCAGGGAACAGTAGTACCAATTAATGACTCTACTCATTTTTTTTTTGATACATTGATATGAAGGAGGAGATTTTATTATACACACTAAGTATCAATTTTAACTTTTATAAAAATCGAATCTGATACCTCCTACAATCCCACATAATCTATTATCTGAAACTTTTAAAAACGGATATCATTCGAACATAATACCTTATAGAAACCTATTTAAAATCGCTCCCTAATAAGTCTCATATTACTATAAAACCACTTCCTAATAAGTCTCATATTACTATATATATGCGATGTCGGTAACATATTTAAAAAATCAATTATACAACAACCAATCAAAAATGGACAACACAAGTAAGAAGGGGTCCCCTAACAATGTAATGAACTACGAGACAAAGAACAAAATGTCCAACTCGATCCCAAACCAGATCCTTCAAATGGAATAAATCCAAGATTGAACCATCTTGGTGGAATGGGGAGCCACTCTGCCACCTGTCACCAATAAATGCTTTTAGATATTTTCTCAAACGTCGGCTCCTCTCCCTTCTTCCCCCTATACATACGCACACTCACTGAAGCTCAAATCAACTGGTCTCTCAAGCTCTTCTGTCTCCCTTTTTTATCTGGGTTTTGTGTTTGGATTTTGGATCACAAAGAAAGAGAGAGAGAGAGAGAGAGAGAGAGAGATAAATTTGGAGATGGGGAAGAGCTACTTGAAAATGAGTACTGAATCAGATTGGAGTGATCTGGTGAGCTCTGATTTCAATGAGCTTGGCCTAGCTGCTAAAAAGCTTGCCAACCATGCCATCCAACTTGGAAGCGTGGGATTTGGCACCTCTTTTCTCAAATGGGTTGCTTCCTTTGCGGCAATGTAAGTCACTCTCCTAATTAATCATCAATCTTGATGGGTTGTTGTTTATGACTAAATTTATCAAGGATTTTGGATGATTCTTGGGTTTGGAAATTCATGGTAGCTAATTTTGATACATATATGCTTCTGGGGTAGCTAATTTTATTGAAATTATTCGACTTTTGTTGATTATTTTCAAATGCTTAGCTCATTGGTTATTGTTATTCCACCACTTTTATATATGATTCAATTTTTTTTCAATTTTTGGTGTAAATTATGTTAATTTCAATTACTCTATAAACATTTATTTGTGAAAGGTTTAGGAAGGCAAAAAAGCCGTGGTTATCGTAACTATTTATATTAAATGAGGTTTTATATTAAATGAGGTGATTATGGTTATAGCCATTTAACCAATGGACAAATCATATAATCATTTATTTTATTACCAGTCATTTGAAAAAAAAAAAGTAGACAAAACAAATTTAAAAAAAAAAATCAAATATCCATCAGACCCGTGGGTCAACCCGCGATGCCACCCGAGTCGACTCGACTTTTCCGACCATTTTCGACCATCTCAGGCGGCGATCTTGGTGAGGATTTGCTCCTCTATTCGAGTCTAACAAGCCTATATTCTTAGATTTCTCATATCTTAGTCCATTTTTGTGGATCTAACTTGAAAATTTTCGTAATTTCAGAGTGTTTTTCATATTTTCTGACCACCTTTGGTCGTGGACCCAAGTATTAAAGTTGTCTACTCGTCGAGCTCTAGTTGAATATCCCTTGTAATTCTACCTATTGTAATTATTTTTTATTTTTTGACTTTTTGTTAAATATTAGTTTTAATTATTTTAATCTTTTAAAAAAATAAAAACAATAAAAATTGAACATAAAAATATATTCGCATTTAACCATATATTAATAGTTATGATTGATAACCATTTAGCTAAATAACCAATGGGTATAAATAATCGCGTTCATAATCTTAAATGGTTATTGCGAAAAAAAAAATTGTTGTTAACTGCCCATGGTTTTTTTACCCATCTGCTAAAATTGAATTCTTAACTTCAATTTTTTTTTTTTGTGTAGAGTTTCTATTGCAACAGGGTCAATTCAAATGTTTTAAACGTAAACGTAGTCACATTGACTAGAACATATACGTTCTCCGTAGTTTGGATAAATTTAAGTAAATTATCGCTCGTACAGTCCATATATGTTTTGATTGCTTTCCATGTTTTAGTATAGACTGAGAACACAAGCATTTTTTTTTTTTTTTCCAAAAGAAAACAAGCATTTGATACGTCAATTAAATACAGGATATCGAGTAGGAAAAAAGACTCCTAATTTCCTCGTGTCCTGAGAAAATGAACACAATTTAACCAAATTCTTGGTGTTTTTACTGCAGTTATCTGTTGATTTTGGATCGAACCAACTGGAAATCGAACATTCTTACAGGGCTTTTAATCCCCTACATTTTTTTTACCCTTCCTTCACTGTTGTTCAACATCTTCAGGTAATTTTCGACCCTCTTATGTATAAGTTAACTACATATTTCCCATTTCCTATTTTCTGTGTCTTCTGTTCATTTTTTTTCCCTCCCTAGTAAAGCTTATGAATTCTAATTCCTCAGGGGAGAGATCGGATCATGGATTGCTCTCGTCGCCGTTGTCTTACGGCTTTTCTTCCCGCAACATTTCCGAGGTAAAATGTACATTCTATTCATACCGTTGTCAATTCATATCATTTTATAGTAATGGATGTCATTGTTTCTGAATTATACAAAAATGTTTAAGTTTCGGCTAGGAACTTACTTACTAGGAATGAGAATAGTGGGTAATCGGAGAAATGGATAATCATTCCCATTGAGTTGTTTACTAACTATATAAAATTAGAACAGTAATGAAATTGATTTTCATTGTTATTGTTTATTAACTCTTATGAATCGGAATAAAAACTAATAACTAAAATCACCTTGCATATATATATATTATATTTTATGTATTTTGGTTTTTTTAAGATCGATGTTGAGTCTTACAAAGTCAATTAATAACAAATCCAAAATGTCATATCTTGTTGTGATTATTCACTAATAAAATATGAGAAAATATGCCCGATTGGTTTTTTTTAGTAGTATATAACTCATCGATAAATATTGTAAATTATATTTTTAGTCGTTGAAGGAGTTGGCTCGAAAAATGATGCTTCATGAGTTGGCTCGAAAAATGATGCTTCATGAGTTGGCTCGAAAAATGATGCTTCATTCACATGAGTACATCATTACTAGTTAGAATTATTGTAATTAATACTTGTAAACTATGTTCGTAGGGTTTTTTTTTTTTAATATTGGGTTAGGGTATTTGGAATTATTGTAGAATTGTAGGTTACTTTAGTAAATTAAAATAATGAAATGAGGTAATGGGAATCATTAACACCCCTCCCCTAGTTAATGGGATTACCCCAAAATGAGTAATGAGATTACTTATTTTGAATGGATAATGATTACCTAGTTGCAAGTAAACGTAGGATACTATATCCCCAATTAACAAACTTCTCTCCCAAAACGACGAAGTTTCTCGCCCAAAAAACCCTCAATGAAATTATTATAAAGAGGAATTGAGGGTATTTTGGCAGGAAAATTGAGCATTTCGGGAGGGAAGTTTGTTAATTGATAGGTCTATTATGGCCGGATCATAAAAATACAAATTGATTTACAAAAAAGAAAAATACAAATTCACTCTTAATTTTGATGGAAACTATTGAGAAAATTGATGGATGACGATTGATGCAACCCAACCATATTTCCGATACTAAAACACTAATATAGAAGTTTAAGGACGAAACTTATAGCTCGAGTATAAAGTTCAGAGAGAATGATAACCATTAGCCCTTTATATTAAATACTCACTCGAATCTGTTGTAAACTCTCCAGAGTGGCTGGAACTTCCTGGCGCGTTGGTTCTTCTTATCGTGGTGGCTCCGAGTTTACTGGCAAACACCGTGAGGGGCGACTGGATTGGCGTTGTAATATGTCTTGTCATCGCCGGTTATTTGCTGCAAGAACACATCCGGGCAGCCGGTGGGTTCAGAAATGCCTTCACCAAAGCCAACGGCGTATCAAATACCGTTGGCATAGTTATTCTGTTTGTGTACCCTGTTTGGGCATTGGTGCTTTACATCCTATAGAATTCACCATCATTTGGAGTCTTTTGTTGTTTCTGCAAATTTTCTTGAATTCCTTCTTGTATTATTAATTCATCTAAAACCCTACAAATTTCGTGTTTTCGTTGTGTTTTGATGTTGCATGTATTATCGTTTGTGCATGTAAAAATGCTGAGCGGAAAGTAGAAACCTTGTGAAAGAGTCTTGATTTGGTTTATTGTATTAAGAGCACATCCAAGTAATACCAATATGACTCGCCGTGTCCGGTAAAATTCCGAAAAGACTAGTGTAGTAATCCACTGCCCCGGCCTTCCACTTGAAATTGAAGAAACACGAACGCAAGCACTGGTAACAACTCACCAAGAAGCCAAAACCGACAAGAAACCAAAGGAAGTAAGAGAATGCCACAGAGAATAGCAAGCATTGCAACTTCAAGTGAATGCGAACAAGCAAAGGAAGAAGGGAAAGAAAAAGAATTGCACTCACAACCACTCACATTCAAAGGTGTATATCAAATTATCAAATCACCTTTTACTTTTTTTCTTTTACTTTCTTTGATTTTTGCCTGGAGTTTTGGGTCATTTTTGACCTTTTATGTCTATCAATTTTTCCTTTCACATTGTTGCCGTATAATTCATCATGCATGTTTCTTTAAACTTTTTGTCAAATCTGAACTTGCAATTCACATCTGGCGGAAGATTATTCGGGTCAAAAGTTAGTGAGTGCTTATCTCTCTCTTCTCAATAACTAATCTTTGTCATACAAGTTATTTAACATAACTAGCTAAGAAATATCCAGAACTAGCCAGCACGTGAAGAGAGATACATAATTGTATACAACTGGTAGTAGGAGAGAATATAGAATTTCTGTGTGTACGTACGAAAAACTGACTTTTTTCTGGGGCCAATATGATTTCTAAGAATTTTTCACATTACCAAAAATTTTATACAAACTGTTGAGAGATGGGCATTGTTGTATGCAACAAGCCACACAAAAGTTTTCTCACACATGAATTACCATTTATCAAAAGTTTCAACACTACTTTGTATATAGAGGAGTGAATTACAAGATTTACCAATTTGAAATTTTGAGAGATTTCAATAGAAAACCATTAACATTCAACCCCCTTCAAACATAACTTACGACTCAGGAGGTCGTGGGTAACATGTGCCATCTATTCTCTCCTATACACTAGCTTGCAGCTTCCGAACCACTCCCTTTGCTTCATAGTATAGTTTATCAATATGTAAGGTCCTGCAGATGATTTATGACTTGCTTATGTTATAACAGTACTTTGAAATATATATCAACACAAGTTCTTTCTTTTAAGAAATAACTCAAGGGTCTCTTCAGCCACAAGGATTTGCTAAGGGGCAGCTGGGGATCAAGTATATGAGAAAATGAAGGACATACCAAGTGCTTTAAAGAAATCCGGAGAGAGAGGGAAGGTATACCTTGTAATATCTGAGTAATTCTAGTCTCTCGGTTCGAAGATTGGGCTTGTCATATCCCACATGACATGAATTTCTTTTAACAGCTCAAAACCTCAAAGCTGTGGGAATGTCTTCCTAGTCAGATCATGAGTTAACCTTAACATGTATAGAATGAAATTAGTAACAGGATCATCAAACAATCATTTACATAGTTTCTGTTTCTGACCATCATAACATACTGGGCTCATCCAAAATGTACTTTCTTGGCTTCAGCATTTGACATAGTAATTCGAAATCATCGGCCAAATGATGCTCTGCTGCCAAATCCATCAATGCCTTTCTGTCAGGGACCAGCAAAGCAATAAGAAACAAACAAACCAAAGATATTCCCATAAACTCAAATCTTCCAAACAGTGGAAAGTGAAAACAAGAAGAGACGAATGAAAATGTAATACAAAGACCAACAAACACTAACCATCTATTTAAGGAAATAAAGGTTAGTCCTGATGTATGGTAGAGCAAGATACGTACCGTTGTGATAAGAAGGCAAAAACTTTTCCTTTCATTGTTTCCACTGTAACATCTTCACCTTGGGAAAGTTACCTCTATGATATCTAATGCCCTGTCATTCTCCAGTATAACCTGCAAACCATTAAAAGTTATATCAACAAAAATCACTTATTAGCTGTTAGACAATCTGAGTCCATTAAGTCTGATATCTCAATCAACTCTAGTCAATCCTCTAGGATCCCTATATCAAGGTAATTGACCCTAATTGGCAATCCTGCAATACTTTAGGTAGTTTGTTAATGGATTGATTAGTTGTCAATCCCTATACTTTAGCTCCAAGTCATATGGTTGTACATGTTGTGTATATAAGGACCAGTTCATATCAATGAAAAGTAAGCTTGCAAATATAACAGTTCTATAATCTTACATGGTATCAAAGCCCCTTGCTAGCCCTCCCCTTGTCTTCTTCTTCGATCCTTCTTTCCTTGCTTCTACTCTTTTTTTTTTTCTTTCTCTTCCTTCTCACTATGTCTTCCTCTGATGCTCCATCTGTTGAAGCTGCTTTGCCTAATGTCTCCCATGTTCTCACTGTCAAACTCGATCGGACTAACTATCCTCTTTGGTTGGCCCAAATCCTGCCTGTCCTTCGCAGCCGTCGTCTGCTCTGCTTTGTCGATGGCTCCTCTTCCTGCCCGCCTCAATTCCTTGTCGATGACACGGACATGGACAAATCCACCTCTGTGGAACATCCTGATTTTGCCGTTTGGAACCAACGTGATCAGTTGGTGCTTTCTTGGATTATCACACCGTTTTTCTACTGTCACGAATCTCTTTACCGCTCGAGCAACCTGGTTGGCCATTGAGCGTCGGTTTGCTTCTCGCAATCAGAATCGTTTGTTGCAGCTTCGTAGTGAGCTCTTCCGTACTCTTTGTGGTGATCTCCCTATTGCTAATTATCTCGATAAGGTGAATTCCATTGCCAACTCTTTGGCTCTCTCTGGTTCTCCTATTTCTGAATTTGATCTCATCACTGTCATCATGTCCAATGTTGGCCCTCTGTATGAGAGTATGAGAATACTGTAGCCTCTGCTCAAGCCCGTGACACCCAAATCTCCTATGCCGACTTGGAGGCCCTTCTTCTCAGTGCCGAGCAGCGACTACAGCCTCATGATCGTTCTGGCGCTGACTCCACGGTCACCGCCCTTGCTGCTTCTCATGGTCGTGGTTTCTCACGTGGTGGTTCTCGTGGCTCTTGTGGTGGTCGCGGATTTTCTGGTGGGTACGGCACTAGCTATAGTGGCACGGATTCCTCGCGTAGTCCTCGCGGCGACGGTCTCCTGGGCTCCGCTCCTCATGATGGCGCCGGTAGTGGCGCTCCTCACACTGGCTTTGGTGGTCCGGGTTCTCAGTCCTCCTCCTCTAGGCAGCGTGTGCGTTGCAAAATTTACGGTCGTCTTGGTCATTCTGCTATCGATTGCTACAATCATCTCAACCTAGCCTTTGAAGGCCGGGTTCCTCCCTCGCGACTTACTGCTTTAGCGGCCCAGCAGGCCCAATCGGCTCCATCCCCTGGTTCTTCACATTGGGTTATTGACTCTGGAGCTAATGCCCATATGACGAACGAGTTGGGCTCATTGACTCGTGCCAGTGAGTATCGTGGCTCCGATTCGGTGGGCGGTCTTGCTGGTGGCACAGGTTTGCCTATCCATCATATTGGGTCTTCTTCCTTTTCTTTTCGCAATCTCCCTTTTTCTCTCAAAAATTTCCTTCATTGTCCTACTGCCTCTCATTCCCTTCTTTTTGTTCATCAATTTGCTTGTGATAATCACTGTTCTTTTACTTTCTTTCCTGATTCATTTTTTGTCCAGGATCTGGCAACGGGGAAGATCCTTT
Organism: Oemleria cerasiformis; assembly: GCA_037349345.1. NCBI lineage: Eukaryota > Viridiplantae > Streptophyta > Magnoliopsida > Rosales > Rosaceae > Oemleria > Oemleria cerasiformis. The sequence goes on from JAZGTL010000034.1 coordinate 1,106,789, forward strand.
TTCGGGGCATGAGTGATAATGGTCTCTATTTCGTTCATGGTTCTTCTACACCTCATCTTTCTACTCGTGTTGCTCTCCATGGTGTTCGCGTTGCTGAGAATGTCTGGCACTCGCATCTCGGTCATCCATCCTCTTCTATTTTGCGTTCTTTATTTTCCCGGAATCTTTTACCTGTCACTCGCTCTTCGGCTTCTAGTCCGTTTGTGTGTCTATCGTGCCCTCTTGGCAAGAGTGCTCGATTATCTTTTATGTCTTCCGATTCTTTTAGTACTTGTCCTCTTGAACTTATTCACACCGATGTGTGGAGTTCTTCCAATATATCCATGTCTGGTTTCAAATATTATGTTTTGTTTGTTGTTGATTTTTCCCGTTACACTTGGTTTTATCCTATGCGTTTAAAGTCTGAAGTTTATTCTCATTTTGTTCAATTTAAATCATTGGTTGAAAATCTATTGTTGTCCCGTATTAAATCTCTCCAATATGATGGGGGTGGGGAATACACTAGCACTCTCTTCAAAACATTTTTGTCTTCCCATGGCATCATTCATCGTTTTTCATGTCCCCATCATCCCGAGCAAAACGGGATTGCTGAACGCAAGCATCGTCATATTGATGCTCTTATTGCTACTTTGGGTCGGTTGTTCTCTATGACAGACCTTGGTCCTGTCCATTATTTTTTGGGCATCGAAGTTCAGTCTTCCTCTGCTGGTTTTTCACTCACTCAGCACAAATATCTTTGTGATTTGCTCCGGCGGTCCCATATGTTCGACACTAAGCCGGTTTCCACCCCTGCTGTTGCCAGTCGCCCTCTCAGCCTTCATGACGGTCCCCCTTTATTTGATGCTATGGAATATCGCTGTATTGTGGGTGCTTTACAGTATCTCACTTTCACCCGTCCGGATATCTCCTTCGCCGTCAACTACGTTTGTCAGTTCATGCATCGCCCTACCTCTGCTCACTGAATTGCTATCAAACGTATCCTCCGCTATCTTAAGGGTACCCCTACGCTTGGCTTGTTCTATCACCCTGGTACCCTCTCCCTCCGTGCCTTTTCTGATGCGGATTATGTTGGTGATCTTGATGATCGTCGTTCCACTGGTGGTTATTGTATGTATCTTGGTTCCACCTTGGTCTCCTGGAGTGCTAAGAAGCATGGTGGTGTCTCCCGCTCTAGTACTGAGGCCGAGTACCGTCAACTCGCCTACACTGCTGATGCCATCTCCTGGTTTCGGGCCTTGTTCTGTGATCTTCGGCTTCCTTTGTCTTGTCCACAACTATTTTGTGACAACATCAGTTCCATCTCCTTGGTGTCCAATCCCGTTTTTCACGCTCGCACTCGCCATGTTGAAGTTGACTATCATTATGTTCGTGAGAAGGTTGTTCGTGGTGAGCTGCTTGTTTCTTATGTCTCTACTCTTGATCAGATTGCTGACATCTTCACCAAAGGTTTATCTGTCTCCCGGTTTCATTACCTATTGTCCAAGCTGCCTATTCTTGATCGCCCTGTCAGCTTGCGGGGGTGTGTTAGACAATCTGAGTCCATTAAGTCTGATATCTCAATCAACTCTAGTCAATCCTCTAGGATCACTATATCAAGGTAATTGCCCCTAATTGGCAATCCAGCAATACTTTAGGTAGTTTGTTAATTGATTGATTAGTTTTCAATCCCTATACTTTAGCTCTAAGCCATATGGTTGTACATGTTGTGTATATAAGGACCAGTTCATATCAATGAAAAGTAAGCTTGCAAATATAACAGTTCTATAATCTTACAAAAGCAACAACTAAGCACCAACTAGAACTCTAAGATGCTCACCGGTGAAGATTGATTATCAAGCAAGTAAATACAATTGATAGTGTCAGTACCTTAGTTCATAAGAAGCCTTATACGCACAAAGTATACTCTTGTAGACAAGCTGCATGCCTTCAGGATATCTTAATCCATTTATGCTTCCTCTTGATCTTGCGCTTGTGTTTACGCTTCAGCTTTAGAGGATTACTTGACGAAAAATGGAGATCTTCATCACCTCTACCATAGCAGGAGTACCCATCATTTAAGTTTCCATTGCCTACATTGCAAATCTCCAAGCCTTCATCGGCTACAACATCATCTGCATCTGGAACATACTCATCTAAGTCTTCGCGGTATACCTCAAAAGATATACCTTCATCATCTTGTGGATTTACTAGATGGACTCCACAACTTTTCAAGGCTTTGCTAACAGGCACAAAATGAACTCGACATGTAAACAAATAAGGTTGATTCACCCATGAGCTTGTCTCTCTTTTTGTAGCCTCCAGTAACTTATCTATGTCCAACCCCATCTGAGAGAATGGAGTGTAGAACAGCCACAAATGAGTTGGCTCTCCTTTTTCATCAGCACATTCTTCATTGGCGTATATATCAATAGTATGATCATCCTCGTTTATTTCGGAGCTGCAAACGCATATATTTTCTGTTTTTTCAAGAACAACAAAGAAAGCCAAACCTATGTTCTCCAATTTGAAATTGTTCGTACCTAATCTGACCAAGCAACGGACCTAGCAGAAAAACTCAGAAGATCACTTGGATCAAGACCAAACCCATCATCAAGGCCCATGCCTAAAACCCATAATTGTGGCCCATGACATAAACCTAGACATTGTCTATAAATAGGGAGCCCCCTCCCTCATTCAACACAATTCTCTCTCACTCTACAATCCTCTCTTTCTCTACAATTCTCACTCTCTCTCTAGGGACAACTCTCTCCCTTCTTTCTACATACATTACTATCTCTAAGGCTCAATGCCTATTGTAACATGTACAAAACACATATATTATTAATGATAATTAGATAACACCGTAGACGTAGCCCAATTTGAGTGAACCACGTACATCGTTGTGCCTTAGTGTGAATGTGTGCTTTCACAGTTCTATTGATCCATTTTATGCATCAACAGTTGGCGCCGTCTATGAGAAACGCGACAAAAATCCAGGTCGGTTCCCTCTCAAAATCTCACAACCTGCTGAAACACCATGAACTCAAGAACACCAACCCAGAAAAATTACCCAACCTCACTGCCAAAAAATCCCAGATTGGGTCTCTACCCAAAATTCCCGAACGGATTTGGCCAAAATCTCTTCTTCCTTTTTCTGGTCTCGGCAAGCTTGCCCAACCTCATTTCCAAAAATCCCAATCTCTCATAGAATGGCCTCACATCTCTCCTCCATCTCTCTTCCGCATGGAAGAGGAGTAGACCAACAAAACTTTCACAAATACCTCACTACCTTCTCATACTCACGACAACAGAGAAGAGAACAAAGGTTTAAAATACCACTCACCCTCTGCTGCAACATATGTGAAGAAGGCAAAAAAACAAAGTCAATCAAAAAATTTCATAGTCTCACATTTTCTTCCTCTCACTCACCATGTGAATCTTAGAAGCAATGAAGTAAAAAAAAGAGATACATGCCTACATCTTGGATTTTCATGTCTGTAAATAAAAAAAATAAAAATAAAAGAGTAGAGTTTCATAGCTCCCCTTGGAGTAGCAGATCATCTACGGAAGAAAATTGGAGAGCTCAGACTCTCTGTCAACTTCTCAAACGATGACCTCCGACTGTCATCTCCTCAAACCAATGACGGCTTCATACCAAGAGGAACCATCTTCATCCACCGCTGGAATTCGGTGAACACATCTCCGCTGCCTTGCGTCATGGAGGTCGTCCCCGACGTCTCCTCACGACACCGCCACCATAGGTGGCACTGGGGGACTCCCATGAATCGGCCATGTGCACTCCCACCGTCGTCGTTGCCAACCGAAGCGTTGCCGCTGCAGCGTCTCACCATCCCCTACAACCCTTGTCGGCTGCGCATCCCACAAGATAAGAAAAGCTAATTGCTCATTTTTTAATTAAAATAGCACTTAATCCTATTTATTGTTGAACAAAATAAATATTGGATTATTATTGTTAATAAGGGCCATGCCCTTGCCCATGATATTGACCCTTATTAATAAGCCACGGGCCATGTTGATTCTGGGCCGTGCTATTGGCAAAAGGCCATGCTGTTAACAACACCATTTGGGTTTTATCATTGCACATTACACATGCATGCCATTATTTATGGGCCATGCCCTTATAATTGATTCATCATGCATGCATAGCATGCCAACTTTTAATACACAACATCGTATTAAAATGATGATCATACATACAATGTTGATTATATATATTCAAACGCACATTATTTGAAAGTTCACTAATTCAAATTGCATGTACTTCTTACCAATTGCTATACGACATATTGATCATGCCATCTATCATATGTCACGAACTTATGGCTTGGTAGGCACATACTCACCTACTTATAGTTATGAAGTACAAAATAGTCTCAAGTATCGATCAATATGCTCAATGGAACAATACATTGAGTATGTATATCATACGAGCCCACATTGGATTTTATGTACACGATTACTTACTCTTATTTATGCAACACAAATATATATTTTTGATAAAATCTTGTGGATATTTGATCGGTATATTCTTCTCTGATTGTCATGAATTACCGAGTGGCCCAACTATCGATCTCCATGATCAAATTGGCCATCATTGCCCATCAGCAACACAATCTACGATGCCCTTCGGTAGTTCTCACTTACATATCCACAACAGTTATTCGGCTCAGGTCGACTCGCCTCGCGACAACCACTTTTATCATCAGCAAGCATCTTGACAAGCTTTACGCTACATTCGAATTACATATTGTCTTTCGATGCAATATCATTTTATAACATTATAAGTATCATACTCACATGCGCATCATCATGCTCACATCATTGCCCATGGCACATGAGTATAATATTAACATCATTGCCTCTCGGCACATGTGCATCATCATGCTCAGATCTTTGCCATTCGGCACATGTCCATTATTATGCTCACATCATTGCTCATGGCACATGAGCATCATATTAGCATCATTGCCTCTCGGCACATCTGCATCATCATGTTCACATCATTGCCCACGACACATGAGCATCATATTAACATCATTGCCATTCGGCACATGCGCATTATTATGCTCACTTCATTGCCCATGGCACATGAGCATTATTATGCTCACTTCATTGCCCATGGCACATGAGCATCATATTAACATCATCGCCTCTCGGCACATGCGCATCATCATGCACACATCATGAGCTCACATGCATTCCCTATTATCGTTTGGCATGAGCTCATAGGCATCCCTACAAGAGGGACGGTCATACGCCTCCATATAGCTCAACATACTCGCATGCGTTCCCTGCTCCCGATCGACATGAGCTCGCAGGCATTCCCTGTTACCGTTTGGCAGGAGCTCGCAGGCATCCCTGCAAGAGGGACGGTCATACGCCTCCCTATTAATCGGCATACTCGCACGCGTTCCCTGCTCCCGATCGACATGAGCTCGCAGGCATTCCCTATTACCGTTTGGCATGAGCTCGCAGGCATCCTTGCAAGAGTGACGGTCATACGCCTCCTTATCGATCATTTTATAACATGATAAGTATCATACTCACATGCGCATCATCATGCTCACATCATTGCCCATGTCACATGAGCATTATATTAACATCATCGTCTCTCGGAACATGCTCACATCATTGCCCATGACACATGAGCATCATTAAACATCATGCACACATCAGGAGCTCGCAGGCATCCCTGCAAGAGGGACAGTCATACGCCTCTCTATTGATCGGCATACTCGCAGGCGTTCCCTGCTCCCGATTGACATGAGCTCGTAGACATTCCCTGTTACCGTTTGGTAGGAGCTTGCAGGCATCCCTGCAAGAGGGACGATCATACGCCTCACTATCGATTGGCATACTCGCAGGCGTTCCCTGCTCCTGATCGACATGAGCTCGCAGACATTCCCTGTTACCGTTTGGCAAGAGCTCGCAGGCATCCCTGCAAGAGGGACGGTCATACGCCTCCCTATAGCTCGACATACTCGTAGGCGTTCCCTGCTACCGATCGACATGAGCTCGCAGGCATTCCCTGTTATCGTTTGGCATGAGCTCGCAGGCATCCCTATACGAGGTGGCAAACACACCACCTCGAGTGGCACTCGATCGGCCATGTACATTCCTAGTTGATCGGCCACTTACTCGTGCGAGGTCCCGCTCTTACAGGTCGTACAAGATGTCATACACTCATCTTGCAAGTGGCACTCGATCGACCATGGCAATTCCTAGCCGATCGGCCACCTAATCGTGCAAGGTTCCGCTCATGCGGACCGTACAAGATGACATACAGTCATCTTGCACGTGGCTCTCGATCTGTTAAAATAGGACATTTTCCACGGCCGATCAGTCACATGACCATACAAGGTTCCCCCTTCGTGGCCTGTACAAACATAACATACCCACCACTACTTCAAGGTAGCAACGTGGCACCTGGTCGGCCGACGGCATCGCCTTGGCCTTCCAATACGACCTTGCAGGCAACAGCTCGGCCGAAGGCATCACCTAGGAACTACAAGGTTCCCATTACTACCAGGCCGACTCGACATCAACACAAACAAGCCCAGGCCACCACAAAGCGGAGCAGTCAGTTTTCTTCACCCTCGCCAAGACGACGCTCATCCCATTGTCATATCAGACACTACAACAACATGTGAGTCTCCCTCAGCATTCCACCTCAACCGAGGACTTGGGGGACTAGATATAGTGCATCGTACGAATTGGTAGATAGAAACAAAGAAGTTGCTCGGTCAGTGCACTCTTGTTACAAGTCCTCCACCGAGGCAATCCACCTCAGTCAAGAACTTGGGGGACTTCTGTTCGTACCTAATCTGACCAAGCAACAGACCTAGCAGAAAGACCCAGAAGGTCACTTGGGTCAAGACCAAGGCCAAGGCCATCATCAAGGCCCATCAACAAGGCTCATACCTAAAACCCACCATTATGGCCCATGACCTAAATCTAGACATTGTCTATAAATAGGGAGCCCCCTCCCTCATTCAACACAATTCTCTCTCACTCTACAATCCTCTCTTTCTCTACAATTCTCACTCTCTCTCTAGGGACAACTCTCTCCCTTCTCTCCACATACATTACTATCTCTAAGGCTCAATGTCTATTGTAACATGTACAAAACACATATATTATTAATGAGAATGAGATAACACCGTAGATGTAACCCAATTTGGGTGAACCACGTACATCGTTGTGCCTTGGTGTGAATGTGTGCTTTCACAGTTCTATTGATCCATTTTATGCATCAACAGAAACCATGAGGAATTCTAATAGAAAATTTACAATCACGGAGATCCTTCAAATCCTTACGAAAGTTGAACAACTTCGGAATTTCACTTCCTAGTATTACAAGCGCAAATTCCAATTGCTGAGAAGAGAGAAGGTGAGAGACGGGAGCAGCCTGATTGAGTAGCATATTTTTCTTTTTTGCTGCGGGTGCCAGATTGTCGCAGAGTCTTCTACAATTAGCCAAGTTCATCTCACGGATGATTTGCGACTCTTTGCCATCCAAAATGTTTGACAGTTTTGAAAAGCTTTCCAATGAGAAACAATCACGCACATTTACAAATTCTACAGTTTGTGGAAGCTCTGGAATTTTTCTTCGTTTCTTGCAACCACGCAACCAAAGTTTCTGCAATTTGACAAATTTGTTAATGCATACCGGAAGACTAACAAAGCTGCTTCCTGATAGATCAAGCATTTCTCATGTGGCCACACAATCCAGAGTCACAAGAAAATCGGTAGTTCCTGATAACTTACATTCCCCCAGCAATGAATTGAATTAGCCTGGGAAATGCTAAATTTCCTCATCATCACTCTTTGCTTCGGATACAGGTGAGGCGAATGGAAACAGCTCGGTAGACCTTGAGGGAAGTGGTTCTGCACCCCATGGAACTTTAGACTTCACCATTTGGGGAAAAGTAACCAGTTTTGAGCATTGACGGACATCAATTATCTCGAGATGTTGCAACTCATAAATGTTACATGGAAGATTTGTAAGGTTTCCACAATTTCCTAAATACAGCGATTTAAGATAAGTAAAATATCTAATTAATGATGAAGGTAATTCGTCGATGGCAGACTCTGATAGAATCAGACATCTTAAGAATTCCATCTTTCCCACAATTTCAGGGAAACTCTCAAGCCTTTTACAACCTCTCAGACTGAACCACTGCAGAGATCTAAAGTTGACAATTCTTGGGAACATACTAAGATTACGGCATCCTCTAAGAGTCAATCTAACAAGCTTATCAAGGAATCCAACAGAATGATGAATCTCAACTATTCTTGGGAACATACTAAGATTACGGCATCCTCTAAGAGTCAATCTAACAAGCTTATCAAGGAATCCAACAGAATGATGAATCTCAACTAAACTTGTACAACAATTCATGTTCAACTGCTGTAAGTTTGGGATTCCAAAGAAGTCAGGGGTGTTTGTTAGGAATTTGCAGTTGTTGAAATTGATGGATTTCAGATTTTGGAAATTCTGTGAGAGAAAGAATGAAATGATAAGCTTTAAAGACAATTGCAAGATATAAAAATAAATAAATGAAATATAGTTTGAGAGAATGAAAAACTCTTTGTAAATAACAATTGAACGAAATAGTCTAAATTACCTCGAATGTTTCTCCCAATCGTAACATGCCACTATGAGATATACAGAGATCGACAAGTTTCTTTGGATTAAAATTGGATGGAAAAGATGTTAATGGACAATTCTGCCAATCAAGAAGCCTCAACCCGTTGGGAAGATAGCCAACTTGTCCAGATAAGCCCCCATTATGATTTATAAAAATTTGAAGATTTTTCATCCTTGAGAAGCTCTTAGCATTTAAGCATATCTCATCTAGTTTGGAGCCTTGGGGAAACATTAACTTGATGCCTTTAATTTTATCTGTTCCCTAGTATTCAAAAGAAAGAGTATTATTAGCAAAGGAAGTTCTTGTAAAATAAAATAAAATAAAATAATTTAATGTATCTCAAATTATATGTACATAAAAAAAAACTACATATGTACACATATGTTCGACTTACTGTGTTTTCTTTTAGAACATGAGAAACATCTTCATGAAACCACAATCTGCTACGCTTCCCAGGCTCAGTTGGAGACTCTTGGCGAACTATTTCTTTACCCATTTCTTCTAGCAAGTCATGCATCCAAATACGGCCTTTTTCATCAATATTTATGAGAGCCTTGTCTTTCAGTACTTCAATACCAGATGTAGGGTTAAGTTCACAACCTTCTAGTATCTTGACCACATAGCTCTTGGCCCTCCCTTGGAAGAAACATGCAATATCAAGGAAAACATGCTTTACCTGATCCTCCAATGCATTAAAACTTAGTATTAGAACCTCTTGAATATTTTTGTTAGGAACTCTTTTGTAGTTATCTAATGCATCTTTCCAGTGTTCTATACTTCTACCACAGAGAAGTGAACCTAAAACAATCAGAACTAATGGAAGGCCTATAGCATAATCTACTGCAGTTTTTGCCAGTTTCACATAATCATCACAAGAGTTTCTGTTTCTTATGAAGGCATGACAACTGAAGAGCTCAAAAGCTTCGTCATGATCTAATTTATCAACTTGGTATATTCGGTAAATTTGATGAGCAGTCAGTAGATGCTTATCCCTTGTTGTTACGATAATTCTACTTCCAAAACCAAACCAACCACACCCACCAGCTAATGTGTTTAACTGGTCCAATTCATTCACATCATCCAGAACTAAGAGAACCTTTTTATGACCCAATCTATTCTGTATTAGAGTGATTCCCTTATCAACATTGGCCACATCCAATTTCTTTCCTCCTAGAATCTTTGAAAGAAGAATCTTTTGCAATTTCACTAGGCCTTCCTGTTGCACTGACTCTTCTCTAACATTGGCCAAGAAACAACTACCTTCAAACTTATGGGCAATCGAATTATAAACAGCTTTTGCAACTGTTGTCTTACCTATTCCACCAATCCCCCATATCCCTACCATGCAAACATCATTTCCTCCAACAGCCAAAAGATTATCTATAGTCTGTACACGAGATTCTATTCCAACTGGGTACTTTGCTACATTCATTAAGGTGTTGCCTACTACCTGTTCTGAAATCTCTTCCACGATCTTACCAATAAAATCAGATTCATACCTGATAATTTGAAAGCATGTGAAACATTTTAATGAAATGCCATTTGCTAGTGTTTAAAGAAAAAGGGGGAAAGTTTGTAGAGTAACAAAAGAAACTACCCTAATTTTCTTCAGGTACCAGCACATTGATCTTGAATCTATAATCCTATACTAGCATATTTCAATTTCTATAAAAAAAACAATACAGAAATAAAGTAAGAGGTTGAAAGAGATAATATCAATATACCCATCCAAGAAATGCCATCCAGCCAAATTTGCTGCTTCCGTAAGAGCCCGCCTCCATCTTTTCACCTTGTTTTTTCTTTTATTCTTGAATTGGGATTCATGATTAGCAAGTGCTTCCCCAAAACTCCCTCTTTGGTTTCGAATATCGGAGGGATCCACCTTGTAAAAAATCGGGCGAACAATTTGTTGGTTGGATTGTCTGCAACCAAGGATATGAACCAGTTCATCCAAGCACCACTTCGAGGATGCATAATTTTCGGAGAATACGATGACAGAAACCCTCGACTCTTCAATTGCTTTGAGAAGCGCCGGTCTTATTTTTTCCCCTCTTCTGAGCTCATCGTCATCAACGAAGGTTTTGATTCCCTTTTGAATTAAATTGCTGCGCAAATGATCAGTAAAATTGTATCTTGTATCCTCACCTCTGAAACTCAGAAAGACATCGTATGTCGATGATTTGGAGGAAGGAGAAGGGGCAGAGGAAGAGGAAGCGGCCATCATTCAATTCGAATTCGTATTGTTTGCGGCGACTTCCGTGGTTAATTCGATGCTAGCAATACTCCGGTGCCGTGGTTAAGTCGATGCTAGCAATACTCCGGTGCTAGTATAAGAGCATCAGTATAAGAGCATCGAGGGACGACGGTGCTTACATCCTCGATGTAAATTATATTTTTCACTCCGGTGACATCGTATAAAATATTTTGAAATGTAATTGACCCCCTTGCTCATGAATTTAAATATAGACACATAGATATATAGTCGTGCGTTCTTTATAAAATTCCACCTTTTTTTCATGAAATCTATGAGAATTTAAGGTTGATGGACCCCTTGTAAAAGAAAATGTAAATACATAATTTTTACAATTTCGACAAGATGTTAGATTTTTATCTTTTTTTTTATTAGAAAAAATAACTAATGCGACGAAAGGCCAAAGAGGAAAATTCGGTCTATTGACAATTTTTTTTTTAAAGAATTTACAATTTCAAAGTCGTAAAACTTGCACTCCGACGACTTTACATTCTAGCATTCGAGATGCTCTAAGAGGAGTGATAATAATACAAGTTTTTTATTTTTATTTTGTTCCATATTATGGGAGGAGTTATACACATTGAATATTGATCTTATCATAAACGAACTTAAGCCATCTTACTGCACATTAGAAAGGGTGAAAATACCTTTCGATATCAAATTACCAAGTTGATGTTGTGTCATTTAATTATTGTCTACTTGAACAAAATTTTTATTCATAATGAATGAAAAATAGTCACACTAACTTCGTATTCAAACTTTAGTATACCTACAATTTTTCATAACAATTTATACAAAAATAACGATGCGAAAATAAATTCATATAAAAACTCTCGAGTCACATCATTATTGTTTGATGAAAATTGCAAATTGAAAAGAAGGTTCCTCCTACCTTCAAATTGAATGTGAACCTAAGTTCAAGTCTTTAGAAAATAAGGCCATAGGAAAGCAAAAGATAAGAAAAGGAAAAAAAAAAAAAAAGGGGGGTGCACGCATTTTCGGTGCAACTCCAAAGGTGTTTATGTTGTCTTCCAAATTTTAATGGTGGGATGATTTTGCAGAAGACAAGATTGATTGATGATTTGGTAAGCAATGTAAATATAATACAAGCAATTGAGACATGAGAGATCAAATATAAAAGTTTTCTTAAGGGGAACAAATGAGTATGGATCAAAACTACTACATCTTACATCTCACTCAATTAGGATTGACTCGATGTAGTCAATTACATTAAACGCCCTACTTATTAATTTACAAATTCATACTAATAGGCTCGACTAAAAGAAGGGGAATGATTTTTCCCAAGTCACGCATCGTTACTCAGAAGAAAAGGAAAAATATACACTAATAAAGTAACCTTTAATTATTTAAGGAAGTGATTTTCGCACTTCTCTTTTCTTCTTCAGCACTTCTTTGTTTGTTCATGTCTTTGATTCTGTTTTGATCTACTCAATCTGATAGCTTACAAACATTAAGGAATGCAAGAAGATAAAATGACGTGTGAAAATCATTTCCCATTTTCTATCGTCATTTTGACAGCATTGAATTTACAGAGCTAGCTGCTATTTGAAAAGGGTGGAGGCAATCTGAAGACCTACTAGATGCTTTCAAGCAGTTAAAGAGAGGAGACCTGGAGTCATATATACCTTGTAGATTGCCATCTCTCTTTCATTTGAATGTTGGATTTATGAAATCCCTGTCCTTGTCAAAGGGATTTGGTTCCAAGTGAACTTCTTTTAACATCGCAAAACCTCGGAGTTGCGACATGAATGTCCTGCAAATCTGCGATTCCGGTTAAGTAGACATAAACATACACAGCAAGAAATATAAGTTTCTCGCTTGTTGCTTTAGAAAGATTTGCAGGTGAATCTTATCTCCTTCCTTCAGCTGGCTCCGCCCTATCTATTCATCTCTTTTTTCAAATGGCTCTCGAAATAGGTACTCCTCCGTCATCAATTCCCTCTCTAGGCGAATAAATCCTTCATTTTATCTAAGCAACAAAGAATTGAGACAATATATTGTTAACATACTTGCAGGTCCTGACCAACACTATTGATTTGATCCAAAATGTACTCATTGGCCTTGACAAATTGACACAACGGTTAGACATCTTCGATCAGTCAAATGATGCTCTACTGCCCAATCCTCCAATGCTTTTTTCTAGGAGGGACAACAATGGCTTGAAGCTGTTCCTATAAACCCAAATCTGCCAACCAAAGGAAATCAAGATGTAACTAAGCAACTTCAAACAAGAAGAAAATAAATTTTCACAAATTAATATTAGTACAAAGACCAACAAACACATTAACACAAGCTCATCTATAGAAAGGCAAATAGAGCTGAGATCTACGCAGGGTAATTATTGTTAACATAGCTAAAAACTTGTATTTCCTTTGTTCAAATACAGCTGTAAACAGCTATCTTATTTGTTTAGAATCTGTTAGTTTGTTAGTTAGTTATAGTTGTGTAGTAGAAGGTATATATAGTTTGTGTAGTTGGTTATGAAGTAATAAGAAAATAGACTCAAGTTCATCTGCTCTATAGTTTGTTGATATTCTTTAGTCTCTTCATCTTCCCTGTCTACAAATCCTGATCCAATTCTATCATGGTATCAGAGCAACAAGATCCTAGACCTACATACGCTTCCGCATAGTACACTGGTACAAGCTTCATTTACCTGCTGTGCTTCGGCTTCAAACTTGCGATTCGGGCCTTCGTTTCTCGATTCTCAAACTCACGGTTTGATTCACTGAATCGTCTCGAGGTACCCGCCGTCTTCTCTGGGTTTCCGACAACCGCATAGTACACTGGTACACAGCTCCATTTATCTTCTGTGCTTCGGCTTCAAACTCACGATTCGGGCCGTCATTTCTCGATCCTCAAACTCACGGTTCGACTCGCTGAATCGTCTCGTGGTACCCGCCGTCTTCTCTGGGTGTCCTAACGTTGTCGGAATCTATCGTGTTCATCACTACTTTTACAGGTGAATCACTGATCTTGACTAGTTCATTGTGTATGTGTTCTATATGACGAGTGATGTATGTATATAAAAGTTGTGAGACATGTTTAGTTAAGCCAATCTTGAGCAAAATTGAAGAGTATCGAGTAAAATTGGGTATACGAGTGTCAGTTTTGTGGTGTTCTTGCTGTCCAAAATTGGTCCTGAGCTAAATTGGAGAAAATTGGGTAAAACTGTGTGTGTGTCTGCTCATATATCTGGTTCTTGAGGAGTTCTTGTTATTTTGTCTCTTAAAAAGCTCTTGTTGTAAATTGGGCAAACTGTGTGTGTGTCTGCTCATCTTTAGTAATGACGTTTAGAAACTCAACCTCTGCTCTGACTCACAATGATGTACATTCATTGATGAGTGTTATTACCATTAGACTTGGAGAACGAAATTTCTTAAAATGGAGTTTTCAGTTCCAATCTACTCTTGCTGGAAATGGCCTCTTTGGTTATTTTGATGGCACTGAGGTTACACCACCGCGGTATGTTCTTAGTCCTGAAGGAGAAGTTCTTAATGAAGAGACTGCTGCCTACAAAGCATGGAAGCAAAATGATATGGCATTGTTGAGCCTGCTTATGGCAACCCTGGATGAGGACATTGTTGATGTTATAATTGGGAGCAAAACCTCTAGACAGGCTTGGCTTGCTCTTCAAGAACGTTTCTCTGTTGTGTCACAGGTGAATATCATGCAGCTTAAAACTGAATTGCAAACGATGAGGAAAGGAGGTGAATCCATTGAAAAATATCTTCAACGTGTGAAGAATGCTCGTGATCAATTGGTCTCTGTTGGTGTTGTTATTCCAGATGAGGATGTCATTATTGTTATTCTGAATGGATTACCAGATGAGTATGCTACATTAAGGACAGTTGTTGAAGGACGGGAGACCTCAATCACTCTTCGTGATTTGAGGTCTCAAATGCTAGCTGCTGAGAGACGTATTGAAGGAAGCTTTTCTCTTCATTCATCTATGAGTGCAATGGTGGCTAAAGGGGAGACCAGGACAGCTGCAAGCAATGGAGATAGCTCAGACTGGTTGACTGGAAATATAGGGAAAGAAAGAGGCTTCAAAACTGGCAATCCTAGTGTTGAATGTCCTGCATGTGGAAAGAAAGGCCATTCTGTTGACACCTGTTTTCGTATTCATAAATGTCAGATTTGTGGTAAACATGGTCATCTGACGAGCAAATGTTATCAGAACCCTGAGTACAAATCTGGAACATCGTCACAACCTAGACAAGTGGCCACTGGACCATCCCCTGAGTGTCAAATCTGTTCCAAGAAAGGGCATACAGCTGCTAACTGTTTTTACAGAACTGATATACCTACTGATCACCCCTCACTTTCTATCCCTACCTGTCAGATTTGTGGACTTAAAGGACATGTTGCATTGAACTGCTCACACAGAACAAACTTTGCTTATCAAGGATCTGAGCCACCAGCTTCTCTCACAGCTTTATCTGCTCATACAACTACACCTTATGGTAATGGTACTTCTCGTGGTACATACTTTGTTTCCACTGGTGGTGTCTCTAATTCTAGCTTTCCTGGTGGTTTTAATCCGAGTGCTGGTGCTTCTACATCAAATAGTGCTATCTCGTCCAATCCTCATGTCAATAATGAAGTATGGATAGGTGACTCTGGTGCCACTCATCACATGACGTCAGACCTTCGTAATTTGACTATTGCTCAACCATATACTTCAGATAACACAATCACCATTGGTAATGGAACAGGTTTGCATATTGCTCATACTGGTTCTAGCTATATTAAACCTGCTGATCATGTTTTAAACCTGCACAAAGTTCTACATGTTCCTGCTCTTGCTATGAATCTATTATCTTTCACCAAACTGTGTCGCAATAACAATTGTTTCATCACACTTGATGAATCTAACATTGATGTGCAGGACAAGGCATCCAAAACAATTCTCTACCAAGGAAGGAGTAGTGAGGAAGGCTTGTTTCTTTTCCATACTCCCCATTTATCTTCCATTCCACTGTTATCTCATTCTGCCTTTGTTAGTCCAACTTCTACATATCATGTTTGGCATCAGCGTTTAGGTCATCCTACTCACTCTATAGTGTCTAAGATGTTGTCTAACTCTCAAATAAGGATGTCCAATTCATTACCTAGTCAAGTTTGTACTCATTGTTTAGAAGGCAAAATGCATAGATTACCTTTTTCTGAATCAGTTTCTAATTCTTCTGTGCCATTTCATAAAGTTCACTCTGATGTGTGGGGTCCTGCCCCATGTTTGTCCATAGAAGGATACAAATACTATGTTACTTTCATAGATGAGTGTACTAAATTTGTGTGGATTTTCCCACTTGTCAATAAATCAGATGTTCTTGCTCATTTTGTGAAATTTTGTGCCTTTGTTCACACACAATTTGATTCTTCAGTTAAGATTTTTCAAACAGATGGGGGTGGGGAGTTTAATAGCAAAGCTTTTCTTAACTTTCTTTCTTCGAAAGGTATACTACATCACATCACTTGTCCATATACTCCTCAGCAAAATGGGGTTGCTGAGAGAAAGCATAGACATATTGTTGAAACTGCTATTTCTTTGCTCTCTACTGCTGGTATTCCTAAACTCTTTTGGTTCCACGCAGTTGTTCACTCATGCTATCTTATTAATAGAATGCCATGTCGATCCTTACATATGATTTCCCCTTATGCTGCTTTGTTTCATAAACCTCCCGATATCTCACAGCTTAAGATCTTTGGTTCCTCCTGCTATCCATATCTTAGACCATATAGTCATGACAAGTTCGATCCTCGAACAACTCAATGTGTTTTCCTCGGCTATGTCTTAGGCTTCAAAGGGGTTTTGTGCTACAGCATCTCTCATGCTAAGCTTTGGGTCTCTCGGCATGTTGTGCATGATGAAACATGTTATCCTTTCTTGTCCTCTTCTCAACCTCAATCCTCTCATGTTAAGCCTACTATATTTTTTCCCTCTTCTGTCCACCTTACTACTCCTCCTCCTCAGATGCCTGTCCATGCTTCTAGTCCTTCAAGTGAGAGTTTTCCCGTATTGACCGGGTCCAATGATGCCAGTAATCTTGTCGGTTCTCAGAATGCTGCATCAGCCCCTAGACCTCCTGATGACCATTTGGTTGTCTCTGATAATGAGCCTAGTGGTAGCCTTGACTGTGCTGTAGTTCCTGTGTCTCATGCTGCTGCTGCTGGTGAGATCATTCCTCCTCTTCCTGAGGTGACTCGTGTGTCTTCCGACAGTCCTGTTGCTGGCCTTACTAATGTGTCTAATGGCTTGCAATTTGATGGTGTTATTGATGCTCCTAATCTTCCCCCGGAGTTGGAGTTTATTGCCTCTCAACACTATGATGCTCATTCCATGATGACCAGGGCTAAGAATGGCATCATCAAACCAAAGAGTTTTGACGACTTCTATTGTTTTTCGGCTGTCTCTCATCAGAAGCTGTATGATGATTTTCCTTTCTTTGGTGGCTTCACTGCCATCACTGACATTTGTGATGTGCTTGAACCCAAATCATTCAAGGTTGCTACTGGCACACCTGAATGGGATCTTGCCATGCTTGAGGAAATCGAAGCCTTACAACAACAAGGTACATGGTCTTTAGTTCCCTGCCCCAAGGACAGGAATATTGTTGGCAGCAAATGGATTTACAAAATCAAGAAGCATCCTGATGGTTCTATTTCCAGATACAAGGCTAGATTGGTGGCTCAAGGGTTTAGTCAGTCCAAAGGTCTGGACTATGATGAAACTTTTAGTCCAGTTGTGAGACATAGCACGGTGAGGGTTATTTTAGCTCTTGCTGCCATGAATGACTGGGAACTGCGCCAGCTAGATGTTAAGAATGCCTTCTTGCATGGTGACTTAAAAGAAGAAGTGTTCATGACTCAACCACAGGGTTTTATTGATCCTGTTCATCCTGATTATGTGTGCTCTCTCAACAAAACTCTCTACGGTCTCAAGCAGGCACCTAGAGCATGGAATGAAAAGTTCACTAGTTTCCTGCCAAGTTTGGGGTTTGTTTTCTCTCATTCTGATCCTAGTCTATTCATTAGACACTCTTCTAGCGGTATTGTTGCATTATTACTGTATGTTGATGATATTGTCATTACTGGGTCTGATACTTCTGGTATTCATGAGGTTATCTCTGAGCTGAGTATGGTTTTTGACATGAAGGACCTTGGCACCTTGTCTTACTTTCTTGGCTTACATGTTACTAAGCTTCACGGTGGCATTTTCCTAAGTCAAACCAAGTATGCCACTGATCTGCTTAAAAAGACAGGAATGACTACCCTTCGGGCTTGCAGTTCTCCTTGTCTTCCTCATTCTCAGATGACAAAAACTCAAGGTATCCCTCTCAGAGATCCTTCTTTGTATAGAAGCATTGTTGGGGCTCTACAGTATTTGACTTTCACTCGTCCAGATATTGCCTATGCTGTCAATACAGTGTGTCAATTCATGACATGTCCCACTGATGTTCATTACACTGCTGTCAAACGTATTCTAGGGTATTTACAAGGCTCTTTACATAAAGGGTTATTCTTTAGCTCTGCTGGTTCTCTAACTAATGATGCTCATATCATGGCCTATTGTGATGCTGATTGGGCTGGTGAGGTTATTCAGAAAAGATCAACTACTGGTTTTGTTGTGTACCTTGGTCTCTGTCCAGTGTCCTGGCAATCAAAGAAACAAGGAACCGTATCTAGAAGCTCCACTGAATCCGAATACAGGAGCTTGGCCAATACAGCTACTGAGGTTAGTTGGCTTCGTCATTTGTTATGTGATCTGCATGTTTCTATTCCTCAAGCCCCTCTACTGAGATGTGATAATCAATCTGCCATTGCCTTGGCTTCTAATCCTGACTTCCATTCCAGAATTAAACATTTGGATAATGACTTTCACTTTGTTAGAGAACGTGTTCAACACAATGATCTTTGCTTGGAATATGTCTCTACCACAGAACAAACAGCTGATATCTTGATCAAGGGACTGCCTTCTCCTCTTTTTCGGTCCCATTGTATCAATCTCAGACTAGTTGCCCTAGCTGAGCTTGAGGGAGGGTGTTAACATAGCTAAAAACTTGTATTTCCTTTGTTCAAATACAGCTGTAAACAGCTATCTTATTTGTTTAGAATCTGTTAGTTTGTTAGTTAGTTATAGTTGTGTAGTAGAAGGTATATATAGTTTGTGTAGTTGGTTATGAAGTAGTAAGAAAATAGACTCAAGTTCATCTGCTCTATAGTTTGTTGATATTCTTTAGTCTCTTCATCTTCCCTGTCTACAAATCCTGATCCAATTCTATCAATTATACCGCTAGGATATGAAACCAACAAGTGCAAAATTATGCTTGCAAACATCACCACTTAAAGCAAACATAACCAAGCCTCCCATGATGTAGATCAGAACCATTCCCAACTCAGTCCATCATAGATAATTTTTACATTCTATATTCACAGAGTAAATAATATTGCAGGGACATAATTTCTGAAGTAAGAAGTTTCATATTATCTTCATTTACACACAAATTAACTTAGGAAGGAGTCACAGGCTATAAATTCAAATCAGAAGTTTCATATTTCCTCAATCACAAAGGAAAATCAGGAATCACAGCTTTGGGAAACTGTGATGATAATAAGGTTTTATCAAAACAGCTTCCGGCTTCGCTTTCATACTCCCTTCGCTTCATTGTACAGTTTATCAATACGGTCCTGCAGATGATATTCCGAAAACATAAAAATTAATATTAACTACCGAAAACATAAAAATTAATATTAACTTGACGAAGTTCAGCTTCTATTGGAATTTGGAACTGAAAATTTTTCTCTACAAAAATAATTGAAGGGCTTGGTTAACTGGTTGGCCCTTAAAGAGAACTTCTGGGCATCAAGAACATTCGGGGTCTTATGTGAGTGGCAAACTAAAGACCTAGCAGGTGCTTTCACAGAGTTACAGAGAGGAGAGCAGGTGGCATACCTTGTAATATTTGAGCAATTGCACGCTCTTGAGTTCGAATGTTGGAGTTATGAGATCCCTCGATCTCCATGTCAAAAGGATTTGGTTCCAAGGGAACTCCTTTTAACAGCTCAAAACCTCGAAGCTGAGCACATGAATGTGTCCTCCAAGTCAGATTGAGCAGACATTAACATATAGATACAGAGAGCGTGAAATCAGCAAACAAACCTGCTGTTTATGACCAACACTATTCACCCCATCCAAAATGTACTTTCTTTCCTTCACATTTTAGCACAATGATTTGAAATCATCGGTCAAACGACGCTCTGCTGCCTAATCCTCCAATGCCTTTCTGTCCGGGGCCACCACAGCAACAAGAAACGACACAAAGCTGTTCCCATAAACCCAAATCTGCAACACAGAGGAAAGTTAGGATATCCGAAAACATTGAGGTGAGTCATGATGTATGGTAAAGAGGGCATTGCAAGTAACACTCTGTTGGCCCTGAGCCCCTGATGTTTGTTTTATCTATATGTCATATGCAATACAAGCAAAATTATGTTTCTGATGACATCAATTTAAATCAACAACGATTAAGCATCAACAAAAGTAGAACGAGAAATAACAATGAACCCAATCAGAATAACTATTTAACTCAGTCCATAAGAAGTAATCAGATTCTCTATAATAATGAAATGAAATATACATATACATATATATATAGAGAGAGAGAGAGAGAGAGAGAGAGAGAGAGAGATAGTGTGAATTGATAGGTAAATTAACATGTGTTGTTACCTTGACCTGGTCTTAATTTACTCTTGTAGCTTGTTGGTGTAACATTTTTATAAAATGGCTAAAATAGCTTTCTAGGGTCTATATTCAGATTGCTAGGTTATATCTCCATAGGATATTAAGAGACCCGTAAATAAAGAATCAAAGAGTGCTAACTTATATCTCCTTTGTGTGTTGGTCTATCTACAATAAGCCATTGTGAAGGATTATTTCGAGTTGCTAATGTGAACCCAATGTGTGCCTTTGTGCCTCAACTGGAGCTGCAGAGATTTTGAAAGCACAAGAGTTGGTGGTTACGTCAAAGCTTCTTGAAGGGAGCATGAGGAAACAAGAAATAAATGTACCTGTTTTGTCTCCCACTAGAGGAATCTCTGATAAAGATCAAATCGGATGGTGCTTGGGATGCCAAAACTATTAAGGCACACCAAACATCTGCTAGTACGGATAAAACTTGCTCCACAAGTAATCAGCAAAGAAGACCAAAAGCTGCTGGCCATCAGCGTACACCAGCAACCTGAAACGAAAGGAAGGAAAGTCGAATTGAATATATAGATTGAAATTTGTGCTTTTAAGAAAAAGTTGTACGCCCGGTTCATCAGGTTCTACCCCTGTGGGGCCCAATCATACTCAAAAGAAGAGTTTGATCCTGGCTCAGAAAGGGTTATAGTACAAGGGATTTGATTCCAAGTGAACTCATTTTAACAGCTCAAAACCTCGAAGCTGCGTGCATGAATGTCCTCCAACTCGAATTGGGTAGCCATAAACATATAGAAATGTTGGTGCTTAAGCTGTCACAACGCATCTAGGTGGTTGAGACAAGTCAGCAAAGTATGCAATCAAGACAGTGAAGTTTTCTGTTACAACAGAAAGCAGTGAGGGTATGTGTGTGAGCCGAACTTGGCGCCCAAGCTAGAAGAGCCATGTGGGATATGTGTGTGTGTGTGACATCATAGTGTCATCACACTAACAGAATGTAAGTGTGAATGTAATAGGTGTGTGAGTGTGTAATCATCCTAATTCAATAACAATTGAACACTCTCTCTCTGTCATAGCAAAGAGATCATCTGAATCCTATCAGAATTGCATAGCAGCATTTCATCAAACAATTGGTGTGCAACACACAAAACCATCCAATCTCTATAGAAATTAAACCTAGTGTTCATCACCCGAAGGATTCATTCCTACATCTAAGAATAATCAATCCAAATCCGTAATCAAAACCATACTCAATTGAGGTTGAGTTTAGAGAACTTACCCGATAGCAAGGAGAAACGCTTTCCGATTGTGTTGAAGCTGCTGAAAACAACATGGTATCAGAGCTATCTGATCCGTGAGCATTGGCACAAGGGAGGATCATATGTGAAGAAGAAGCAGTTCCGTCTAACATGACAGGAGCTGGTGGATCAGAGCTACGAGCTCCGATCTTTGATGGAACCAACTATGAATTATGGAGCATCAAAATGCGGACCATCCTCAGAGCACATGATCTCTGGGAGTATGTTGATGTTGGACTGCATGAAGAAGCAGGAGATGCTGCCGGTGATGTGGTTAACCAACCAACCCGAGCAGATTACATCAAGGATGCAAGAGCCTTGGGGATGCTTCAAACATCAGTTGCTGATACTATCTTCTCAAAAATCTCAAACGAGGAGACTGCCAAATCAACCTGGGATCTGCTGAAAAGAGAGTACAGAGGTGATCATAAGGTAAGAGCAGTCAAGTTACAATCCTTAAGACGTGATTTTGAGTATACAAGGATGAAAGAAACTGAATCCCTATCCAACTATCTGTCTAGACTACATGAAATAGTGAATCAAATGAGAACCTATGGTGAAGATGTTACTGAAAAACGGTTAGCACAGAAAGTATTGATCAACCTAACTAAATCCTATGATTCTATAGTATCTATTATAGAAGAAACTAGAGATATGGACACTGTGAATGTTGAGAATGTAGTGGCTTCCATTAGAGCTTTTAATCAAATACTAGAAATGCATGAGAGTACTGTGGATAAAGCATTTTCTAGTTTATCTATGCATGATAAAGGACATCAAGGGACTGGTCAAAGCAAGTTCAAGAAGCAGTTTAAGGGAAACAAAAACTGGAATCAGAAGTTCAATTCTGGAAAGCCTAACTACAATCAAAATGTGAATCCCAGTAAAGCTGAGAACAGTGGCACTAAGTGCAGGATCTGTGACAAACTACACTATGGGGAATGCTGGTTCAAAGGGAAAACCAAGTGTTATCAATGCAACAAGTTTGGTCACATGGCCAAGGACTGCAACGGGAAGCAGAATGCAAATGTTGCAAGACAAGCATATGAGGAAGGTGCAATGTTCTATGCCTGCCACTCTGCTACATCTAAACCTGACACAGATATCTAGTACCTTTACAGTGGCTGCAGTAATCACATGACATCAAATGAAGCCTCATTGATTAACCTAGATAAGTCTCTAAAGTCCAAGGTGAAAATGGGGACTAGTGTACTTATGGATGCAAGTGGTAAAGGCACACTAGTGATCAAGACACAGAATGGAGACAGATTGATCAAGGAAATGATGCTAGTACCAGGTCTGGATGAGAATCTGCTTAGTGTTGGACAGATGGTGGAGCATGGATACAATCTTGTGTTTAAGGACAAGATTGCTAAGATCTATAATCAGGGAAATGAGGTTGCAACTGTTTCAATGGCAAGGAATAGGCGTTTCCCACTCTCATTCAACCAAGTGATTTCAGTAGTAAGGATTGCCACTGAAGAGGGATGTTCCTGGCTATGGCATAGGAGGTTTGGTCATCTGAATCATTCTAGCCTAGATGTACTGTACACAGAAGATATGGTTGTGGGAATGCCTAAGCTATCCAAGAAGAGTGAAGTGTGTGAAGGCTGTATTGTTGGCAAGCAGCATGTTGAAAGTTTTGACAAGGATAAAGCTTGGAGAGCATCAAAACTACTAGAGTTGATCCACTCTGATGTCTGTGGTCCAATGCAGACTGAGACAATGGGAGGAAACAAGTATTTCCTAACATTCATTGATGACTACTCTAGGATGTGTTGGGTCTATTTTCTTAAACACAAGTCTGGGGTGTTTAATGCATTCAAAAAGTTTACGGCAATGGTTGAACTGCAGACAGAAAACAAGATCAAACGGTTGAGAAATGACAGAGGAGGTGAGTTCACATCACAAGAGTTTCTGATCTACTGTGAACAAATGGGAATAGAAAGGCAGCTCACTGTGGCATACTCACCACAACAGAATGGGGTTGCAGAAAGGAAGAATAGAACTATTGTGGAAATGGCTAAATCTATGATGCATGACAAGAAGATGCCATATCAGTTTTGGGCTGAAGCTGTTAATATAGCAATCTATCTGCTCAACAGGTGTCCTACAAAGGCAGTTCTAAGGATGACACCATTTGAGGTGTACAATGGGAGGAAACCAGGAGTAAAACACTTAAAGAGTGTTTGGTTCTATGTGCTACCCTCATGTACCTTCACAGCTTAGACAGAAGCTAGATGGAACTGCTTCAAAATGTGTGTTTGTAGGCCATGGGAGTTGTGAGAAAGGGTATAGGATTCACAATCTGGAAACCAAGAAAATTGTGATTTCTAAAAATGTGACCTTCAATGAGAGAGCAATGTGGAATTGGGAAACAAATGAAGAACTCTGAATCCAAGTTCCTGAGATGGAGGCTGAAGTTCCTATGGTTCAAGAACCAGACCTTCAAGCTCAGGACTCACAACCAAGTTCAAGCATCAGCTCATCCTCAGAAACATCATCTGAGTCATGAAACATTCCAGCAAAGATGAGAAGTATTGGAGATATCTATGCTAGATGTAACCTAAATATTGTTGAGCCTGATAACTTTGAAGAAGAAGTAAAGGACAATGCCTGGAAGAAAGCAATAGAGAGTGAAATTTAGATGATTGAGAAGAACTCAACCTGGGAGTTGGTTAACAGACCAGCTGATAAACCAGTTATTGGAGTTAAATGGGTATACAAGACCAAGCTGAACCTAGATGGTTCAATCCTGAAGCATAAGGCGAGGCTAGTAGCTAAAGGCTATGCACAGAAGCCTGGAATTGACTTCAATGAAACATTTGCTCTTGTTGCAAGACTAGATACAATCAGGACTTTGATTGCACTAGCTGCACAGAAGGAATGGAGTCTATATCAGCTTAATGTCAAATCAGCCTTCCTAAATGGTGTCCTAGAAGAGGAAGTCTATGTGGATCAGCCTGCTGGTTTTGAAGTACAAAGAGAAAAAGGGAAGGTCTATAAGCTCATAAAGGCCTTGTATGGTTTGAAACAAGCCCCTAGAGCTTGGTATGGTGAGATAGATTCTCACTTACTCAGTTGTGGTTACCTAAGGAGTCCTAGTGAAGCAACATTGTACATGAAAGCAACTAAGGATGGCAGGACCTTAATAGTTTCCATATATGTAGATGACATTGTCTATACTAGTAATTGTAACAGATTGATGAACGAATTCAAGGAGGACATGATGACCAAGTATGAGATGACTGATTTGGGACTTCTACATCATTTTCTAGGTATGGGAGTTATTCAAACAGAGAAATTCATCTTCATTCATCAGCAGAAATATGCACAGGCTTTACTTGACAAGTTTGGAATGAAAGATTGCAAACCTATGAGCACACCACTTGCTACTAATGACAAGCTCAGCAGAAGTGATGGTTCAGAAGTTGCAGATGAAGGTACCTATAGACAGATTGTTGGTAGTCTGTTATACTTAACTGCCACTAGACCAGACATCATGTTTGCATCTAGTTTTCTATCTAGGTACATGCATAATCCATCAAAGAAACACTATGGAACAGCTAAGAGAGTGTTGAGATACATTCAAGGAACCATCTCTTATGGGATTGAATATCAAAAAGGAAAACAAGCTACTCTAGTAGGGTATTGTGATAGTGATTGGAGTGATAGTTTGGATGATATGAGAAGCACCTCTGGTTATGCCTTCTCATTTGGCAGTGGGGTATTTTCTTGGGCCTCTGTAAAACATAGTGTTGCCTTATCTACTGCTGAGGCAGAATATGTTAGTGCATCTGAGGCTACTGCTCAATCCAAATGGCTGAGATTCGTGTTGGAGGACTTTGGGGAAGAACTAGTTGGAGCTACACCTATCCTATGTGATAATACTTCAGCTATAGCCATGTCAAAGAACCGAGTCTTTCACCAAAAGACTAAGCACATCAACAGGAGATTTCACTTCATAAGAGAAGCTATGCAAGCTGGTGAGATTGACCTAATCTACTGCAGGTCAGAAGAGCAGCTTGCAGATGTGTTTACTAAAGCACTACCTAAAGGAATATTCTACTACTTAAGGAGTATGCTAGGGGTAATGCCAGTGAACAGCTTAGGAAGGGATGTTGGTGCTTAAGCTGTCACAAAGCATCTAGGTGGTTGAGACAAGTCAGCAAAGTATGCAATCAAGGCAGTGAAGTTTTCTGTTACAACAGAAAGCAGTGAGGGTATGTGTGTGAGCCTAACTTGGCGCCCAAGCTAGAAGAGCCGTGTGGGATATGTGTGTGTGTGTGACATCATAGTGTCATCACACTAACAGAATGTAAGTGTGAATGTAATAGGTGTGTGAGTGTGTAATCATCCTAATTCAATAACAATTGAACACTCTCTTTCTCTCTCTCATAGCAGAGAGATCATCTGAATCCTATCAGAATTGCATTGCAGCATTTCATCAAACAATTGGTGTGCAACACACAAAATCATCCAATCTCTACAGAAATTAAACCTAGTGTTCATCACCCGAAGGATTCATTCCTACATCTAAGAACAATCAATCCAAATCCGTAATCAAAACCATACTCAATTGAGGTTGAGTTTAGAGAACTTACCCAATAGCAAGGAGAAACGCTTTCCGATTGTGTTGAAGCTGGTGAAAACAACAAGAAACAGGGAATTGAGACATTAAAATAGTCTGCATACTTTGCTGTTTCTTACCAATAATGTTGAGCACATCCAAAATGGTATTTTCTGGCCTTCACGTTTGACAGGGATTACCACAGCAACAAGAAACAACACAAAGCTGATCCCATAAACCCAAATCTTCCAACCTGATGAAGGTTGAGACATCCAAGACTTCAGAAAAAGAAAAGAAAAACCGACAAGTGAAAATTTTCCCAAATTAGGATGTAATATAAGACCATAAAATCAACAAATAAGTCGTCTATGTTGGCAAATATAGGGTAAATACTCACCTTAAGCTCATCTATGTATTGTCTGACCATATATCTATTGATCTGAACCAAAATGTATTGTCTTGACTCTTGCCTCCAGGTTTAGACATGATAATTTGAAATCATCGGTCAGTTGAATGGTGCTCTGCTCGCCAGTTCTCCGATGGCTTTCTCTAAAGCACCAATACCTCGACAAGAAACAACACAAAGTCTCAAAGTTGTTCCCACAAACCAAATCTTCACCAAACTCTTATCAGGATATTCATGGCCGGCCACATGCATTCATAGAGGTGTATTCATCCTGGTGGAATTACTAGGTGGATCCCGCAGCTTTTAATACATCTGCTAATACGCATAACATGAAACCGAATGGTAGACAAATATGGCCTCTTCGCCCATGAGCTCCCGCCTGCTTTCATTTTATCTGACTCCATCGAAGAGCTCCCGCCTGCTTTCATTTTATCAGGCACCATCTCGGTTAGCAAATCCGATATAACCGTAAATGGATAATGCTTCAGAAACACGGAACAACTTTTACTCGAAGAAAACTCTAACTCAGGCAATTCTTCCCTCAAATAAACATCAAGAGTGGATTCATTGAAGTTATATTTTTTATCGGAACTGAAACGATTTTGACAATTTTCTGTACACCAACAAAAAGACAGTCCTTTGCCCTCCCATTTGAAATTTTGAGGGATTTTTATAGAAATCACACATTCACGAAGATCCTTCAAATCCTTACGGCAACTGAACCACTTTGGAACTTCAGTTCCTGGAAATGCAATATAACATGTATGTTCCTGAACAGAGAGCAAACGAGAGAAAAGATCGACCGGATTCTGTAACATATATCTCTTCTTTGCCTTTCCAGCAAGATTATTCCAGAGTCTACGACAATTAATTAAGTTGACCACACGGATCATTTGGGACTCTTTGCGGTCCAAAATGTTTGACAATTTAGAAAATCTTTCCAGTGATATGCAATCCGGCACATCTACCATTTCTACTTTTGGTGGAAGTTCTGGAATTTCTTGAAGCCTCTTGCATTTCTGCAACAAAAGTCTCCGCAAGTTGATAAAGTTCCTGACGCATATAGGAAGACTAACAAAATTGCTCCTTGATATATTAAGTGTTTGCAAAGTAAAAACACAATCAAGAGTCACAAGTGTTCCCAAAACCGATAAAGGGCATCCTCCCACACCGAATTTAGATAGCTTGGGAAACGCTAAATTGGCTTCATCATCACTTGCTATTTCTGATGTATTCCCTCCACCAAGAGTCACAACTGATCCTGCACTCCATGAAACTTCAGACTTCATCAGTTTTGGAAATGTAACCAGTCTTGAGCATTTGTAGACAGAAATTGACTTTAAATGTTTCAACTCATAAATGCTATATGGCAAATTTGTCAGGTTTTTACATCTTGATACATTTAGGATTTCAAGACGAGTGAAATATCGAATTGATGAAGGCAGTTCTTCGATGGCAGTCTCTGACATATATAGGTATTTTAAAAAATCCATCCTTCCCACGATCTCCGGAAACTTATCTAGACTTCTGCAGCCTACAAGATTCAAACATCGTAGAGACTTCAAGTTGACAATCAGAGGAAACATAGTAACACTGCAGCATCTTCTAAGACTCAACGAAACAAGCTTAGGAAGGAATCCAACCGAAGGATGAAGCTCAACCAATCTTGTACAATCATCTAGTTTCAAGTACTCTAAGTTTGGGGATCCAGAGAAGTCAGGTGATATTGTTAGGAATTTGCTATTTGCGGCATTAATGTTTCTCAACCTCTGTGAGACAAAACACAAGAGAGAGGATCAAATGACGAGATTGAAGAAGAAAAAAAATCATTCAACCGAGAAAGAAAATAGCAGAAACAATACTTGCATTAAAAATAGAAATAAATCAAAATACCTTGAATACCCCATCCAATTGTAACATCCGATTTCGAGGAATCTTCAAAACAACTAGTTTGTTGGCATTAAAATTGGATGGAAAAGATTGTAATGGAAATTCAGGCCACTCAATGACCCTCAACTCATTGGGAAGATAATCAACTTCTCCAGATAAACGCGCATTTCTGTTGATAAAAATTTGAAGATTTGACATCTTAGAGAAGCTTTTAGCATTCAAGCATATCTCATCTGGTTCGAAGCCTTCAGGAAACTGCAGCTTGATGCCTATAATTGTATATGTCCCCTAGCAAAGGAAACTTCTTAGCAAACAAAAATAAAAGTATTATTAAATAAACCATAATCAACTTACTGTGTTTTGTGTTAGAACATGGGAAATATCCTTGTGAAGCCATAATCTGCTACGCTTTCCAGGTTTATTTGGAGATTCTCTGCGAACAATTTCTTTACCCATTCCTTCTAGCAATTGATGCATCCAAATACAGTTCTTTTCATCAATATTTACAAGAGCCTTTTCGATGAGGACTTCAATACCATAAGTAGGATTGCGGTCACAACCTTCAAGTATTTGTATCACATAGCTCTTATAACTCCCTTGAAAGAAACATGCAATATCAAGAAAAACTTCCTTTGCTGCATCTTCTAGTGCATTATAGCTTACTATGAGAACTTCTAGGATCTTTTGGTTAGGGATTCTTTTGTAACTATCCAATGCATCTTTCCATTGGTCTAGACTTCTACCACAGAGAAGTGAACCTAAAACTGTCAAAGCTAATGGAAGGCCTTGAGCATAGCGCACTACAGTTTTTGCGAGTTTCACATAATCATCATCTAAGTGTTGGTTTCTCTTGAAGGCATTGCAACTAAAAAGCTGAAAAGCTTCATCCCCGTCTAATTCCATGACCTCGTATATTAGGTGAACATGATGAGCAGTGAGTAGTTGCTTATCTCTTGTTGTGATGATAATTCGACTGCCGAACCCAAACCAATCAAAGCCTCCAGCTAATTTGTTTAACTGGTCCAATTGGTTTACATCATCAAGAATTAAGAGAATCTTTTTATGGACCAATCTTTCCTGTATCACAGTGATTCCTTTATCTGCATTGGTGACCTCCAATTTCTTCCCACCTAGAATCTCCGAAAGAAGTGTCATTTGCAGTTCGACTAGGCCTCCTTGTTGCATTGACCTTTCTCTAACATTTTCCAAAAAACAACAACCTTCGAACTTATGGGCAATCGAATTATAAACAGCTTTAGCAACTGTTGTCTTTCCTATTCCACCTATCCCCCATATCCCTACCATTCGAACATCATTTCCCCCAACACTTAAAAGCCTTTCCACATCTCGTACACGAGACTCTAAGCCAACTGGGTACTTTGCTACATTCAAAAGGGTGCGGTTTACTACTTGAACTGAAATCTTCTCAACAATGTTGTGAATGAATTTAGATTCATGCCTGGAAATTCAAAACCATATGAAAGATTCAGTCAAATGGAATTTGTTGCACATGTTACACAAAATATGAAAATAAAATATTCAATATTAACAAATGCACGACTTAAGGCACAGTTCTAAGTAATTAATGATTCCAAGTATTCTTGCTGAAAATGATGTAATCATGCTATTCCACGGTGTCTCACGGTATTCCATGAGGCCTTCATGGAGGAGGCTGATGATGATGGGTCGGGACTGATAGGGAGTTGGTCTAAGTGGAGAAGGCTTTTTGCTAAATAGGAGATGGAAGGAAACGGTGTTGGTGATGAGCAGAGTGTGGGAGGGGATGTGAAGGCAACGGAGGAGACCCGGGGGTACAAGCGCAGGTCAAGCCAGCTGCTAATGGAACTGCACTGACCCGACCAGAGGCAACGTAGACTGAACCAATTCACAGCCTAGGGGTGCAAGTTTAGGCTCAGACCATGAAGGGAAATGAGGAGGTACTGGCCACACAAAAGTCGAGGTCGGGAAATGGACGGAGCTGGGGATTTCAGGTGGGGGATTCCCGGCTAAAACTCAACGAAAAAAACAAGTGGTAGCTGGGACAAGTTGAAGCCCTACCAAGAACTCAACCTTGGGCTTCCAAAATAGACTACTTACACAATTTGGTGATTCTTTGGATGGAGCCATACACGTGATAGGGTCCAAGACCCATCACGAGTAATGAGTATTCTCTGTTTTTGAAGATTCACGGGCTAGGATGCCCGTGAATAATGCTTTCCCTAAAGTACTGGTGAAACTGAAAAAGCCTAACCTGATCTTCCTGATAAAGACACGGAAGTCAATTACGTCAGATGGAAGTGGTTAAGCGACAGCTTCATGTTGCTGGTCGGTTTTGTGTTGATCGTAGAGGTTTTAGGGGCGGTTTGGGGGTCAGATTGACACTTGCATTTTTCTCTGTGGAACATATTAATGTTTGGGTAGAGGGAGTAGGAGAAAGAGGGTTCCACTTTACGAGGTTTTATGGCAACCCGGTAACCCATTTCCTGAAGTTTTCTTGGGCTCTCCTCCAGTGTCTACAAGGGCAGATAACGGAACCTTGGTTGGTTGAAGGGGATTTCAATGAGGTACTGGAGGCTAATGAACATGTGGGTCAACGAAGCAGGCCTTTGTCCCAAATTAGAGCCTTTGGTGAAGTGCTCGAGGATTGTAAGCTCTCTACCATCGGTTTTAAGGCAACATATACACATGGTCCAACAAATGGCGTGGGGATGGTTTGGTTCTCGTCAGACTTAACCGGGAGTGGCCAATGGGGAGTTCATGTAGAAATACTCAATTGTAGTGACCCACCATATAAACTCATGGGTGTCGGATCACCTCCTAATTCTCATCAAGCTCAGTGTTAAACAGCAGCTTCGTCGACATTGGAGATTCTACTTCGAGGAGATGTGGGGTAAGCGGGAGGATTGTACTATGGTGATCGAGCATACTTGAGGTACACGACCAGGATCAGTGCTGGAGAAGCTAGATGGTTGCACAGCTGAACTCCAACTTTGGAATCGAAACTACGTTGGAAATCAGAGTGCCAATCGGACTTGCAGAGGATGATGATCTCCTTGAGCAGAACCAGTTGAGCCGATTCAGAGGAGCTGCAAAGCATCTCAGGTATGAGCCCTAATTTCACTCTAGCTTAATTGAATCGAGACTAGCTCGTGATGTCTTCAATATTGCTTCCTTTCGTACTTAAATCTAGACTGAACTTGTATTGGAAATGGGGTGATGGGACATATTGGACCAGAAAGAGGACTACGGAAGGGGGATCCCCTATCTCCCTACCTGTTTTTATATGTGTTGAAGGCCTCTCAGTACTGTGGTCACAAGCACAAGAAAAACAAGTACTAAATGGCATATCAGTGGCATCAGGGGCTACTACCATCTCTCGCCTGTTCTTTGCAGATGACAGTCTGATGTTCTGCAATGCCCACTTACAAGAATGCTAGCAACTAATGGAGATATTAATGGTTTATGAGGAAGCCTCCGGGCAAGTGATTAATTTTGAAAAGAGTGTTGCTAACTTCAACCCACACACGGAGCCAATCATGAAGCACCTAATCTCAGCAATGAAAGGGGTGAGGACCGTGGAGTTCCATGAAAGCTATTTAGGCTACCAACTGTTCCATTAATTAAGAACTAAATGTTTAGTTGGGTAAAAGAGGTGTGACGGGGGAGATTAACTGAATGTAAATCCAAGCTCCTATTGACGGCTGGCAAGGAAATATTAGTCAAAACAGTGGCTCGGGCGCTACCTATTTATACGGTGGGGGTGTTCCAATTAGCCCAAGGGCTTTGTCGTGAGTTATCTTCAATGATTGCTCGATTATGGTCGAGTAAATCCGGGAAAAAAATATTCATTGGTTAAGTTGGAAGAAATTGTGTAGGCCAAAGAAGCTTGGGGGATTGGGGTTCAAGGATTTTGATGCTTTTAACAAACCTATGGTTGCTAAACAGACATGGAGGATACTAGAGAAACCAGACTCCTCTGTCAGCAAGATGCTCAGGGTACGCAATTTCCTTGACGGTCAGTTTTTGCAAGCCAACTTAGGCGATGTCCCTTCCTTTGTGTGGCGGGCTATTGTTTAGGGTCGAGAAGTGCTAGAAGATGGAATGATCTACTGAATTGGTGATGGTAAAGCTATCAAAGTGTTCCAAGATAAGTGGGTACCCAAACCGGTAACTTTCAAACCGATTCTTAATATGTTGTTGCCCTTGGATGCTAAAGTGTCTGATTTAATTACTGAGGATGGGGCATGGAACATGGAGCTCTTAACAGCTAGCTTTTGTATGGAGGATGTTCAAGCCACTTGTTCTATTCCCCTAGCAATGATTGGAGTCTATAGGGATGGATTATATTTGTACTATACTAAGAATAGTCACTACTCGGTGAAGTCGGGTTATTATGTGGCTTTGGCTCAGGTGGATAAGCAGATTAAAGAAGGCCAATGAGGGTCTAATATGGCATGGGCTGAGAGATTTTGGAAGAAAGTGTGGAGACTTACGGTGCCGTGCAAACTAAAACTCTTCATATGGCGGACCTATCGAGAAATATTGCCGACATCACTAAACTTAGTCAAGAAAAAGGTGATTCAATTAGCAGTGTGCAGTAGATGTGGGAAGCACGCAGAGGATGCCTATCTGTTATGGGTTGTAAGTGGAGTCAAAGATTTTGGAGTCTCACCATACTCCCAACTAACAAGCTCCCTCTTGGAAGACAATTTATCAATCTGCTTGAATGTGTTATGAATGAATTTTTTAGTGATGATGCCGGCAGATTTATATATGTAGCATGGCAGGTTCGGAATGAGAGAAATGGAGTTTTACATGGCAAGAAACCAAAGGATGTACAAATGATGGTGGAACAAACACTTGAAGCTTGTGCGGAGTTTACTGCGATGAATGCTCGCACCAAGCCTCCCAGAATTCCAAGAAATACTAAATGCAGGAAACCACCCCGACGACTGTAAAACTCAACAGTGATGGAGCTGCAGGGTCTGATGGGGTGGAACAGGGGCTAGGAGGGGTGGTGTGTCACCACAATGGCGATATGGTGGCTAGCTTTGCAGGTGCAAGACCCCCGAGTCTGAGTGTCACAACCACTAAGGTTGCAGCTATGAGAGTAGGGTTGATGATGAGCCGTGATCTGGGCTTGGCGGTGGAGGCAGTGGCGACAAATTCCAGACTCCAAAGAAGCGATAACGCTCATCCAAAGCGTCAATGCAGACAGGCCTGCGAGGCTGATGGTGCAGGATGTTTTGAAGCTGATGGAGGAGTTGCAGAGCAGCTAGTGTTTCTCGACTCCAAGACAGGGGAACTCAGTCGCTCATGCGTTGGCAAAGGAAGGGTTACAAAGCCAGTGTTCCCAGGTCTGGCTTCCCCTGCTCCTCCATGGCTCCAACCTATTTTGGAGCATGATTTAGAGTAGCTAGGTTGGTTTGATTGTTTAGGGGTAGGGCACTCTTTTTCCCTTTTTCCCGTCTTTCGGGTTTTCAAGGTGATGTTTTAATGAGACCTATTTTAACTTATCACCCCGAAATGGTATTTTAATGATTTTACTCTTTAATGAATGAATGAATTCTTCTTTGATTTTACTCTTCTTTAATGAAAGAATTCATTCTTCTTTGATAAAAAAAAAGGTTGATATGTCAATTGTTCCTTGAAAACTATTAAATTTAATGATAACCTTGCATCAGCTCAAAAACTACTTTCTGGTCCTTAATGCTATACACTGAAAAAATAAACAAAAAATTTAAGAAAATTACAAGTTTGCCATTGAAGCTAAATAAAATCAAGCGCGTGGTTTTCTAACTGCTGGCTACTTCATGTGGATGGCCATTTTTGAAAGTTGTGATGGGGCTAAGTTATCCACATCTATGATCTATCTTCTAATATTAGCTAAGAATGAAAAGTTATCCATATCTATATTAGCTAAAAAAATTACTATTAACTTTTCATTTTTTTTTTTAACTTTCTTCTTCTTCTTTTTTCGCTTATAAATTTTGTTTGGTCAAATTTATCTTCTAATATTTAATGTGTAGTTTTCTTCTACGAGTAGAACCACACAGCAATTTCAAAAGATACACCATCCAAGCCATTAAGCTCATGAATTATATATTTTTCATTTTTTTTAATCATATAAATGATTTTACTTACATGTAGTGTAGTTACGATTATCTTATATACATATAATACAATTAGTATTTATTAGATTTTTCGATTACCATCTATATTTGACATATAATATATTTGTGATATATTTTTGACCTATTGTGTTGTTACAATTTATTCGCACATATAGTTTATTAAGTACACGTTTTATTTTATCTTAAACATTACCATTCATTTTGAACAAATATTGCAGTTTTCGAGAAATCTTGCATATATAATACAGTTTCAGCCGATCTTGCACATATATTAATGTTGTTATAGTGTACTTGCACATATATTGCAGTTTGGGTCTCATCCCTCTTAGAGAGTTACGATCTATCTTGTACATATACTGCAGTTTTAGTCTCAATCTATCTTGCATATAGTAAAGTTTCATACACAATCTATCTTGCACATATAGTTTAGTTTCAGTCATCCTGGAGAATTCCAATCTATCTTGGGCATATAGTGTAATTTCAATACATTTTGGAGGATTACGATATATCTTGCACATATAGTCCAATTTCAGTCCATCCTAAGGAATTGCAATCGATCTTGCACATATACTGCAGTTTCAGTCTAATTTAACACTTGTATTTATTTTTTTGTTATTATATCTTAGAAATATGTAGAACATACCAATTTTTTCGTTTACCCCTATTATGGGTTATGACATACAAATCGGTTACAAAAAATTTAACACATAAAGACGTAGCTCAAAATTTTGATAATTAAGGACAACCCAAAATAAAATTTGATAGCCAAAATAAAAAAACTCCAACAAACAACCAAATATTCTTAGGAAAATACTTACATCCCACTCTGGTGGTATCTTCTCGTCCCACCCTGGTGGTACCTTCTCGTATCATCCTTTCGATGTATTGAATTATCTTTGTACATATATCATAATCGGAACCGTTCATTCTCTAAATCATCATGTCAAGATCATCTCCGTAAAAAATCAACAAGATTGGAGGTCATTTAATCATTCATATGTATCCAATAAATCAACGGTTTTGGTAAGAATTAAGATCATCATAGTGAACCGTCCATTTATTTGATATATATGAATGAGTAAACGACCTCAAATCTTGTTGATTTTGTATGGAGATGATCTTGACATGATGATTTAGAGAATGAACGGCTCCGATTATGATATAAGTATAAAAACAATTCGATAAATCGAAAGAGTAGTATGAAAAGGTACTACCAAGGTTGGAGTCCATATTCGTATACCAAAAAACAAATATCAGCCACACTAGTCTCTAACACTACCTAACAATCACCAAAATAAAAAGGTAATAGCTCAAGATTGATCACTTATACAAAATAAAAAGGTAATTATGCAATTTTAATTTCTTACAAGAGACAAACACCTATTGTCGGGACTTTCAAGTAAAAAAAAAAAAATTGGTTCAGGTCTGTACAAGTTGAATAAAGGCGCTGGCAAGCTTCCGATTAAAGCTTGCAGCTTTTAAAGAGTTTGTAGTAATTTTGGATAATGAAAAAATTAGGCTAGTAATTAAATAGCAGCAAGCTAGCTAAGCATAATTAAGTAAGTAGTGGTTGAAAACATACCCTTGTGAAAAAGACCAACCAGACAAATTTGCTGCACTGGTAAGAGCTCTTCTCCACCTCAGCACTTTGTCCATGTCGTCCTTGAATTTTGATTCATGGTTAGCAAGTGCTTGACCAAAGCTGCCTCTCTGGTTTCGCACATCCGAAGGATCCACCTTGTAAAAAATAGGCCAAACTATTTGCTGCTTTGATTCTTTACATTCAAGAATCTTCGCAAGTTCATCCAAGCACCACTTTGAGGAGGCGTAGTTTTCGGAGAATACGATAACTGAAATCCTCGACTCTTCAATTGCTTTGACAAACGCAGGTGACATCTCCACTCCTCTTGGAAGCTCATCTTCGTCTATGAACGTTTTGATTCCCCTGTGAACCAAATTGCTGTGCAAGTGGCCAGTAAAGTTGTTTCGTGTATCCTCACCTCGAAAACTCAGGAACACATCATACCTCCATGAACGGGTGAAAGAAGAAAAAGAAGAAAAGGGTCCAAGAGGATGATCCATATATATAATCTGGTGCACTTGATCATGCCAAAGACTCTACCTTCTCAGAAAAAAGATGAGTCTCTTCCCATCCCTGCTACCTTCATATAGCAAGTAAAAACAGAATAAAAAAAAACCCATAGTCAAATCAAAGAAAACAACAAAATAAGAAAAGAAGGAAAATTTAAACTTTTTCATTAAATATTCATTTGCTTATTGAAAGACTAGCTTGATATGGTTTGATCAAAAAAGACAAAAAGACTAGCTTGATATGGTATATGTAATTTGGAACCAGTTTCCTGCTCCCTTCCTCGTATATAATTTAATAAAAAGTGGAACTTAATATGGTGACATATTGCATAGAAAGAAAATACCCAATAAATTATTGATTAGGTCATTTTTTATGGCCATGAAAAGAGTAAAAAAATACCACCAGCCACAGCCAGCTCATGTTCCGTCTTTAATTTTCAACTCGATGTACACACCTGACCAGCATATTTTATATATATATATATATGGATGGTGCCTCGAAAGCTTCGCAATCGAACATCATTAGTAACAGTAGATTCGGTAACATTTCTCAATCAGCAGAAATTACGCTGCAAAAAAGGACAAATTACGCTTTAATATTTTATATTTTATTCTAAATTTAAAATTATATATATTTTTTTAATTTTATATTAAATATCCTATTTTTTTTAAAATATTCACGCAAAAATCAACACATTTAATAAAAAATTAACAGAAATTAAGAACCAAAATTATCTATATTTATATTAAACTAACAATAATTCATTAAACTTGTTATCTAGAAGCCTCTTATTATAATTAGTACTCAACGTCCTACTTATTTTTATATATATGTGAAGAAGTTACGTATTTTCCCAGCTATATAGAGATGGATGGTGCCACGAAAACTTCCCAATCGATCAATAATAAACAATAGATTCCCTAACATTTTCCAATCAGCAGAAATTATGAAGAAAAAAAAGATTGATAAATAGAAGGGGAAATTAATAGTACTTTAGTATCCTGTATTTTATAACAAATTTTAGAATTATATTTGACTAATATCTTAAATTTTTTAAAACGTTTCACACAAAATCAACGTACACAAAAAATTAAAAACCAAAATGATCAATATTTTTATTAAATTAACAAATACAATAACCTTTATCTAGAAGCCTCTTATTATATTTCCCAGCTGGGCCGCATAGAGCATATATAGAAAGAAAATACTCAATAATTATGGATAAATTACCCATTAATTCTTAATAGGGTTGTACTTTATTTAACAATTGTTATACGGATATAGTAAACAATATATTGGGTTTGTTTTATTTGGAAGCCCCTCCCCCAGTGACCCTACCCCTGCAACAATTTTTGGGTCCTCTTTCCTTTTCAGTTTCCACATGCAATTGTGATGCACACCGTTTTAGTCAGTGTAAAGATAAAGATGTCATTATATTTTTTAAGAGAGGTATCTTTGTATTTATAGTGGCATTAAATATTATTGGTGGAATATTTCGATGTGGGATAAATGTCCCTGTTCCTGGAGCTGACGCGTGTCCGAGTGATTCCGAGCTTCATGGCCGTGTTGATGCGATCGACCGAAGGGTAGGCCGACTAGATCTGATCGACCTAATGGATTTTGTCTTTTGCCTAAGGATGTGCTTGTGGGGTTTTTTGATGTTTGTGGAATTGCATAGTTGTGTTTTTTGTCGAGCCGAGGCCAAGTATGATTTCGGACGGTTTTGATCGGCCTTGATCAGGTTAATCAGATTGGGTACAAACAGGAGTCCACAAAGTCATTGACTAAGGTGGATATTAAAAGTGATTGATAATACTTAAACAAGTGACATTTGACAACACAAAAAATCAACAAACCATACAATGTGACATTAAAGCGATTGATGATACTTAGTTGAGCTTAAGACTTAGGTGACGGATTCTAGGCATACCTATGGTAAGGTGCCTGGCCCAAACCCTCCTCATCTACAATTAACTGTGGGATACAATACATACCTCCCCAACCTTAGTTTTGGAGTAAAAAGGGTACAGTAAAAAGCCTAGAGTTTTATATAAGTGGTCTAAGGGTATTTTTTTCCACATGTTATGTAGAAAGTCTCAAGTTTGACTTCCATCGGATGAGGTCGATATCCTGAGAAGGGGAATTTCTTCCCCCCAAGTCATGCATCCTCACTTGGAAGGAGAGGAATAAATATACACCGGCAGTAGCCTTAAAATGTTTATGGTCTTCAACCTCCATAGAGTATATGGTAATTGACATTCTATATTCAAAAAGTAAATTAATATTCCAGGGACATATAATATAAATTCTTAAATCAGAACTTTCATATCATCTTTATTTATATACAAGCTAACTTAGAAGGGGTCGCAGGCAATGAATTCAAATAAGAAGTTTCATATTTCCTCAATCACAAAGAAAAATCAGGAATCACAATTTGGGAAACTGTAGTAATAAGATTTTATCCAATAGCTTACAGCTTTCGACTTTGCTTTCATACCCTTCTTCCCTTTGCTTCATTGTACAATTTATCAATACGGTCCTGCAGATGATATTCCATAAACATAAAAATTAATATTAACTTGACAGAGTTCAGCTTCCATTGGAATTTGGATTTGAACATTTTCTTTACAGAAATAACTCAAGGGTTTGGTTAATTGGTTGGCCCTTAAAGAGAACTTCTGAGCACCAAGAGCATTCAGGGTCTTAAGTGAGTGGCAAACTAAAAACCTGGCAGGTGCTTTCAGAGTTACAGAGAGGAGAGCATGTGGCGTACCTTGTAATATTTGAGCAATTGCGGTCTCTTGAGTTTGAATGTTGGAGTTATGAGATCCCTCTCCATGTCAAAAGGATTTGGTTCCAAGTAAACTCCTTTTAACAGCTCAAAACCTCGAAGCTACGTGAACGTCCTCAAAGTCAGTTTTAGACATTAACATATTAAGCATGAAATTAGCAAAAGGGAATTCAGACTAATGTCTACATACTTGTTGTTTCTGACCAACACTATTGAGCTCATCCAAGATGTACTTTCTTGCCTTCACATTTTGACATAATGATTTGAAATCATCGGTCAAATGACGCTCTGCTGCCCAGTCCTCCAATGCCTTTCTGTCCGGGACCACCACAGCAACAAGAAACGACTCAAAGCTGTTCCCATAAACCCAAATCTGCAACACAGATTTAAGTTATCCGAAACAATGAGGTGAGTCGTGATCTATGGTAAGAGGGAATTGTAAGTAAGGGTGGCAATTTTTGACACGATTCGAAACCCGCACGAAATTTATCTAGGTCAACCCGCACGATTAAAATTTTGGATCATTTTCGGATCAACCCGTTATGACACGTTTAATAAACGAGTGAATTTCGAATCAACATATTAACCCGTATAATGACCTATTAACCCGTTTAATAAACAGGTAGATTTCGGATCAACCTGTTAACCTGCATAATGACCTATATATTAACCTGTTTAATAAACGTGTCAATTACTAACTCATATATCTACTCATTTACCTACCTATATACCTATTAAATCTTATAGTTTAAATAGGTTAAACATGTTAAACAAGTTAAACAGGTCATAGGTTAATTGGGTTTCGAACACGACCTGTTTATTAAATGGGTTACACGGGTTACCTAGTTCATTAACAGGTCAAGTTCGAGTTGGAAATTCTTGACACGATTATTAAACGGTTCGGATTCGGGTTGGGCATATTTGGATAAAACAGCGTTCATGACACGACACGAACCCGACACGACACGACCCATTACCAGCCCTAATTGTAAGTATTTTTGGTGGACGCAGCAACCAGCAACGTACCGATGAGATAAGAGGGCACTGCAAGAATTTGCTTTCAATGTTTTCCACCGCAACATATTCACCTTGAGACAGTTTAAATATATTCTTCTTCCTATCTATGATTTTCATTGCTCCATCAGGCTGCAATTCTCCAATATCACCTAAAATCCACTCATAGTTAACACATGTCACTTTCTTTTTAATGCAACAAATGAGCATCAAGTATTAACAAAGTTTCTAAGAACAACTTTATAGCTGACTATTGTTAGAATTTACCTGTATGAAACCACCCATCAACAAGAACTTCCTCAGTTAGATCTTGTCGCTTGTGGTAACCAGAAAATAAGGTTTTTCCTCTCATGCAAATCTCTCCACGTGGGACACTCGAAACTGCATCATAGCCCATTTCTGGGACTGACTCGAGCCTTGCTTCAATAGTGGTGATGGGAACACCCACAGTTCCAATCATAGGATAAACATTGCCAATAGACGTAAAACATCCACCACAGCTTTCCGTGAGACCTACATGTAAAATAGTTTAATAA
Source organism: Oemleria cerasiformis (assembly GCA_037349345.1). NCBI lineage: Eukaryota > Viridiplantae > Streptophyta > Magnoliopsida > Rosales > Rosaceae > Oemleria > Oemleria cerasiformis. The sequence continues at coordinate 1,148,146 of JAZGTL010000034.1, forward strand.
TTGATGGAAAGCTCTTTCTTTCTTTTTTTTCTCGTTTAAGGATGAATTTTTTTTTAAGACTTTGACAATGAGTTCATACTAGCCCAATGTCTTTCTTTCTTTCTTTTTTGGCCAGAATAAGGTCACTGCTAAACCTATGAAGATTATGTGATATCACCATTCATATGATTTTATATATTTCCTAGGTGACTTAAGCAGATATCCACTCAACCATACCATATCCTTGCGATAAAGTAGAGCAGCTGGTAACCCTAAAAAATTCCTCCACATGCCTAGGCAAAGGTGCTGCACCAGACAACATTATACGAACGCGTCCCCCAAATGCTTGTTTTATCTTCAACAAGTAACACTTTGTTAGAATGTCAAACGGGAAGTTCAAGAACGTAACGTTAAAGGATGAAATGACCGACCTTATCAAAGACAAGCTTGTCCAAGAGAGGTGCTGCTTTCTCTTGTGGCAGACCCTTCTCCAAATTTGCCAATTTGCTGTAATTTAAATCTTAGTTAGTTTTATTCTACGAATGCAAATGCCATAAAAAATATTTCCATTTAGTCGTCCGACATACTAGTTATATGCATATTGGAACAATGTCTTCCTCAATAAACCACCAGATGAAACTTTATTCATCATACCTGCATGCAAATCATTTAAGCGAAATATTTTGAACAACAAAAATCAAGGACATATATCAAACTAGTGTAGTATAATTTCTGATTTACCAGTGTATATGCGATCATACACTCTAGGGACCCCACAAAACATAGTAGGCCTTAGTTCCTGAAGGTCATCCAGCAGAAATCTGATATCCTTCAAGTTCAAAAAAGAAATGACATTGGAAACAAGTTATAGTTGGTAACTCAACAAGAGAATTGTTGAGTGAAATATAGCACGAATAGCTCTTAATCTTATGTTTACTTACTCCTCGCCAGAAGCCTATAGAGGCACCCTTGTAGATGCAATAGCTCTCAATTATTTGATCATATATATGGGCCAAGGGAAGAAAGGAAAAGTACGAATCTTCTCCTGTGACCTGTAATTATAATATGATCAGTATTTTAGTATCAATGCCATGTGATTAGGAAAGGGAAATAAACATTGAGTTCAAGGGATAAACTTAACGAAAAAACAGTTCTCAGCTTTCTAGTGGTAATGCTTCCTTGGAGAATAAACTAAAGATGTTCAATAAATTAATTCTAAGAAGGCACCATTTATATATTTGGCAATATAATATCATGACGTGAATTTTCCATTTTAGTAGAAAGGCCTTGATATTGGATTTTGGGAAAGCAAAAGTCTAACAACGCACATGAGATGCATGTTCTTTGGAAGTTTAATTGCTTTTAGCAAATAATCATCAGGCACATTTAAACATATTCAGAGAAGAATCTGGTGATGATTATAACTCCTCAATCACACTAAACCATTAATATGGAAACTTCATCAATATATATTCATAAAAAGGCTAGGAAGTCATCTATTGTTGAAAACTCAAAATAGTAATCTCTGTTCAGTGCTTACCACTTTATCGGTAAGAAAAAGAAGATGCTCCACAGACAACACTTCTGCCATAATTGCTCCATTCGTAATAATTACACCTTTTGGTTCTCCAGTTGTTCCACTTGTATACATTATTGTGACAATGTCAGTCCTCTGTTTTGGAGGTAGTTCACAATCTAAATTTCCCTGCGGAAAGGTGAGGAACGAGGATTTTAGATTATTGGAAACCATTGATCCATCATTTACCAACACATAGAAATTATATGATAAAGAAAACAAGTGTTTACAAATTACCAACTGCAAGAATTCTTCCCAAGAATAACAAGATACCCCCAGTCCTTCAGCTTCCTCCTTTTGAGTGCTAGAAATGTTTGCAAAGCTGACAATAGCTGAAAAAAGCAAAAGCATATGAGTGAGTTACAATCTCAGAACTTGCACCTCAAATTCCAAGTTTTAAGGAAATAGCATATGACTTACTTTTTAAATGTGTAGAACAATTTGGAAGGCATGAAAGAACCTGCACAAAGCATCACCATATGAGCAGGACATTTAACAAAACATCAGGGAGAGATAGAGAGAGAGAACTAAAATACCACATATGTATTGGGAAAGAATGTAAGATGGTCATCAAACTAATGAGGATCAAAATATACAAAGGCAAGTTGGTCTTTGTATGAGGAATTGGACAAGGAAGATTTTAGTACCAAAGTATAATGAATTAGTGTCCTTAAACATTTAGGGTGCGTTTGGATGGGGAACTTCAAAGTTCCATGGAACTTATACCATATTAATAAGATATGCACTAAAAACAAAAAATATGGGGATTTTAAGTAGGTGGTTAAGCACTAAAAAACAAAAATATGGGCATTGTAAGCATAACAAACCACTAAACAAGGGACTTTCCAAAGTAACACCTCCATAGGTGTAACTTATAAATCCCATCTATATGCCTTGCATTGTATCATTTGCAAATTCCATGGTAATACTCATTTTTAACTAATTTTACCCAAATTCCATGGAACTTTGAAATTCCCCATTCAAACACACCCTTAAGTAATTATGACTGTCCTGTACAAGGAAGGTAATTATGATTGATCGAAAGATAACTTACAGAAGGGATTTTGTTCTCTTGAACAAAAGCTATTGAAACTTCAGCATGATTGATGATGAACTCAACTGCATTAGGACCTGTAACATGTAAAACCATGAATAGTTAATAGCAAATATCAATCAGACCCAACCACCGTCGTTTAATTGTAATTGTTACTGGAAATGATATTGGGGAAGAAAATGCAAAGAAACTCTGAAACTCATGGCTGTATACGCACAGATAACCATTGACAAAGAGAATGAAAACATACCAAGGGTGTCATACAGTGGAACATACGTTATGGCTTGGCTATTACAGGCCTGTAGACATCAACAAGACACATAAGCATTATACTAAAAAATTAAATCCCATCCGCTACATCACATATAGTTATTCAACCAATCACAAAAGTTGCTCTCAATAATAAAATGCTTCTTCATTCAGTGTTTCCCATGACATGCATAAATACCAAGCCAATCATGAAAACAGGAAATACAGCATTACCTCCATTGCAGTAAGCCACTGGGGGCAGTTTGATCCAAATATACCACAACGATCTCCCTGTAAACATTTAAAAGATACAAAAATATGAAACACCAATCTAAATTTGCTTCCTTTTTTCACAAGAAAAAAAATATATTTTTAGTACCATTTTTACCTCAACTCTAAAGAACAGTGCTTTTCAACATGTCAAACTACAATCAAATTACATTGTAACACAAGAACACATTACTTTATACATACACACATATATATACAAATATATTCTTAACTGGGACGTGACTTACAGGATTGACGCCGCGACTTCTGATGGCAGAACCCATTTTCATGGCTAAATCATAAACCTCTTGGTATGTAAGCCATACATAGGGACCCACCTGTCATTTCCAGTAAACAAATTGAAAAATCGCACTTCGATGATCCTATTGGAAAAAAGAGCTCATGGGTTTCAATGGGTTCGAGCTATTGCTCAAATGGAAGGTACCTTTGTGTCGGTGACTTGACGCCGACCAAGCATTGGATTGTTCGGATACTTCTTAGCAGAGTCACTGCCAGTAAACCCAGAGTTTCAGCCATGATGATGAATGAACTCACGCGACAAATTTGAATCAGAAAATTTGTTTTGAATTGAAAGCTTTTTCAGAAAATTGAATTGCTATTCGAGTGGCAGAGCATCGCTTTTCTGATTCAGGCTTCTGCAGCCTCTCTTCAATCAACACGACATACCGTTTTTATTTGAGCACCATTGAGGGAAGAGACAAAAATGTTGATAAAATAATTGGTAATAATAGGAACAAGTGGCCTATTAGCTCAGCTGGTTAGAGCGTCGTGCTAATAACGCGAAGGTCGCAGGTTCGAGACCTGCATGGGCCAATTTTTATATTTTTTCCTTTATGTTAATTTTTTATATTTTTTCCTCTGTCACTGATTCTGAATTTTAACTGCCTAATTTTCTCGGGATCCAAACAAGCAGCAACCTCTCCATTTCTCAATCTAAACTGCCTTCACTAGAATCCTTTATGATTTTGTCCACTTACTCAGAATCTTAACTGCCAAATTTTCTCAGCATCCAAACAAGCAACAAGCTCTCAATTTAACTGCCTTCACTATAAATATGTGACCCTCAATTTAACGTACATTACTAATTAATTAATCCCATAACGCATAAAAAAAATATCAACATCACAAAACACATGCAACAACAACACCAGCAATAAGTTTGAAAATCATGGGATGATGATTAATTACCTGAAAAACTGCCATGGAGACTCCAACCCCTCCGGCAACTCCATGAGACCATCTTTGGCATAAACACTCCGATACACCGGCCCCGCCGACGGCCTCCCGGGGGCGGCCGGCCTCGATTCCACAACCTTGACTATGAAATCCATCAACCCTTTCGCCCAATATGATAAACAAAGAAGTAAATTCAAGTTGTAGCTTTGTAGATCAAGTTGTATATAATGCAAGGTGGAGAGCTAAGTAGCTTTAATAAGAACGTAAGAAGAAAAACAGAAATAAAGAGAGAGGTGGGGATGAGGTGATAATAAATTGTTGGTTTTTGGTTTTAAAGGGAAGAAAAGAAAGAGAAATCTGTACCAATTAGAGCGGCGTTTATGATGAGGGCTTAGCTAGCTGTATATATATACGAATGCATGTTTTGTGTATAGATTGGTGGGAAATAATAACTCACAAACATGATCCACATTTATAGTGGTAGATGAAGTTTGGTGAGGTACTTGCTACCCTTCTTGGAGTTATTCTTTCCAACTCCAACGCGGTTTTGTCATCAGTACTATTGATTTAGTGGTATTTGAGAGTCGTTATATAGTGGGAGATTTTAAATTTCGCGTTCGATATTCGTAAACAGCAAAATCGATACCTAATATATATATATATTCTTTTTCGAGAAACATGACTATTTCAAGGGTCTTTTTGAAAATTGAGGAGAAAACCCTACCAGATAATCTAAAATGATTATGACCACGTTCGCATAAAAAACTTTATAAAATTTGAACATATCTATAATAAAAATTATTTTTTTACAAGCAATTATGGAGGATAAGTGTTTTTTTATGAAAGTCTCCCCAAATGAACCCTAAGATGGTAAAAACTACTTAAGAAAGAGATTGAGAAATGATTTTGGGTCAATTTATTTTCTTGGGTGAGCTGCCTTTGTGGTTGCATTTTGGTGAAATTGGTTTCTTTCCTCTACAATCACAAAATCTGAAGGATTCTCTCCACTTCGTTGACACAATTTTGTAATTAGTACATTCATATCCAAGCAGGCATGTTAATAGTAATTCTCTCATGCATGGTGATGCCACGTGGATCATGATTCACAAATTCATACAAGATAATCCAGCTAAGTTCACATTGGCTTAAGACCAAGTAGTTGGAAAAGAATGGGTCAAAAAGTAAGATCAATCATTTCTAATTGACCATATTTGCTTTTCTCCTTTTATCATTATTAAGGAAGGATTTCAAGTTTGATTTTTGGAAATATTTAGAAGAGAAAATTGATTTGATCTGTGACAGTGTTTCTCTGCATGAATAAAACTTTATATTTCATTCGGGAAATATTTTAGTGCCATTTTTTTAATTTGAGGAATTTTAATTTCATATGCTTACGTCTTAATCGGCACCGTTCAGTCACTATATTATTATTTCAAAATTATCGCAAAAAAAAAATCAACAAAATTAAAAATTGGTTAATCATTCATATTTGTTAAATAAATTGACAGTATTGATAATAATTAAAATTCTTATAATGTACCGTCTATTTAGTTAACTTTTTACATAGATCGATGATCTTAAAATTATGAATTAGAAGTTAAACGAAACCGATTGTAATACATATACAAGAAACATTCAATAAACAAAAAGAGCAACCGAAGAAGGTCCCTTTAGAGTACGATGCACATATTATTCTTTATGATTCTGTATTGTATATTTTAGATTTCTTATCTTTGATATTGTTATTTTAATATTTGGATATCTTTTGAAATACCATGAGTAGTTTGCCTAAGTATTTTTTATTATGTCTTTATTATTAAGGAATTATAGTTAAATCAATATTGACATGTCTTCATCTCATCCACTAAGGACGAAAGGAACTTGTTAATTTTTTTTATAGGACACATTAGTAAAATTATTTTGACATACATTCAACCCACTTATAATAAAAATTATGTCACCATAAGGAAACTTATAATAACCATGTTTTGGGTTTTTTTTCATAATTTTTATTGTCTAAATATTCATGTGATTGCAACGAAAAATTTGTAAATGACGCCTAGGTTTTAATTAAAAAACAATATCGGCAGTGTGTGAAAACAAATGATATTTTGTTTCTAAATCAAATGCATTCAAGAAATGGAAAACAATTTAAATGTTGCAAAGTCTATATCTGGGTTCCATTTGCAACAATAAATGTGAAATTTTTTTTTTTTGGTAAATATTACGAGGTGTCCCTACATACAATGAGTGGACCTAATCCGCACTAGAGATGGACTTATCCTTGGCCAAAAAGTGCACCCGGTGGTTTCAAACCCTTACCACTTAGAAACAAAGAATTCGCCCTATGAAAATGGCAGTTTGCCAACTACACCATACGTTGTGGTTAACACGAATGTTTCTTCGAACTACGTATATATTGTGCCAAATAAGCTACACCAATAACCATCAACTAAAGTACGAAGTTCTAAAATGCTATCTCTTTAAAAATCTTGTCAAAAAAATGACGAAAAATTGGAAATCCATCCTTCTTATTTTTCTTATAAAATGTAGGGCCGCCCAAGAATGAAAATATCATTTTTCACGGAAATATCGACAGTTAAATTTATGAAAATATCGACGGATATTTCGATATCGATATCGTTGACGCTCAACAAAAAATGTTGGAAATTAAGTCCAAAACTTGAAATTTTTGAATGAAATTTTGGGAAAAACTTAAGCACTCAATAATATGTATATAAGACTAAAAAATTTGAAAGTCTTGGGATACTGCGTGTCAATAACAAAAAAAATAATATTTATATAAGACTAATACATATATCATAGCAATTGAGGGGATATTTTTATTCCCCCTATTTTTATACCAGGACCCTTAAAATACAGGTATATTCACGGAAATATAGCGGATATTTCTTCCTCCTATTTTAATGTCGAGACCCCAAAATACGAATATATCGACGGAAATTTCATGGATATTGCGGATATTTTCATCCATGGAGCCACCAAATAAAAAAAATAAAATTGAAAAAGATAATTGATGTATTCTTCTTGTTAGTCGGGCATGTGGTACTATTTTTCTTTAGCGTGTTTTAAACACCAAGATTTTGATGAAGTCACTGATATTAATTCGATTATTGTAACTTCTTCTATTTAATTGAGGTTTACTTCTTCAAAAGAAAAATGGAAAAGATAAGGTCAATCTCTTTAATTTTTTTTTTAATTACTTTTAACGGTAGTGTTCTTGTCTTATTCACATTTCATTTTTCACAAAAAAACAAACTGTATCAATTTCTTCATAGATAAATCCTAATGAAATTTTCCAAAAGAAAATTCTCTATTTCAACTTGATCCTCCCACATTATATACTTTTCTTGAGGAATTAATGTTAATTTTTTTATTAATTTACAATTTATAGAAATAATTATTTAAAAGTTCCATTAACATTTTATTTTTAAATTTCTTGGTGAAAGAAGTCAAGGAAAATGAAAATATGAATGATGCCAAAGTCGTCTGAAACAACCGTCTATGCAGGTGAGGTTGGGTAGGACAAAATAATTTAAGGTCAAAAAATCAAAATGGTTGGACCTTCTATCTACTTCTTGGATGCAGGCTAAAAAATCCAACCATATCTGCGACTCTCTGTCTTACACGTTTACAAAAGCAACGATCAATCTTCAAACCAACCATCTTTCAGAAATAGTTTGATAACAATTTCGATTTTAATTTTTATAATTAAGATACGAGTAAATGAAATATGAAGGAATGACATAGTGAAAGAAATGGACAAAATGGGAATAAAAAATAGAAAAGCGGAATGGTTATCAAGCATTGATCTATACTTTTTACATATCTCAAGCGCAAAAAAAAAAACTGAAAACAAAAAATGAAAAAGTTTCAAATAAGTCCCGACACGTAAATACTCGAAATGTAGATGCCATGGAAAGATCGATTTAAATTGGTAAGACCACTTATTGATTAATAAACCATAACTCCATGTACCAAACATGGAGTCACACGTAAGTACTCGAAATGTAGTTTTGTATATACCGGTACCAGTGAAGGAGATTTAGGTTAAGTCACACAATGAATCAGTCACTAAATATGTATTGTTATCTACATAGGTCATATAAATTTGTATATGTCGATACCAATGAAGGAGATTTATGCTAAGTCACACAATAAATCAATCACAAAGTATTGCACTTCAAATAGATATATCCTCGTCATGAAAGATAATTGAACTTAAAACCTCTATTAAATAATTAAAAAAAATATCACTAAACTGTCGGTAGTTTAAACCGAATGGTGCTTAAGCCTAATTTCTCATTCATCTAGCAACCCAAATTAAGGTTATTATTATTTTCTGAAAGTCACAATATAATAATAATAAGCAACTGAATTAGGCCAACACTACACTATGGGCCTATGAGCTTCGATTCTGTATTGAAAGGTTCGACGGTCCAAAAGTTCTGTTAAGCCATTTTGTTCTTTCGGGCCTTCTTCATCCATGAGGTATATTCCATTATCTAGAAAATATACTAAGAAGTTTCATCATTCATCCAAGATAATGTCTCATTATGTACTCAGAATACGATTTTGTTTCACTTTGCACTTAAAATCGAGACAACGTTAATTCCGTTGCACTATTTCATTACTCCCATTCAATTCCGTAAAAATTTCTTACGAGGTTATTATATGGCATAACTTTTTATGAAAATTAAGACATTTTGACCTAACGTTGTTCCTATTCTTAGTGCAAAGTGTGACAACTTCATATTTTAAATCCAAAGTGAGATGTCGTATATTGTTTTGAGTACATTTCAAGTACTACGCCTTATAAATGTAGTTGTTTCCTATTCTTTCACCTCGTTTCCTATGATTTGGGCAAGCTTCCTTCTTTAGTAGGGACTCGATTTTAGATAAAGCTTGAGATATTTGTAATTGGATGGAAACAAATTCAATATTACAAGAGAGATTTAAAACACCAAAAATTGACTATACCGCATTTCCCTTCTCAAGAACTAGCAACCACCCACCAAAATTGCAGTTTGACCCACCGCCTTTGACTTTCCCAGTGTCACCAACTCGCCAAAGTCAACAACATGACAGTAAACAATGACAATGACAATGACAAACACTCAGCCCAATCTTGCCCTTCCTCCTTTGTTTGTCTTCCCGAAAAACTAAATCCATCAACTTTCTAAGCCCACGAGAAATTCTGAGATGTAACCGAGTGAGCGCAACTTGCTTTTGTACCGTTCACATGCAAGACTGGTACTAGTCACTAGTCTTCCAGACACCCTTGGTGGGTGTACTCTCTAAAAACAGGAGGTGTATGTAGAAAGTTACCGAAATGTTTTGCTCCGAATAAATAAATGGCGCCAAAATCCATTAAAATCTCGATCTCTCCCATTTATGAGCCTCTCTTTTCAAAACCCAGCTTTCCAGCTTTTGCGTTGTTTTTTATGTTCCTCTAGGGCGCTCCCTCCTCTCTCGTCAATTCTCGGCAATTAATGCCTTCACAACGACTCAACGTCCATTTAATGACCGCAACAGTCCTCATTAACTCTCCGACCCATCTCCCACCGTCCATCGCCTCCCTCCATCTTTCACTCTCCGCCCTCCACGTGTCCCTTAGACAGTTGAACACTCCGATGAGTCCGATGACTCTGCTACTTCTTTTCTTTCTATCTTCGATTAAACCTCTCCGGCGATAACAGCGCCTCTGGGTCCCCGCATCTCAGCCGGCTCGACGAGAAAGCAGAAACCCCCGACGATCTCATGAACATCGGACTCGTCATCGACTTGCTCCGCCGAGACGATCCGGCAGCGCCGCCGCCACCGGAGAATCTCGCGCTGGATTCCGAAAACGGGAAGAAGCCTTTTCGACGGAAGAATGGCGATTTCATGTTTACACCGCCTCTGTATGCTGATCGGAACGAGAAGACCCGAGGCTTGGTCAACGACCCGAACGGCGACGCCCGCTTGCTCCAGAAGCTCCCTCTCCGGTACCTCCACGGCGAGGCAGTCGCCGGCTCCGTCACCATCATTCTATCCGCCGACGCCGAGCTCCGCTCGAATCCGAACGAGTGCGACCGCTTCAGGAAAAAGTCTCCGCCGGTAATCCGGTAATCCTCCCAGTAGTTGGAGCTCCGCCTCGGCGACCGCTCTTCCGGGCACCGTTCGATCTCCGTGATAATCGAATCGGTATCGCGCGGCGCCGGAGCTTCAGCGAGCGGCTCGAGCACGATGCTCCGGAAAACGGCGTCGTCCAGGCTGGGTCGGATCCTGGCAGCCATCAACGGAACGAACGGAGACTCCGGACGGAATATTCCCGCGCGGCAGAGAGGACAGTTGGCGTGGGATCGAAGCCACATGTCGATACAGTCGACGTGAAACACGTGCGAGCAGACCGGAAGCGTGCGAACGTAGTCGTCGGTTTGGAAGTCGATTAAACAAACGGCGCAGTCTTTGGTGAGGAGTCCGGTTTTGGAGGTGTAGAGAGAGAGAGGGATTGTTTTGATGACCGACTCGTCGAGGCCGTAGGGGGAGAACACGTGGAAGGCGAGGTCGGTGGGGTCGAACGACGAGTCGTATGGAGGGGAGTCGACGTGGTAGGAGCGGCGACGGCGGCGGCGCCATCGGTTTTGGAGGCGGATGATTGGGGGGATGACGTGGCGGGAGATGAGGCGGGAGTAAGTGACGATTAGGAAGGCGGTGGCGACAACCACGACCATGGCGATCAACGGCGGGGAGAAGTCGATGGGGTATTTGGAGGGTGGAGATGATGCATGGAGGGAGGTGGTGATGGCGGGAAGGGACTGGGTGGGGGAGGGTGTAGGAGATGGGGATGGAGATGCAGCAGCAACTACCATTTTGAATGTTTGATTATAATGAAGACATGGTTGGTTTTGAAGAGTAGAAGAGTGAAGCTGGGTTTCGGGTTTAATGCGAACGCTTGACTGGTTTAGTTGTTTTGTTCGCTGCCTTTGACACGTTAGCGTCGCTCAATTTAAGGCCGCGCCAGCAGCTACTGCCACTACAGTACTACTCCCTTTCTCTCTTCTGTTATGTTCTTTGTGGATTGTGGACTAATTTCATTCCTTACAAATTCAACTAAACAGAATTAAAAGAAAATTTTGAAAAACCGGTTTGAAAATTCGGTTTTTATTTGTACCGCCCCGATTCGGTTCGATTTGATTTGTGAGTTTTATCATAGGAAAATATTAAAAAGATCATATTTGTAAACTATATATTAATATGGGCAGATTCTATTTGTGTTAAAGTCCTATCTATATTAGTGTGTGATTTACAAATGTAGTATCTCTAGTATTGACATTTATCATATATTATCAATAAGAAAATACTAAAGAGACTATATTTGTAAATCACACATTAATAAAGTGGGACCCTACTTGTGTGGTAGATTCTAAATATATTAGCGTGTAATTTACAAATGTGATATCCTTTTGTCCTTACCAATATATAATGTACAATTAGAAGCCATATATTGATGAAATATATTTCTCTTCTAAATTTGATTCCAATTTCTATCCTCTTTGTGGTCATTTTGGGTCTTTATTCAAGTTTATTTAGGAGGATTGAGTTTAAATTTGGGCGTCAATTAAAAATGAAGATAAATTGAAATCTAATAAAACCGAATCAAAGTTATATGAAATTGATTATAGTATTTGATTTTGTTTTCAAATCTCATGCACCACATGTTAATTAAACGTAAGATCGTTCCTTTTACAAAAGAATGTGAAGAAATGCATTACACATAAAGCTGGTGATGGCCTAGTGGCAATGATAGGAGCAATCTCAAATTTTCTCCTTAAAATCCGTAAAAAGCCCTGTTTTCGTCTTAACAACTCGAAAAAGTCAAATCATTCCAAAACTACCTTTACATTAACAACCAAAATTAAAAACTTCTATCGAAAATTCGGTAGAATCTCCCTAATAAAAGGAGTTAACCAAAATCCAACATGTTAGATAATCCAAGAACCAAATCAATCTCAATCAAACAAACCCATAAAGATAATCAGAGTATATTAGGTCTAGAGTTTTAAGTTCACAGAAATTTAGTGAAATCCTACAAGGTAAGATTATAGTAAAAATGATGCCTCTTATTAATCTCGAAGTCTCTTCACATTAGTGGTCAATAAAACAACATGAAAGCTTACTCCCGTGGATAATGAATAAACAAAAAGAATACTAATGGTAAGTATTTACCCATGTGAACAAGTGAACGTGTAGTTGAAATTGAACCTTGGGCTGGAATCCGGTTCGGCTAGATTAGAATCTTTTGAAACTAACCGAACCGAACCGGAGGTTAAGATTCTCAACGTTATTTGATGCCGAAAACCCCCCAATACAACACAACTAGGGTTTTAGGTTTCTGAACGACAGGCTCTGTTTGGCATACATTTAGTGGGAAGAGAGAACGAATCAGAGACACCAAAATGTTTCCGGGAATGTTTATGAAGAAGCCAGACAAGGCAGAGGCTCTGAAGCAGCTGCGATCCCATGTGACCATGTTCGGGGCTTGGGTCGTCGCCATCCGAGCCACCCCCTACTTTCTTCACCTCCTCTCTGGTGAAAAGGAGGAACTCAAGCTTGAATTTTAATACCCATCTCATTATATAAGGTAATTTGGAGATCCTGGTTTCCTCCCTTTGTTAATTGAATTTTTTTTCTTTTCTGGTTTTCAAATATATGCACTTTTTAGGCTATGCTAAGAGGAGGGTATCTTCTATTTGTTGTTAATATTAGAAATTTATGAATTGTATAATGGTGTGAGTGTCATAATTTACCTCTCCAGGTTGTTTAACTATTAAGGTCTGTAATTTTTTGGGAATATGTTTGGCAGATTATGTTGTTCTTTGGTGAATTGTGTCATTGGTTCGTATGAATTTTGTAATTTCTCGGTAGTTTATAGATTTATGAATTTATATTTTTTGTGCTTTAGTTCTTTGTTGCAGTACTGTAAAAGTGACACATGCATTGCTAATTATGTTAGGAACAAAGTAGGACGAAAATCAAGAATGATGAGTGATTTGGGTTTTAGATGATCTTTGAGTTTGACGAAGAGGAATTGTGTTTCTCTTCTTTTGGTTGTTTAATTTTGACTGCACCGATAACTACCTAAGTTGTAGTGGGAATTTGCTAACCAGATTGACATATGGAATATGAGTTATAGCATAGCAAAGTTAGTGACCGACGAAGTCAAAAATGTTCTTTAGCCAAATAGCAGGTTGATTGAACAAGAAGTTTCATTGAATCAATGATAATTTTCCACGAGTTTTATTTTCTACTTTTCTGTTTACATGTTCATTGTAATAGAGTAACAGTGATTGTTTGCTTTGCTTCTTAAATGTGTGCTACTTGCTATTTGTTATGATTTTTTGTTTTTAGCTTATATTTAGATGGTGTTTTTAGCTTGTATTTAGATGGTGTTTTTAGCTTGCTACTATAATCTGCTCTTTTAGGTTGTTGTGATGTCGACGCCACCGATCTCTACTTCACAATGCTATGAATTACATGTGGGAATCTGCTAGTATAAAACAACCTGTTTCTCTTTCTCAGGAGAGTGACAGGAATAGCATTGTTTTATTGGCAGATTGGCATTTGGCATATGAAGTTAGCGATCAATGGCGTCAAGCAATACACAGTGTATGTTTCAATTTGCCTAGGTACATTGTTATAGCATTTGCCCTTACCCTTGGTGATTCGAACCATCAACAAGTAGTTCATAATTAAGGCTATCTATCTTTGAAAGATATATTATCCCACAAATTTCCAATTTTTCATAATTGAATGATGTTCGGAATCATTTGAATCTTCAAACTGAATTGCTTATTATTGTGTTTCTCCTGTGATGATGCAGTGCCGGTCTAAAACGAGAGGAATTGGCTTCAGATGAAGGCGAGTCATTCAGAACCCCTATGTAGTTTCTTTGTTTACTTCTGTGATGATCTTGGAAACTTGTAAGACAAGTATGCTTCTGAATTATGTTCTTATGGAATTTCAGATTATTGGAGAGCAAAACTTAATTTTTGTTCAATTCTGTCTCATTGCAAGCTTACGTACCATTCTATGGTGAAACTAGTCGGTAATGTTTCAGTGGATACACCTATCTAGAGTCGTCATCTAACAGTGCAGGAATTGGTTTTTTTTTTTTTGATAAATACCACGAGGCATTCTCATACCTGAAGAGTGGGCTTAATCCCCGTTCAAGGTGCGACTTGCCCCTCACTAGAATTAGTTTTTTATAAACATCCAAATTTACATCGTCGGATGATGAATTCATCAGATGGATGAACCCACGGAATCACCACCTGTAACTAGTGTTCTTGATGAACATTTTTAACGTCTAATCTAAAAGTGCTTGACATTGTTAAAGCCGACCCACAAACCGCACCCTCACGTTGCCCTCCACTTGAATTTTCATGAAGGATCAAGAACAGCAACCAAACATATTTAATGAAGCAAAGATGTTATAGTCCAGCTTTAATGCCTACTTTCTCCAAATACCCAATAAGAAAACCAAACCATAATGAAGTGAATTTAGTTCGGTTTGATTCGATATAAAATCAATTTATAATCGAAATATCTCATTAAGTTCTTAAAATAACTAAACATAATGGATTTTAAATATGTAAATATAATACCAACGAAATGAATTTGAAATGATTATATGCACGAGGTTATTTAAAATTCATTGATTTTCTTTCATTTTTCTTCATATTCTTGGCTATTTAGCATATATACTAATATTTTAATCAACAAATTTTGTTTTATTATCAAATTGAAATTCCTTTTAAAAACAAACGGAACATAATAGTTTTTTTTTTCAACCAGTTTGATACCAAATTTTTTTTTTTGGTAAATACCACGAGATGTTCCTACGCCCGAAGAGTGGGCCTAATCCCCACTCAGAGTGCAGTTTGCCCATCGTCACAAAATACTCCCAACAAATTTCGAACTCTTGCCAGTTAAGCTTGATACCAACTTCAACTTAACATCCATCCACCCTTTTTATCTTTCTAGTTTTAATATTTATAAATTTATTTTTGATAATTATCCTCCTATTTTTTGTTTGTTTAGATATTTCAGGGCACTAGAAGTAGAGCTACCAACTAACTAGATGATGCATGTCTTGGTCATTTTTTTTTGAAAAAATGAAAGTTAACGAGGCTGCAAGTTTTGACTAGTGATATCTCAATACACAACTTTTAGAAAATTGGAAACCACCGAGGTAGTCCAAGTAGTAAGGACATAAGTTTGAGATGTCCTATATTTAAGTTCGATTCTTCTTATGTTATTCTTATTGATTCTCCTAATTAATAAAATTTCTTTAAAAAGTTCGTATTTAATAAAGAGCATAAAATAAATTTTTTTTTCGTTACGAGAGCATAAAATAAGTACCATCTCACAAAATAATTCTACATTTTGCCCCAGTATTTTTTAAATAAAAAAAAAATCGACATATTTTTCAAATATGACCCATTTTTCATATTTTAACCGTATGAGAACAATATCCAACTTGTCTTGGTAGCTTATAAAAAATATATAGCAGAATTAACAAAATAAAAAATCAACTATATATGGCATGGCCTATTCAATACATAGAATTCCATTAATCGACAAAATAAATTTGAAATATTCGTGTATATCATAGAATTCAACTTTCTAGAGCTAACTCGTGGATCTGTCGAGTTCCACTTTGTTTTACAACAGTGTGAAAAAATACACAGTAAAAGGCATCTCAGAGCCGACACCTCCAAGTCCAACTGTTGTCTTTCCAATCAGTTTCGTCCATTGAGACAATGCCACCCAAGTACAAAAAACAAAGTGATGCGGCCAAGTGTCAAAATCCAGCATAATTAAAGCAAGCCGACATCATTGTTATTCAATCACCATTTAATTTAATTACAACAAACATCTCCTCCCCACAACTCCAAACTCCCACCTCAAAATTTTCCCAGAAACCAATCAGAATTGCATCATGAAGAGCTTCTTAGCGAGCATCATCTTCTAAGCCCTTCAATTTTCTTCTTGTTCTCTGTTGAGGATTCTGATATTGTGGGGGGTCAAATCTGTCAATGAAAGAAAGTGATGTTCAAATCTTGATGACAAGTTTGAGAATTGAAGGGCTAAGATGAGGGGATGGATGAGATTCCTGGGTCTGTAGGGACCAGTGCTAGCTTCTCTTTGAGATTGGGTCAGGCCATCTTCTCCTGTGCTTCTCTTCTCTTCATGTCTTTGGGGGTTGAGTTCTACAGCTACACTGCTTTCTGGTAATTTTTCTTCTTCTTCTTCTTTCTTTCTTTCTAAATTTGAAATATTTACATGCCTCAATTGGATGATTGATTTTGTTTCATGATGATGAAAGTGTAAAATGGAAGTTGCTTATAGTGCAGTGGAACTCAATTTTAAGATTCACTTAGAAAATTGGAAAATACTAATAGATTTGATTACCCTTTAAGATCTTCTTTTCCTGTTCTTAAATTGTGAATTTGATCAATCTTGGTTGTGAAAACATTTTTAACAATTTTCACTCTTCGCTTTTCTCGACTGTGGAACACTGGATTATCCGTGACCTACGCCGAGGAGGTATTGACTATTGACGGATTCCATTCTTCCGTTTGTTTCTGGCCATTGATTTTACTTTTATTTATTTAATTTGACGACTAAAATAAATTTACTTCACTTTGATTTATTGACTAAAATAAATAGGAGAAAAAAGAAGTTTAAAAACCAATCCCATTAACATATTACGTAAGAATACATTCATTTTTTTCGTTACATTGGAAGAAATCGAACACTCTGACTCTATAGGGACATGCCTTGTAAATATTAGATATACATGAATAAGTTTGTTTAAGTATCAAATTCTACCCATAACAGGTACGTAGCAAATAACAAACGAACTTTGGCATACTAGGGGGAAGTATCAAATTCTCTAATGCTAGATAACCAAACTTGGAGTTCATATTCCAAAAACACACTAACCGGACAGGAAAAAAACCCAGTAAACGTAGTTAATGAGAGTTGTCTTCTTGTAACCCTGTCTTGTCTCTCAATCTTGAATATTGCAAAGCACAAATTTAATCTTCCTCCTGCATTCTTATATTCCAGCTACTTGGTAACAATCATGGGTCTGGTTATACCATGGAGTTTCACATTGGCATTGGTGGATGGCTACTCGGTTCTTGTCAAATGCCCTCTTCGCCAGCCCGGGATTCTGCTCATCATTGTTGTAGGAGATTGGGTAAGCTGTGAACCACCATTCTGATACAGGTACATCCATGAACACCCATTCATCACCAACTTTATGTGACCGATTCAAAATTTTTCTCAACAGATATTATCGATTCTCACCCTAGCTGCAGCTTGCTCCACGGCTAGTGTTATTGACATCTTGCTCCACGCAAATGGCCCTTACTGCCCTCCGAAGTTCTGCAGTAGATATAAGATATCCGCTGCCATGGCTTTCATGTCGTGGTTTCTGTCTTTGGCTTCATCTCTTTTCAATCTTTGGTTGCTTCCCTCTTTGCGATCCATATAGGTATAGCTTGGCTTCCAATGCAGAAAATTGTGATGCATATCAATGTATTCCACATTATTTGTAAACACTAACCATAGGTTAGTAGTGTTCAAATCTTAAACAAACAACTGTAAATCATGAATAAAGTGATATTCCTTGATCAGCATACCTTCTGTGTCAATGTGTTACTCATTGTATGAAGGATATCAACTAAGTATTCTGTGTCAATGTGTTACTCTTTGTACAAAGGAGATCAAGCTTAGTTGATATCAACTAACCCGGCTTCACATACTCAGAACTGAACCCATCTGCCGAGTTCATGAGTACCGGAAGTAGGAACCCTAGGGATCCAACCGAACAGAATAGCCCAATCTGGTATGCTGGCTGCATAAAGCAAAGGAGCATCTTTGGCAACCCTTCAAGGTAAGATCGTACCTGCAATTCATAACCCACAATCTTGTATTTTGACCATTGAAAACCTTTGCTGTTGTCCATCATCCAAACATAGATTCATCCGCCTTGTAGTTTCAAGACGTTTTCAATTGTTTCTGTGTCGAAAAGGGTTCAGCAACTCAGACATCGAAAGGCCTGTTAACAAACAAGTTCTCTATAATCTAATCCCCATTTCCATTCCCACACCTCTGAGTATCCACCATTTCATTCCTCAACCTTTCTGCAACTTCCTTGTTCCCTTGTTTCATATAGCCGCTTATAAATGCACTATAGATCTCAGAATTCGGTTTAAACCCCTTTCCCACCATCTCAGCCTGAAGCTTCAGCGCTTCTTCCAACTTCCCCTCCTCGCACAACCCTCTTATCACAAACTCATAACTCTTCTCAGTTGGACAAAAATCAAAATCCACCATTGCACCTCTCATAACCTTTAAAGCTTCTAAAACCCTACTCTCATCACAAAGCCCTCGAATCAACGCATCCATTGTCGAACCGTCTGGCCTAAAACCCTTCCTACGCATGTCCTTATACACCAGCATAGCAGAACCAAGGTTTCCTATTTTACAGTAGCCAGTAATAAGATGCTCATAAGTAGCATCAGTACTTTCTACTCCATTCAATCCCATTTCTTTGAAGAACTCTTCAGCCATTTCAATCTCTCCAATTTTGCAAAACGCACCAATCATAGTGTTATAAGCAACAGCATCAGGTTCGACACTCTTAGCTCTCATTTCTTTCCACAACTCCTTTGCTTCACTCATTTTCTCTTCCTCACAATAAGTTGCCATCAAAATACTATAACTACAACCATTAGGACAGCAATTCAAATCCTCCATTTGGCCCCAAATCTCCTTCACCTTCTCCACAGTACCATCTTGATAAAAACCCAACATCAATGCATTGAAAGTTTCCACCTTGGGGCTAATTCTAGAAACGCTTTTCACATTTTGCTCTAAATTTACAGAATCCAATCCAAAAATCTCCCTATAAATCTCATAACCAGCATACGCACCTTGACGCTGCGAAACGAGACGAATCAGAGCATTGCAGGTGCTCAATGCTGGACTAATCCCACGAGATAATAACATTCGCACAATCTGTATTGATGGGTCGATTTTCTTTGACTCCAAACAAGCTTTGATCAGCAAATCGAACACAAACGGTGCCGACCCACATTGCCTGTACGTCTTCACCAGGCTTTCGAACACTTTCAACGGCTCGGATTCATGGTTTTCGAGATTTTCGGACTCGGAGACCCGAATGGAGCTCCGAATAAGTTCATAGGCTTGGGACCTGAGGCGGGCTCGAGCGAGGATGTGGATGATGATGGAGTGGGATTGGAGGTTGTGGTTGCAGAGGGACTTCTGTTGGGTCCAGAGGAAGAAGCGGAGGGCAAGACGGGGATTGTTTTTTATTAGGAGGACAATTTGGGAAAAGTCATATGGATCGAAGCCGTTGGGGTAGAGCGAGCGGAGGTAGCCCCAGCGAGTGTTGGAGCGGAGGTGGGTTAGGATGGAGACGACGTCTGAGATTACGGGGTTGGTTTGTGATGGGGTTTGATCGGACGGTGGGGAAGAGGAAAAGTGGGAGAGGGAGAGGGAGAGGGGGAGGGGTTTGGGTTTTGTTGCAGGGAAAAGACTGCGTCTGAGGATTTGAAAAGCCATAGAAACCAGGGAGTGAGAGCGAGGGAGTAGAGAAGGAGGAGGTGGGTAGTGGGCCTGCAAAGTCCCATAGACCATAGATATTGCAGAGAGAGGCCCATTAAATGATAGGATGGGCTTCCATATTTTTTTTTTGTCAAAGCATGGGCTTCCATGTCGGCTTTGGTTGTATCGAAGACCTTATATGTGGAAATTGAAATATTGAGTTTGTGGGGTACACGACCTTTATATAGACGCCAAATTAATCAACCGATGTAAATTTATATTGAGTTTACGGTGAAGCTGAGTTAAAATTACCAAGCAAACAATAGTTCCGATAGCATGCTCCCTGTATCCTTACTAATATTGTCCACTCCAAACTCCAACGACGATGTTAGGCTCCTTACTATTCTTATGTTTCACTATGCGAGTTGCTGCCAAGGATAGGAGTTGACTTAGAGTATTTTCAACTCAGTTCGACCATAAATTCAATCGGGTTGATGAATTTAATGCTCATTAATGGCATCCAAGGATGCTTTTATTTTTCAAATAAGAGAGGTTTATTAACTAATTCATCCAAATCTTAACACACAGAATAATAATAATGTATGACAATATTCTGAATACACTTAAAAAAGGTTTTTCAACATTATACCCCACTTATAATTTTGAAGTGTAGAATGAAGTCGAACTTTTAGATTCTTTCCAACGTGATAGGAATTTAATGAATTAGCCAAGAAAGAAATTTATTCTTCCAATCTTACTAAACGGTGGGATTAGAAATGAAAATGATTTTTTTTTTATGATCAATTCATATTTTATCTTGAATTTAAAAAAGTTAACGACTCAAAACACGAAATGTGACCTAAAAGAGGGCATGAATGACATGGAAGGCTAGATGCATGAAGAGACATGAAAGTGAAAACTCAAGAAAGAACCACATTCACATTCATTGTTCCCTAGCAAGTACAACCACTTGGATTTGGATATGGATAAATAATGACGACGTATATATTTTGGAATATTCCAGATGTTTCTTCGTACCAAAAGAAATAGAAACAAAAGTGCAAGAAAAAGGAAAAGAAGAAGAAAGTAAACTACCTTCATATTATTGGTTAACCCAAGTATTTGATTCCCAATTCTTGATCTTGTTAGTCAATTTTCAGTACTATCATTGGCAGGGCACCATGAAATTCAAGGACTCTTTAGTCATTGAACTTTGGTTCATAGATAGTTTCATTACAGAATGATATTGAGGGAGGAGATATATACGTACGTACACTTGGTAACAATTTCGTTCTTTATTATCTTTGAATCCGAATATTGAAACCTCCCACGACACAATGTATAGGATTATACATATCACTAGATTAATAGTACTAGTGACATAGATTGTCAAGGAAAATACTTGAATCCGCTCTAGGGTGGATGTGTTCATTCCTCCAATAGATTATTACTGAATTTTCGATATGTATTACGTGTGATAATCGTAACGGTAAGTTATTAAACATCATGCAAAGATCATTTTTATTTAATGATTGATTGAGAATCAATTATATTAATATTGATATAATCGGAATGGTAATTTCGATATTATTGATTAAATTTTTATTTTTATTTTCATTTTTAATGGTGATGCATATTGATTGATTGAGAATCAGTTCGATCTATATGAGATTGATAACAATCATGGGGTGATATATAGTACATATGGCCACCTTGCTAGTTGAAGAAGATGGATATAGCATGCATGCCAAGCAACTCTCAAGTAGAAGGCAAATATTGGAAGACTTGTGGGCTTCAAAAATAAAACTTATCCAAGGAAAGGCGAATTGGTTCCCCGCCACGCCATGCATTCCATCGTTTTCGAAGGAAATATCGGTTCTCTTTTTACATCCGAGTTTGAATTTATTTTTCAGAAAATTAATTAATTTTAAATTAAAATGAAGTTTATATATACATATATATATATATATATATATATATATATATATATATATATCCAAAATAATTGGGTTTCAAGAATATAATGGTGATCACGGCCTGCTTTTTAGATGCCAAGCTCTCTTAATTATACCATGATGAAAATTATTCTAAAGTTTTTACGATAAGTGCATGATTCCTTTAGTAATTAGTCTTCCTTAATCCTTTATTATATATATACCTAAACGTACAAATTCTAAAATATTCTTGCTAAAAATATTGTTAATTCCTACAATTATTCCCACATATAGTTATTGAATCATATTCCTAATTAATGATATTTTTAAGGAACTGAATATCCAAGAGAAAATAGTTTTTGCCAATTTATTCAAGAAAATCTCCAAAATTATATCTAACAATTTTAAGTAATAAAAAGATTGCTTCAGTCTCATACATGAGCTACATAAATTAATGAGCATAATGGCCCTATTGTTCGAAAGGAGTAAACCTGAAATGTCGCGGAATACTGGAAATTGCTTGAGGCATACGCTTTTTTAAATTTAAAAACGTGATGATTATTGTCGAATTTGTAAACTTCTATTATAAAAAATGCAATCGATATTCAATATATAAGTCCCGCCAATATTTAAACAAAAAATAAATAAAATTCTGTCTAGTTTGCTTTCTATTTTTCTCTTTTAGGCATCCCCATTTTTTGTGTACGAAATTATTAACTAAAGGAGGACAAAAAGATATAAATATAAAGTTCAAATTCGTATATATTCTCATTTGACAAGACCTAATACATGCTCCTTATGTCTGTCCTTTACCCTCTTGACCACCATTAGCCACCATCACCCACCATCCCAAAGCATATAATTCCCTCCATTATTGCTTCACCCACAAGCTAAGAAATAATTACTTTACTCATAATCTCTCCTCAATAACCCGCCCTTTATATATTGGGTTTAATTTCTTGACTAGTCCAAGTCACAATATTATTATTAAGTCCTAGCTAGCTAGCTTGCCATCCCACAAGCCATGAAATATAGTGAAATATCCCACTTCAGCCACCCCCAACACCAA
The DNA here is from genome assembly GCA_037349345.1 of Oemleria cerasiformis. Lineage (NCBI taxonomy): Eukaryota > Viridiplantae > Streptophyta > Magnoliopsida > Rosales > Rosaceae > Oemleria > Oemleria cerasiformis. Next base: position 1,171,122 of record JAZGTL010000034.1, read on the forward strand.
CTCAAATTCGAGTACAAAGAAATTCCGTTCAAGTGTGACGGATGCAAGGAGGTCGGAATAGGCTCGCGCTATAGATGCGCGACTTGTGACTTCGACCTCCACATGCACTGTGCCATACCCTCCCCTTCCATCGTCCACCCTTTCTACACAAAATGCTCCTTCCGATTCCTCTCTAGGCCACCGGGGGACAAGCCCCGGTTTTGCAACGCGTGTGAGAAGGACATAACCGGATTTGTGTACCATTGCAATTCGTGTGGATTCGACCTCCACCCGTGTTGCGCGAAGCTCCCCATGGTGCTCGATGACGGGGAGGTGAAGTTGTATTTGTACCGGAAAGTGAGTAGCTCTTGTCACCGGTGTGGGAGGAAAGGGAGGAGTTGGAGTTATAGGTCAAAATGCAAGAAGTACAATTTGCATGTGGCTTGTGTGAAGGAAATGCTTGTGGAAACTTGGCATGAGTTTTTGGGGTCACATCAAGGGAATAAATGTAATAGTAGGAAATTGGAGATGACTAGAATCCCTAGCCTCAAGAATACTCTTCAAACTCATCATCACAAGGGCAAAGGTAAAGTGAAAAAGTGTTGTGAGATGGCTGGATTGGCTGTGCAATTTGTGATCTCTGCTGTGTTAGGTGATCCAACGACTCTCATTGCTGGGGTTATCGGGTCGTTTATGTCACGAGCTTGATGGCTAATGGAACGACCCGATAATACCCTAGTATGACAATATTTAGTGGGTGATCCATAATCATGTAATGTTAATTAATAAATTGATAAATTGATTCCAGGAAAAAAAAAATAATAAATTGATTAGTTATCTAATAGTCAAATTTGTAAATAGTGTTATTGTGTTTTATAAATAAAACTTGTAGTGGGCTAGCTTGTAACTTTATGTAAGTTTTTTTTTTCTTTATGCAAGTCTTTATTTTGTCCCTCATGAAAAAAGAAAAAGCTTACCAAGTTAGGATAAATTAACATGGTTCTACTGATCAGCTATAGTGAGGTTTTTTTTACCCTCCATTAAAAATCGAATTTAAAATATGGTAGACCATTAGGGTATGTTTGGATGAGGAATTTCAAGTTCCATGGAATATAAGCAAAATTAATTTAAAATGAGGAACTTGAAAGTTCCAAGGAATTTGCAAATGATTAGATGCAAGGCATATAGTTGGGATTTGTAAGTTCCACCTATGGAGGTGTTACTTTAGAAATCCCTTGTTTAGTGGATTGTTATGCTCATATGATTCACGTGCTTCCTTATCACTTGCTTAACTACCTACTTACGTACAATGCCCATATTTTTTTATTTTTTAGTGCATTTATTTGTAATATAGCCTAAATTCCATGGAACTTTGAAGTTTCTCATCCAAATGTACCCTTAATATTAGTGACAACGGTTAGCTGCGAACGTGGATAGAAAATGAAGTTAAAAGGCTTATTTGATCTCATTCTTAATTTGAAAATGTCTTATGCTAATTGGAAATATTGATTTTTATTGTTCGTGAATTGTAGTAATTAAAGTGATATTTTTTTTTCTTCGACCTTTTAAAAATCTCTAGAAATTGGTTAAGGAGGCTGTTTGTTAAATCTAATCTAGCTGATACCTACTTGGCGGCTCTGTTGAAACTCCCTTGTGTATCATTTGAATCACAAGTCCCCGATCACTAGCATGTTTGTTGTCTCAATAATATTCTTGGCCCCCTGGAACTTGTATGTAGTGAAAGTATTCCGTATTCTCAGTCCTTGCAAACAATAGTGGCAAAATTCCTTATTAGATTACACATTATTAATTGATAATATTTGCCTTTCATTTTAAGGTGAATATATCTGTGCACTTTCTTCATAATTGATTATTGGATGTTCGCTTATCCAATGAAATAATCAGAGTCTTTAAATTTTAAAACATTATATAAAAATTATTTCTATTGAAAATCAATCAACTTCAAAATTGTTTGGCAATTCTTATGTATAAAAAAAAAATCAAGGATTTTAATAATATAGCTTGCCCTTGTGCTACAAATAATATATCACTTAAGTCAGTCACGGACTTCAACAAATTGAATCATGTTTAAAATATGCTCACCGTACGTTAAATCATGTTAAATATAATTTGGATGGGAGTCTACTATATAAACTTAAAATGAATTTGCATTGGGACCCAGATAATGAATAATTTTAAGGTCTAATTTGCTTACTGTATTATTTTATTTATTTATAATACGTTTGTATTTTTTTTTGCCACATAATACGTTTGTATTTTTTTTTATATATAATATTCAAATATATACCATTTCGTCAACTTATATTATAATAGGTAAATTGAAAGTACCACGTGGTTTATTTAGATGTATTCAAACCACCATAATACGTTTGTATTTTTTTTTATATAGAGTATTCAAATATATACAATTTCGTCAACTTATATTATAATAGGTAAATTGAAAGCACCACGTGGTTTATTTAGATGTATTCAAACCACCATAATACGTTTGTATTTTTTTTTATATATAGTATTCAAATATATACCATTTCATCCACTTATATTATAATAGGTAAATTGAAAGCACCACGTGGTTTATTTAGATGTATTCAAACCACCAAGGTGTACGTGGTGTTTTTGTTTTTGGAAGATACAATACTCTTTTTCTGTATATATACAAGAATGTTGGGAAAATAAATTATAGATATTGAGTATCAACCTCATTTTTTAAGAGAGTCGAATTCGAGGACTTTGACTGCACACTAAACCAAATTCAAAACAAAAACAAACTAAACCGCAATAGCTTAACGACAAAAACATCGAGTATTTTTTTTTTGAAACAATGATATGGATCGAGAGAAGAACATTAAATAATAAACATTAGATATCGATATTATTTTTTACGAAAATTGAATCTGAAACCTCTCACATAACGTGTGAAGAAGCATATGTATGTAACACTTAATACCATAGAGTAAAAAGTAACAAAACATCAAGTATTAGATTCACATATTATGTATAACACATACATGTGCATTTATTTTTACTAACATATTAATTATTTCGTCCAAGAGTAAACCGTATATATATATATATATATATATATATATATATATATATATATATATACACGCGTGACACACAACTTTCTCCCCAAGAAGGTGCATGTTGACAGAAATACGGTCCAACAAAATGGCGACTCATCCAAAGTTAACAGAAAAAAAAATTAGCCTAACCACATTTAAATATATGTCCCATCACTTAAAAATTAATAATTAACATTAATTATTCGATTAATCGACAACATAAGCGCGTGAGTCTTCCTATATTTAACTTCCAAAAATCCAATTAATCATCGATCAATCATCATAACACGAGTCATTTTCCAAATGGGTATTTGCAGTTCATGCAATTCATCATCAGCAACCTCGGTGGCCACAGCAATGGTGATTCTCCAAGATGGCCAGCTTCAAGAGTTCTCAACCCCAGTTAGGGTTTCGCACGTGCTGCAGAAGAGTCTCACGTGTTTCTTGTGTGACTCGGATGACATGGATTTTGGAGGCTTTGTTCGTGGTGTTCATGGGGATGAGGAGCTTCAGTTGGGTCAGATTTATTTTGTGTTGCCGTTGAGCTGGCTGAACAAGGCGCTTCCGGCGGAGGAGATGGCGGCTCTGGCTGTTAGGGCAAGCTTGGCGCTTAGGACGATGCGGAGGAGGCGACGGTTTGGGTGTGGGTGTAAAAGGGTTAATCAAGTTGTGTTTACCATTAGCAAGGATGTCAAGCCTAGTTGGATGGGCAGTGGCGGAAGCGGAGGCGGAGGTTATCGACAAAATGTGAGAAGGAGAAGAGGACGAGGCGACGGCCGGCGAGGTGGTGACCGGTTTATGACAAAGTTGAGTGTAATTTTGGAGGATGAGGATTGATCACCATGAAATACATGTGCTTTTTAATTGTTTTAGTGAATGTACTTTTTTCGATAATTTAGAAAATCGTACAACATGGATGCATGATAGGATGAAATAAACTGAATGTATTATTGTGTTTTGTTCACTTTTTGTTTTTGTATCGAGGGAACTACATAGTGTATGTTAATCAGATTGACTCACTTTTTTTAGGTAAAATTTCGTCACACATTTTCAACGTTACAATGAATATAGTGGCAAAATCATAAATTTACGGAGAAACGAAAATATCAAACAGCTGAACTTTAGATTTCAGTTAATCCGACCTCAAACCTTCAACCAACTACACTACACTTTTGAGGGTAGTAGTAAACTAATTTGATCATAAATTGAGGGATGTTGCGTGCGCACATTATTAAGATGCTAATTGTAGTATTACTCTTCCTCTATTAATTATGCTTCAAGACAAAGCAAGGTAGAAATTGAAGCAATCTCAAAAGTCCGATGGAGATGCTATAAGCTTCTTCTTTTTTTCCAAACAAAATGAAATTTCATAGAAACGAAATGGAAAATTGCTGAGAGAATTATAGTGTACGTTTATTGCATCGTTAATATTTTGTCGGAACTTGAGATCTTATAGTTCTTAATGTATTTGTAGAGATACCCACACTCAAATATTTTACTATAAGTGACACAATATATTTGATTGATTGAAATTAATATGAAGATTAGTAATGACATAATCAGGGATATATATCTAATCAATCTCCAATTTGTGGCTAACCTTACTCAAATGGTGCCTCAAATGATCGCGAGCCTCTACATTTAGCATATGCACATTTACGTGCATTTACATAAATCTTAACCATTAGATGTATTTTATGGTATTTAATGACTCCACATCACATTTATTACATTAGACTAAAACTAACCTTGATGCATCCTATCACTTCTATATATTTTATTTTTATTTTTTCATTTCAAATAAAATCTAAAAAGAAATAGTATCACATCAAACATCAATCACTAAAGAAGCCGAAATGGAAAAAATAATGAAATCTATGGAGGGTATGCTGCTAGCCCCAGTCATGAAAATGTATTCAAGAGATGATTTGATGAACAAGAACAATTTTGGTGGCCAAGATGCCGATGATGAAGATGATCGATGACGATGATGAGACTCAGTTTCCCTCGAATTTAGGAAAAATTATGAGAGAAAAAGAAAATGTAAATAGCGGTTTGAAACAGACGCTCACGAACGGAATTGTGAAGACCAGGGAGACACTAAAGAAGCATGCAAACCGAGTCTCTAACTGGTTGCGGCAAACACATGGAAGGGACTGAAGAAGACATGCTCAAAGAAGAGTATAAAGGCCAACAAGGCAGAGCTTTACTAGAACACAGAATTACAAGGAGTTAGGGCCCGTTTGGAAGCAAGGATTTGGATTTGGACTTGGATTTCAAATCCCTTAATTTGAAATTCTTTTGTTTGACAACATAAATATTTGTTTGTGGATTTGAAATTTCTTCATTTAAAATCAATTATTTAGCAAAATTTTTATTTGTAAGGATTTGAATTGAGAATTTCAAATAAGTAATTTCATTACAAAAATTGAAAATAATAATGTCAAAATGACTCATTATTTATTTAGCTAAATGAATATTATTAATAATCATAACCATTAATACATAGTTAACCGCGTAAATAATTGTTTTTTAATTTTTGTTTCGTTTTAATTTTTTTGAAATATTAAGTTAACTAAAAATAATAATATAAATTTAAACTGAAGCGTGATAATATTTACATTTACTTTCCATACCTTATTCCTATGTTTTACACTAGTTAGTAGAATTGGTCGTTTTAACGTGTTGAGAGCAATTTTTGTGAGAAATTGCCCATAAAGGTTTTTAGAATTTTATGGCTCATAATTTCGAGTTTCTGGAGAATGAGCTATATTTTCTTGGAAAGCTCTGTAAGTCTAGTTTCTAGAGAATTTTATGGCCCAGGATTTTGAGTTTTCTAGGGTGCGTTACATCAATTTTAGTACCAGTGACTCAGTGCTGAAATTGTTAGCGACTCTTGACAAATTGACATTGCAAGTTACCAATCTTGGTAAGCAAAGCTTTTGGACGATTCTTGGGTAATTAAGGGGAACCAAAATCTTTTGTTAATTAAATTATTATTCAATTAAAGGCCACCGAAATCTTGTGCTAATTCAATTATTAGTCCGTTAGAACAATAAGATCAAAAAATTTGAATAAAATGGTGGTTTTTAAACATCACGTGAAGGTTTATAACTTACATAATGATTGATAGAGAGAGAAGAGGTGAGCAGAGGAGGAGGAAAGAGAAGTATGGGTGGTAGAGGAGGAGGAGGAGGAGAGAAATGGGCGACAAAGGTGAAGAAGAGAGAAATATGAGATGACACAGGGGAAGAGAGAAGAGGAACAAAGAAGGATGAAAAAAAGAGAAATATGAAAAACAAATGATGAAAAAAATTGAAAAAAAAATAGAAGGATGGAAATAAAAAAGAATGAAAAAAATAAATAGGAAAAAAATGATGAAAGAAAAGGATGAAAAAAAAAAACAAAATGATGAAAGGAAGAGAAAAAAAAATAGAAGGACGAAAAAAAAAAGATAAAAAAATAAAAAAAAAAGATGTTTTTTGCCAAGAGATGCTAGAAAAAGAAAAGATGAAAAAATAGAGCATGGAAAAAAGGATGAAAAAAAAAGGATGGAAAAAAAAAATGAAAATAAAGATGTTTTATTTTTTCTGAAAATAAAAAGGGGAAAGAAAAGATGTGGATTTGTCAAATGACTAGTTTTAAAATGGATTTGAAATTTTAAAATTTGGTCTTATGAATTCCATAGAAGATTTGGGCCATATCTAAATCTTCATAATAAATAATTATTCAAATAGATAAATTTGGATTTGAAAGCTCAAATCCAAATCCAAATTCAAATCCATAGCTATCCAAACGGACATTTAAAGAAATTTTATTAGATTTTTGTGTTTTTGTTAATTGTATCAATATAGTTTTGATATTCAAGTAGGAAGTGGAGTAAAAGTTAAAAGTAAATTTGCTGGAGATTTTCCTTTTTATTGATTTCAAATCAAACATCAATCACCACTTCCTTCCAATATTATTGTAATTTGTCTAGTAGTACGGTGACGCTGGTGAATATTTTGGTGTTGATTTTAAACAAAGATGAGAGGGGAATGCGATGGAGAGACGGCGACGGTGGAGAGATAGAGACGGCGACCGGGAGACAGAGACGACAAGTGCGGCATGAGAAAGAGACAACAACAGCGACCGGGGAAAGAGACAGCAACAGCGGCCGGGGAAAGAGGTAGCAATGGCGGCTAGGGGAGAGAGAGATGACGACAACGACCTGGGAGAGAGACGGCAACAATGGCCAGGGAAAGAGGCATCAACGTCTGACGGGGGAGAGAGAGACGACGACGATGGGCGAAAACCGGGGGTAGTACGGCCTCAGAAGGGCTGAAGATGAGAGAGGGAGTTGCGCTATTCCAGGGATACCTTTTTTCTTTTCTTTTTGAAATGAAATAAATAAATAAAATAAAATAAGTGATAGGATACATCAAAGTTAGTTTTAGTCTAATGTAATTATTGGGATGTGGTGTCATTAAAAATCATAAGATGCATCTAATGGTTAAGATTTATGTAAATGCACGTAAATGTCCATATGCTAAATGCAGAGGCTTGCGTTCCTTAATCAAACCTACAATGTATCCAAGACCCTCCTCCATATGAGCAATAAATGAATTTCTCCATAAATATGGAGGAATTTTTGTATGCAATGCTTAACAAAAAAGAAAATTTGCATGTGATGGCAATGCCGACCACAAGTTATATATATATATATATTCATCTACTCGTCATAATTTTAAATAATATTAATTATATAATAAAAATTATAAATACATAAAAAAATATATCTAATATTTGAATTATTATTTTCTTATTTTGTTTGTTACTTTTTTTTTCTTCAAATTAAGTTAAAAATGCATGTAAAAAAAAATCGACATATCTTAATTATTAAATAATCAAATCAAATTAAACATTTGGTTTTATACAACGATATAATTAGGCGAGGATGATGTTATACACATTAATTTCATATTGGTCTCGTTCTTTACGAGAATCGAACTTTAGACTTCCGACATAGTATGTGAATACATTAAATCGTAATATATACAAGTGGCAATCACATTAAATTACACTTAAAGTCCCATCATTTTTAAACAAGCTAGTCAAACTTAAACATTATATAGAGCTAGTAGTTAGCTTAATTCAACTTGTTTACAGCCCTATTGATAGGATCTGTTTAAGTTACCTATTAATTAATTAACCTTTTAATTGACTTTTATTCTATTTTATAGAACGATATTCTACTTAAGATCGATTGTGTGAATTTGAATTCATTTACACATGCAATAAACTAGTATGATAAGTATTGAACTCAATGTAAATATAAGTTGTCATTTCATTCATATGAATCAAACCTGAGACTTTCGATCGCTACTAAGGACTGAAAAAGAGTACCACTTTTAAATAAATGCAAACGATGAATTAAAGTTACTAGCTAGTAGGAATATAAGCTTCTGTTATATTTAGATGAGGAATTACTTCAAAATAATGAAAGAAGCATCCAAAAAGAGAAAGGAACAACAGAATAGAGTTACCAAGAAATAATAATTGATGTAGAATATTAAAATTATCTATAATATATCGATCTTATTGGGTTTTCCAAAAAGAAAAAGAAATGTGGAAATAATCATTTGAATATTAATTAACAAAAACCACAGAATCGAGAAGGGCAAGACCATGCACACGTTCCACGTACTCCATTTAGATCTCGACTCTTCATGGGAGAGCAGACCGTACGTCTACGGTCTACGGTCTACAAATGGCAACCCAATTAATACCGTGTCAACAATTGTGGCATGTGGCAGTGTGGGAAATTGGGAATGATATGGATATGATTATTTAATTAGTTTATACTTTATACGGAAATACGTATGACGTCTCTACACATGAAACATTATACGTTTATCGTGTATATATATTAACATATCATAAGAAATGATAAACGGCAATACTAGCATCCATCTTAAAGTGAACGTGCTTATTCTTTTCATAATTGTTTACTGAATATTCTTAATTTACCCAAATGTCATAATTGAAACTTAATTTTTTAAATTATCGTATTAAAGTCATCTCTGTAAAGAATCAAAGTGATTTAGTCATCTATGCTTTATGTATGTATCAATTAAATTGAGGATTTACTGTAAACATATTAACTAGCTGTACTAAAATCGTAGATTGATTGTATAGACCAACCACCAAACAATCTCCAAGTAATTTTCATAATAAAAGAATATTTTTATACAAAAATTAGTGAAATATGGCAAGCAAAAATTAGAGAGTAGAGAGCATATGCTTTATCCTAATTTGAAGCCTTGTCTTGTAGAGGCCAACCTGACTTTGTTTGTTTCTTGAACCATAGACACCCAATTTTTCATTGTAAGATCCCCAAATTAGCTGTAACACATGCATAGACAGTATAGCCTGAAAAATACTATTTTTGTCTTTAATTAGGGAGAAAATTATTATTTACAACCAACTAGATATATATTCTGTGTTGTTGATTTCTGCGTATAGTTTTTATTGTTAAAATGGAGCAATATTTGTATCTACTCTATTTACAGTGGATGTGGTTCACTCCCAGTACTACTGTTAATTACTAAGTTTTTTTAATACACATGATAATCGGAACTGTTGATTTCTTAAAACATCCTGTACTACGTACAGATCATCTGTGTAAAAACAAATAACAAACAAAACAAAGATGCTTAATTTAATCATTTATATGTAATCAATTAAATTAACGGTTCATTAATTATAAGAATTTTAACTGTCATCAAAATTGTCGATATTTTTTATACATATTGATTGCCAAATGATCTCTAATTTAGTTTATTTATTTATTTATTTTTGCAGAAATGATCCTTACATACATGATGTTTTAAGAAATTAACAATTCTGATTATTCTAAGTGCATATGGAAGAATCTGTAAACAACAGTATTGGAAATTAGCACTTCATATATAATTAACCTGTTGGATTACTACAAGTTTTATAATGAAGTTAAGTAATAGATGAGGATCTGTCCGGTTTAATCTGTTGCACATCTGAATTTCTGGTTGCTCCTGTAACCAAACAAGAAAACCAACCACAAGAACTATTACTATAGTTCTTGAGAGGTCTGGTAAATTGGTACAAGATAGTGATAACTCTTCTGGGCATGTGACAAGATCCTCAATTCTTATGCCTATGCCTATATATACAGTGACAAGGATTTTGTTTTGGGTCGATGTTTTGGCCAATTCTGAAATTATTAGGTATATATATGCCTCGATTCTCGACACATTGGTGCGATTTAGTACTATTTCATGATCAATCTTAAATATGGCGAAGTGTTTTTCACACTCTTTGTTTTTCTTTTTGCAATTTTTCGTTACATTTGCGATTGTCAGTTCATTATGTTTTCATCATTTACTTTATCTGATGGCTTGCAAATTACAGAAGTGGCCGAAAAGAAAAAGATCGTAAGTGTGAAAATCACTTTCCTAGTTACATATATGTGACAAATGTGTTAGTGTCAAAGGCAGCATAAGTAGAGTACGCCTGGTAAACAAGGGTGCTTCAAATTCAAATCTAAATACTTATGTTCTCCATTAAAAAAACCACTTGATTTCCAACTTCTAATTTAAGAAATTTTCATATAATTTATAAGTAATTGAACGAACGAAAATTATTTAGAAAGCGGAATAATTCGTATCACCAATTAAGACCTCTAAAATACCGTTTAGCGATAGAAGAGAGAGATTATCCGTATAACTATATAAGAGTTCTAAATTATCAATCGGTAATAAAAGGATAAGAATGGAAATATAATACAACCACGAAATGAGTAATCGAGAAAATATAGTTTTTCTTTGGTGAATAATTCAACTGCAGTAAGACTTGTACTTGATCCACAGTGGGAATACATAAACCATAAAGTAATCTCATTGTCAAAGCTCATGCCTATTTTCAAACACTCCCCACAGCCACAGGACCACACCCTTCGGGTCTTTAGCTCTCACAACTTGAAAGTGACCACCCCCGGCCCTACGCGGTTGACTAATTATAGAATTGTTGTTTGGTCAATAATTTGTGGCTTATCATGATACATGTCCTCTCCCTCCTATAAATAACAACCCTACCTCTCTTCCACACCCAACACTCCATCCTCAAATTCCCTTATAAATCCTTTGAAATCATCCATTGGTCTCCAAACACAAAGTCTCACTTAATCGTTCACCGATTTATCTTTCCTTCGTCCTTTGACCGGCCATCGTTTAATCAGAAACATCGAAAAACCAGTACGGATACCACAATCTCTCAAAATGGGAAACATGTGTGCATCTTCTCAATTTACAAGTGAAGGTTGGGGGCTTATAGCTTTGCCATCACCTGCCAAGATCATTCACTTGGATGGAGGGCTACAAGAGATTAGGAACCCAACTCAAGCAAAGCAAATTCTCTCACAAAACCCTAATTGCTTCCTTTGCACCTCTGAGTCAATGGAGTTAGGTTCATGTGCTCCCCAAGTGCACAAAGATGAAGTGCTCCAACTAGGTAAAATCTACTTCCTCATGCCACTCTCTCAGTCCAAGTCCCCACTCTTTCTCCAAGACTTGTGCTCCCTGGCTATCAAGGCCAGTGGAGCCCTAGCCAACAATCGTTCGAAGGCACGACATGTTGTTCCTTCTGATCGGACTAGGATTTCAGGTAGCAATGGATCTAATGGTGCTTATAAAGTTCTAACTGGCATTGACGCGGTTGGGATGAGCTCCAAGATGGGGCGCCCCGGAGGCCGTCTAAGGATTGAACTCTAATTTTAGGGTTGTTTTGGAGCCAATTGAAGTGTATAACTGGCATCATTCTGGCCTATATAAATATATATATATATATATATATATAGTTAGAACCTAGGTATGTATCTATGGACTTTATGTAGTTGCATTTCATTAGAGGCTAGATGATGATGGAAACAAGAGTTAATTATCGACTATAGTGTGATTGGATACCTTGTTTTATATATATATGTTTAAGTTAACTATTTATTAATTAACCCTTTAATCAACCCTTGTTATATATATTGTTATATATAGTTTGATTGGATACCTTGTTATATACTAATTCTGTGATGAACAGCACTGCAAAAGCTTTTTTTTGCAACGCTGTTCCTCAGAGAATCCGTCACTAAAGGTGTTCTTAACCTTTAGTGACGACAAATGCAAAGACATTCAAACTTTTTCCCCATTTTCCAGAAATTCCAGATTTTTTTAATTCTTTCTTTTAATTTTTAATCCATTATTATTATTATTCTTTCTCTATGATATATGTGGGTTGGTGTTTGTGGGTCTTGATGGTTATGGGAAGAAAGATGATGAAGAAGAAGATGAAGAAGATGAAGATGAAGAAGATGACGAAGAAGAAGTCGAGTTCTTCTTACGGTTCATTATGGAAAAACACAAGGTTGTTGTTTTTTAATTTTTTTTTTGTTATTTTTTTATATCTACAAGGCAAAGTTAACTTTAAAAAATAGGTCCTACTAGTGACATATCAACACTTAATTAATTTTTAATGGAATAGTTAACGGTAGAGCTAAATTGTCACATTTTAAAAAGTTTGGATACTAAAATGCAACTTTTGAAAAGTTAAGTATAACTCTAAAAGTTGATGTAAAACACATGGTATTAAAGTTTAATCCAAAATGAGCTGCTGCCAGTAGTGAAATCTTGTCCTTTTTGACATGGTTGCTATTAGTCTTACTATATTATTGGCCTCCAATTAAAAAAGGATAATATTTGCTTCCCAGGGTTACCTCATCATACCATCCTTTTAGTTGATTGATTTGTCCTTATTCATACATCATAATCGGAATAATTCAACTCGTAAATCATCATTTCAAAATCATGTATGCGAAAAATCAACAAAATTGAAGATCTTTTAGTCATATGTATCAACCAAATAAACGGTTTACTATAAAAATCTTAATTTTAGAAATATCGTTGATTCGTTTAATACATATACATGAAAATTTCCAATCTTGTTGATTTTTTGAGAAGATGATCTCAAAATGATGATTTAGATAATAAACGGTTCTGATTATGATATATATGTATAAGAAAAATTCAATAAATCACAAGGGTAATACGACGAAATATTACCGGGGTGGGATACAAATAGAAACAAAGTCTGTTAGCTTCCCTACTATAAATGTATATATATATATATATATTTTTTTTATTGTGAAATATAAAAGAAATTTCCTGCTATGCCTAAACTTCGAAAATTTTCCACACCAAAAAAGGACGAACAAGTTTTAATAATATTAGGCTGGAGGCAATAATTAGCATAGGCGGTTGGCCGCTTCTTTACACTAATTAAAAATTAGATAGTTAATTATTTACATTATGCATATAAGGGCCCTATATAATATTTAAATCTTATGTTCTTAATTTAAAGTATTTAATTTAAGGAGGGCTCTACAAAAAACTTTGTCCAAAGAATAAAGGAGAGATTATAAAATGCTTATACAAAACAAGTGCTAAACTCCATTCTAACAATCACCACACACATACTAGTACGCGGTATGTGCTCTAGTTTAGAAACCGCGTCCACCAAGTAAAACTTGGGGAACGCTGAGTTACTATGTAAAGTAATCGCCATGTAGATTGTTAGTAACTAATTTGGTCAATTTGACCAAAGCCGACCAGTCCATACCAAAATCGTACTTGGCATCGGCTCAATAAGAGCACAACAATATAAATCCACAATATCAGGTGCATCTCACCAACACAACCTTAGATAAAAGACACCAAAAACCACTAGGCCGACCAGATCCGGTCGGCCAACCCGCTCATTGGCCGACCATGTCAACACAATTACAGGATTCGGGACCACCGGGACACGTGTCAGCTTCAGGAGCAGGGACATTTATCCCACATCGAAATATTTCACCAACATCATTTAATGCCATTATAAATACAAGGGTACCTCCCCTAAAAAAGGTAATGAGATCTTTTGCCCTGACACTGCCTAAATCCCTCCACACTTAACTAACTTAAGCATCGGAGACTGTTAGGCCGGCACCCTACCGGTGCTCCTTTGCTCTTACCTTCCCATTGCAGGTCTCCCTACTCCCGAGAAGAGTGAGTGAAGCGAGCTCAGTGAGGCAACTCCAAGTTGGTCCATTTTTGGCATCAACAGTTTGGCGCCGTCTGTGGGAATTCTGAAACAACCTCCCACGAACTCACTTACCACAAAAGCCGTCCCAACACCCTCCGACATCATGTTGGACGATCAAGACGAAGGAGAACTCAACAACACCCCTTTCGTACAAAAGAGCTCTAGGGACAACATCCCAGATATGCTGAGACATACGTTGGACGACCTCCAACGAGAAGTGGCTGAGCTCATGGCTCACAACGCCAAGATGGACGCTAAGAATTAGGTCATGTCTGAGTAGAATGAGAGCACACTCGCCCTTGTAAGATTGTCACAGCCCAACGAAGGGCGAGATAAAGGACCAGTCAACCAAACGCCGGCCGACCAGATCATAACCGACCGAACCCCGATCGATCAACCTATCCTCGAGCGAATTCCCTCAGACAAGCACAAGAAGCAGCAGGCTAGGACAAACCCTAGCTCATCCGGAGGTCGATTACTCATCCAACCACAAAGTAGCGTCAGATCATCTCAACCGAGAATCTACCAGGACGCTCGGCAACTGCTGGATGATCGTCAAGTTGAGTTAGGGCCTATTTGCCTGACTTACGCAACGTCGGACCCTAGGGCGATGGGACATCCCCCCTTGCCCGTCCTAACCACGGTGGGCTGACAAACAACGGGACACGCTTATGATATGATCCATGATCGAGAGGATAAAAGGACTAGAGGTCCTGAACAACAACCAAGGGCAAACGATCAGGAGACTGAAGACGAGATCGGCTCAACCGCAGAGAGTTACTCCCACGACCGAAGGAGAAATCAAGATCGCCAAGAAAGAGGCAACGATCAAGGACACAAACCAAATTCGCCCCCACCTCAACAAGGCAATGCCATGGTAGAAAGCTTCCTACGCCAGCTGTGCAACCTTGAGGCAAAAAAAGAAAAGGACAAGGCACTAGCTTTGGGGAAAACTAGCACCGGTCCTTTCACAAACTGAATCCTTCGGTCAAGACAAAGATCTGAGGTCAAACCTTTGAAGATAGCTCCCTACACGAGAAAGGGGGACCCTGTCACCCATCTAAACAACTATGTCTCTGCCCTAGTATACAAGAATGTGACGGACGAGGACCAATGCCTGATCTTCAGCTCTACTCTCACCGACGCAGCTCTTAATTGGTTCTACCTCCTGGCTCCTAATACCATCGACTCCTTCGATGAGCTACGTACAAGCTTTCTCAACCAGTTCATGATCCAGACGGATAGACTGGTCTCCACAGAGGATCTCTTCTCTCTTGGGCCGGAAGATAAGGAAACGCTTCAGAAATATGCGCCAGGTTCAGCTTCGAATGCTCCCGCTGCTGGGACACAGATGACAGGGCTACATTCAACGCTTTCCGAAGCGGCCTCGGGCTACATTCAACGCTTTCCGAAGCGGCCTCAAGGAGTCACCTTTCAAGTATGTAGCCCATACAGAGGACTGGAAGGATTACAATGAGATCATGCGAAGGGCGTCAATCCATGCGAAAGCAGAATTCTTCCACACTCCCACCAAGGAGACCAAGACATCCTCATACTCAACTCCCCTAGGGAACAACAGCCAAGGTAGGACCAGCCATACCTCCAGAGGCTACAATCATGACTCCCACCAATCACAGCAAGGAAAAAGGAAACTTACCTACGATGGACATCATCAGGGCAAGAAGGGCCGATCAAATTACAATAACAGGGGATTCAAGCAAGGTGACAACCATCACCAGGGGGCACAAAACTTGGTAGGAGACAACTCTGGACCAAGAAGTCACTTTGAAACATACACCATACTGAACATATCCTTGGACCATGTACTACTGAACGTGGAAAACGTAATCCCCAAAGCCAAGCCAAGGAACCCCAACTATCGCCCCCACCCACAAAAAAGAAGCCTTCTGCCAGTACCACAAGTACAATGGCCACACAATTGAAGAATGCATTGCATTCAAGGACATTACCGAGCAAATGGTCCGTGAAGGCAAACTCAATCAGTTCCTACAACATCCCCCTTACCTATAGCACATCCGCAAATCAACGCCATCAGCGGAGGACCCTCCCTATCCTCCTCCATCACCTCCAATTGAGCGAAAAAGAGCTTCCTCCGCGCGACCTGAGCCAACCACCAAATCCTCAGCATCGACTCCGGTCTAGCAACCAAGGTGGCGAAGAACGGATGGCAACCCATCACATTCTCGGAGGAAGAGGTGAAAGGCATCGTGTTCCCACACGACGACCCACTCATCATCCGAGCCCAAATCTCTGATTATAACGTAGGAAGAATACTCATTAACAGTGGGAGCTCAGTCAATGTACTCTTCTAGGACGCCTTCAAACAGATGGGTATCGACGAAAAGGAGCTCGATCGAAAGGTCACACCACTCCTGGGTTTCTCCGGGGATTCGGTCTTACCCAAGGGCATTGTAACGTCCCAGACCAGAAATTAAATTAATTTGAGTATTGGACGATTTTATCCTCAATTTTGGACTAGTTCGGGAGTCACTTTTTGACTGGTAGTGCTTTTGGGAATTTTTCTTGGGTCGTTGCATAGGTCTCGAACTCACGAGTTCGTAAACAAGCAGCATGCGAAAAATGGAGACCCAGTGAGATCGTTATGGGCCTAGAAGCTTCAGGGGCAGTTTGATAAGTTTGGAAAAGTTTGAACTATAAATAGGATATTTTTCTCTCTCTTCGGGAGATTGGTCCATGTCAGTCCCTTTCTCCTGCCCGACCCTCTCCGTGCGAACACCGAACCCCCCTGCTCATCAAACGGATATCGATCCGACTTGACTGAAACTAAGGCCAGGAGGGCCTTCCCCGCAACTCCACGAGCATTTTGGGGTCACCATCGAGGTGGGAGCACCGCCGTAGATGATGGACGGAGGAGGGAGGTGGATCAAAATTTCTCGACCGAATTCTAGCCTAACCAGGTACGATCTCGGAACTTTGGCCTTATTTTCGAATGCCTGGTGAAAAGTAGATGAATTTACATGTGTGGATTGTGAAAATCGGTCAAGAAATGAAGGAGTTGGAAGCTCACCGAAAATGGAGATTTCTGGCGAGAAATTCCAGTTTCTGGTGAGGTGGACCGCGGCGACGCAACCGTCTTCTTCGGCCAGCCTCCTTCGATGGTGACGGTGGTCCAGTCGTCTTCTTCGGTAAGTCGTCGGTGATCGGTCAGGTCAAGTGGATCGGTCGGGTCGAGCGAATCGATCGGGTCAAGTGGATCAGTCGGGTCGAATGGACCGATCGGGTTGAATGGATCGATCGGGTCGAGTGGATCAAGTCGGGTTAGACCGAGTCAGGCCGAGTTCGATCGGGTCAATGCGTGGGGTTACTGTAGCAGGTGTATGGGCGCGCGTGACGGTGCATGGTCAGGCCTTCTGCCGGCACGTGGGACTGATTTTGAGGTCACGACGGTGCATGACTAGGTTTTTGGGACGTTCCGGATCGGATTTTGATGGTTTTGAGGCCGTATGAGTCCGTTTAGAGCCCCGATTGGGCAATCCCAGGAGTAACGGTTGACCATGAAACAAGTTTTGAGCTCGGGAGGTCAAGGTAGTTGGGTTAATATTGTGTCAAAAGTTCTTTGGGGCTAGGGCGTCCATGATTTGGTATTTTATTCGCGCTGTGAACGAACTAGGGTTCCGGGATTTGCATGGGTATGCATGCTTCTAGGTATTGGGTTATGCCGTGGGATTCTCCGATGATTGGCGTGGATGGTATTTTTCTCCGCTACATTGTTGAGGGTTCTTCGATTGGCGTTAGAGGGTATGTCTCCGCCAGATCGTCGAGGGGTTCTCCAATGTTGGTGTTTAAGGGATCTTTCTCTGCCATATCATTGAGGTCTAAGGTAGCTCTGGAGGAGCAGGGATATCGAGTTATCACTCGGGGGCTCAGGACGAGCCGGGATATTGAGTTATCACTCGGGGGCTCAAGACGAGCTGGGGTATTAAGTTATCACTCGAGGGCTCATGACGAGCTTGGATATCGAGTTACCACTCGGGGTGTTCTGGAGGAGCAGGCATATCGAGTTCGACTCGGGGCGAATTAGTGAGACTCAATTCAACCAATTCTGGTTCCTTCGTCATCCGGGTCAGTAGGATGGTGTGGGCGGTGACCCAGATTGACCTGTCAGTTGTCTTGTGTTTTTACAGTAGAGATTTTAGTAGTGTCTGACCTACGGACAATTGATGTCATAGCGTGTTACCTTTTCGGACCACCATTATTCTGAGGTGTCGGCTATGACCTGTAAGCTATCATGTGTCTGAGAGGGAGGTGTGGTCAGTAAGTACATAGAGGTTCTGTCGGAAATCCTATAAGGTTTATTTATTATATTTTAGGATAAAGGGTATTCCTAGTATTAAATTTTGAGGAAAAAAAGCTGTCAGACGGGATAAGGGCTTTTCGTTGATTTCGTGGCGAAATTCAGGAAGGGTCCTTACAATTGGTACCAGAGCTCTAGGTTAACTTCCTGCAGACCGCACACTTGTGTGCAAATTATTTAAGGATTATGTTAACAAGATACCTCCGAGACGTTTACCTTTTTAGCGACCTTGAATTGAGGGAGGCGGAGGTCATGTGATGCACGGCCGAGGTAGACGTCGTTGTTGCTGTTGAGTGGACCCTAGTTTTGTAGATGACAATGCATGCATACATGTATACTTGAATTAAACTCTTTTATGTATTTTACAAATCTTACTGGACACAGGTTTTCAATATTTAAGTGAAAATGTGTTTTGGGAAATGACCTAGTTTTTGGACTCGGGTTGTTATCGTTTTGACGTGGAAATTATTGAGTCCATGATTTTGGGTTGGATCCGTATTTGTGAATTTACTGAAATTGGCCATGAATGATTTTTCAATGACTTTGGCTTAGCCAAGAAATAAGGATTTCAAAACAAGGAGTTGGTTTTCACTGGTTTTCTGTTATGATGGTAGATGTAGCTCCGACTGGCGTTGAGGGGTTTTGCTCCGCTGGTGATTGAGGATGTTAGATGTAGCTTCGATTGGCGTTGAGGGGTTTTGCTCCGCTAGTTGTTGAGGATGTTGCTTCGACTGGAGTTGAGGGCTTTTGCTCCGCTGGTTGTTGAGGGTTTTCCGATGCTGGTGTTGAGGGTGTTCTCCATCGGATCGTTGATGCTGTCTATGCGTAGTACAAGTTTTAGCACACCTGAAGGGATACCTTGGTGTGTGGTGGATATTTCGGGAACAATGGATTTGATATATTATGTGTCCAAGTTGATTTACATGCTTTGAACTCCTTTAAGGAGGGTTTTTCAAAGCAGGGTTGTGGACCACGAAATGTTTTCATTATTTGGATTTCGTGGGTCCCACCGAATGTTTTTACAAAAGATGGATTTTTTCCGGTAAACTTTTGGTTTATCCTTATGAACTTGTTTGAAAAGAAATGTTGTGTATGAACGCATTGTTTATACATGATGGAGGGTCTTCTCCAACACATATTCATCAAGGTTTACTCCGACTAGCGTATGAGGGTAGTTCTCCGCCAGATCGTTGACGGGTTTTCCGATGCTGGTGTTGTAAGATAGTGCTCCGCCAGATCGTTGAGGTTGACTGCACGTAGTGCACGTACCCCTATCTGACACTTGGTTTCGAGGTATGTTCGGTCATGTGACGTCATGAAGTCATGTTGGGAGTAGGACCCACAGTGGACTTCTTAGGCTCAAAGATGTGTTTCGAGGTATGTTCCGTGTTGAATGGAAACTGGTGCCCCCATGATGTCTCTTCGATGTAGTTCTCGCCTACGGTTTGTTCTCGAGATTGGAATGAAGAAATGTGAAGAGTCCACGAGTTTTTTTGGAAATCGCGTTTAGGGCCAAGTTCGTGTCGGTGGTGACGCGGGAGGAATTGAAACAGGAGGTTGGTTCTTGACTTGAGTTAGGGAAATTTCGAGGACAAAATTTCTGTAAGGGGGGAAATTTATAATGACCTAGACCAGAAATTAAATTAATTTGAGTATTGGACGATTTTACCCTCAGTTTTAGATGGGTTTAGGAGTCACTTTTGAACTGGCAGTGTTGTTGGGAATTTTTCTTGGGTCGTTGTGTAGGTCTCGAACTCACGAGTTCGTAGACAGGCGGCATGTGAAAAATGGAGACCCGGTGAGATCGTTACGGGTCTAGAAGCTTCTGGGGCAATTTGGTAATTTTGGAAAAGTTTAAACTATAAATATGATATTTTTCTCTCTCTTCGGAGATTGGTCCATGTCAGTCTCTCTCTCCTACCTGACCCTCTCCGTGCGAACACCGAACCCCCCTTCTCATTGGACGGATTTCGATCCGACTTGACCGAAACTAAGGCCAGAAGGGTCTTCCCCTCGACTCCACGAGCATTTTGGGGTCACCATCGAGGTGGGAGCACCGCTGTAGACGACGGACGGAGGAGGGAGGTGGACCGAAACTTCTCGGCCGATTTTCGGCCAAACCAGGTACGATCTCGGAACTTTGACCTTATTTTCGGATGCATGGTGAAAAGTAGATGAATTTACATGCGTGGATCGTGAAAATCGGTCAAGAAATGAAGGAGTTGGAAGCTCGTCGAAAATGGAGATTTCCAGCGAGAAATTCCAATTTTCGGCGAGGCGGACGGCGTCGGCGCAACCGACTTCTCCGGCTAGTCATTGGCGACGGTAACGGTGATCGGGTCTTCTTCTCCAGCGAGTTGTCGGCGACCGGTCAGGTCGAGTGGACTGGTTTGGTCGAGTAGACCGGTCGGGTCAAGTGCACCAGTCGTGTCGAGTGGACCAATCGGGTTGAGTGGATCGGTCGGGTCGAGTGGATCGGGTCGAGCTGGACCGAATTAGGCCGAGTTGGATCGGGTCATCGCGTGGGTTACTGTAGTAGGCGCGTGGGCATGCGTGAAGGCGCATGGTCCTGCCTTCTGCCGACGCGTGTGACCAATTCTGAGGTGACAGCGACGCGTGACTAGGTTTTTGGGATGTTTCAGACTGGATTTTGATGGTTTTGAGGCCGTAGGAGTCGATTTAGAGCCCCGGTTGGGCGGTCTCAATGGTAACGGTTGACCGTGGAGCGGGTTTTGAGCTCGGGAGGTCAAGGTAGTTGGGTCAATATTGTGTCAAGAGTTCTTTGGGGCTAG
This sequence comes from Oemleria cerasiformis, assembly GCA_037349345.1. Classification (NCBI taxonomy): domain Eukaryota; kingdom Viridiplantae; phylum Streptophyta; class Magnoliopsida; order Rosales; family Rosaceae; genus Oemleria; species Oemleria cerasiformis. The sequence continues at coordinate 1,192,460 of JAZGTL010000034.1, forward strand.
GGCGTCCTTGATTTGGTATTTTATTCGCGCTGTGAACGGACTAGGGTTCCGGTATTTGCATGGGTATGCATACCTCTAGGTATTGGGTTATACCATGGAATTCTCCGATGATTGGCGTGGATGGTGTTTTTCTCCGCTACATTGTTGAGGGTTCTCCGATTGGCGTTAGAGGGTATGTCTCCGCCAGATCGTCGAGGGGTTCTCCAATGTTGGCGTTCGAGGGATATTTCTCCGCTATATTGTTGAGGTCTAAGGTTGCTTTAGAGGAGCAGGGATGAGCCGGGATATCGAGTTATCACTCGGGGGACTCAGGATGAGCCAGGATACTGAGTTATCACTCAGGGGCTCAGGACTAGCCGGGATATCGAGTTACCACTCGGGGTGGGTGCTCTGGAGGAGTGGGGATATCGAGTTCGACTTGGGGCGAATCAGTGAGACTCAATTCCACCAAGTATGGTTCCTTCGTTATCCGGGTAAGTGGGATGGTGTGGGCGGTGACCCAGATTGACGAGCCAGTTGTCTTGTGTTATTATAGTAGAGGTTTCAGCAGTGTCTGACCTACTAACAATTGATGTCAGAGCGTGTTACCTTTTCGGACCACCACTATTCCGAGGTCTCTTCTATGACCAGTAAGCTATCATGCGTCTGACAAGTAGGTATAGTCACTAAGTACAGAGAGATTATGTCGGAAATCCTGTAAGGTTTATTTATTATGTTTTAGGATAAAGGGTATTCTTGGTATTAAATTTTCAGGAAAAATAGCTGGCATACGGGATAAAGGCTTTTCATGGATTTCGAGGCGAAATTCGAGAAGGGCCCTTACATGCATCATTTCTCTACCAGTATCAATGGGCACCACCCCAACGGTAGCTACAGATATCACAACCTTCCTCGTGGTCGACTGCCCTACATCCTACAACGCCATAATCGGAAGATGATTGCTCAATCAGATGAAGGCTATAGTGGCCACCCACCTACTTTTAATGAAATTCCCAACCCCATGGGATCGGGATGGGTGAGAGGAAACCAACTCTCCAGACGAACATGCTACGCCACGGCCCTAACCAAGACAAGCAAGCAAGATCGGCCGGATCAAACAGAAACCCTATCAGTCGCCAAAACTGCCATGGGGGACGACCCCATCAACCCTGAGCTCATGCAAGAATTCCGAGACAACCCTCCAGAAGATCCACGGGACCTTGCGAATATGCCACATGCAGAACCTGTGGAAGAGACAGAGGCAATACCTCTTTCCAATTTACACAAAGATCGCACGGTCCGAATAGGATTGAAGCTCAAACCCTCCATACGAGCATCCCTCGTAGAATTCTTAAAGGTAAATTCTGATGTCTTTGCATGGTCTTATATGGAGATGCCCGATATTTCCACGGATGTGATCTGCCATTAGCTCACCATTGACCCATCATTCCGACCGGTCACCCAGAAGTAGCGTAACCATGACACCGAAAGGCAGTTGGCCATGCATGCCTAAATCACAAAACTGAGAACCATATGCTTCATCGGGAAAGCTATTTATGCCGCATGGGTAGCAAATGTGGTACTTGTCAAGAAACCATCAGGATCCTGGAGCATGTGCATCGACTTCACCGATCTCAACAAGGCATGTCCCATGGACAATTTTCGACTGCCTAAGATCGATATGCTCATAGATGCCACCGCAGGACACGAATTACTCAGCTTCATGGATGCTTACTCAGGCTACAACCACATCCTCATGAATCCAGGTGATCAAATACATACAAGCCTTAGAACTAACTTGGGTATCTACTGCCACAATGTTATGCCTTTCGGCCTAAAGAATCCAGGGGCAGCATACCAGAGCAAAACAGACGACAACGAAAGCAAAACAGATGAAGAGCACATTCCCAATCTGGCTAAAATGTTCAACGTCCTCAAGGAGTACAAGATGCGCCTCAATCCCACAAAATGTGTCTTCGGGGTGAGATGATGCAAATTCTCGGGCTACATGATCAGTCAGAGAGGCATCGTGGCAAATCCCTAGAAGATCAAGGCAATCCTTGACATGCAACCTCCACGAAATCAAAAAGACATCCAACGCCTGACAAGACGAGTGGCAAGTCTCACGCGCTTCATATCCAAAGCAACCGACAGGTGCACCCCATTCTTCAAATCTCTCAAAATCAAAGGCAAACACATTGATTGGATGGAAGAATGCACCAAGGCATACGTTGAGCTAAAGCAATACATGGGCAGAGCACCATTGCTAGCCAGACGCAAAAATGGCGAGCCTCTCTTTGTCTATTTGTCAGTTTCGACCTCGGCTGCCAGCTCTGTTCTTATCACACGACGGGACGGGTTAGAACATCCCGTATACTATGTCAGCAAAGCATTTCATGTTGTAGAGACAAGGTACCCTGACGTAGAGAAACTTGCTTTCGCCCTTGTAGTCACAGATCGGAGGGTCCGACTATACTTCTAGGCACATGAGATCAAGGTCATCACCAACAAACCCTTGAGAGAAGTGTTACAGAAGCTAGACATCTCTGGCCGTCTCACCAAATGGGCAATCGAGCTGAGCGAGTTCGACATCTCCTACGTAGCCAGGACAGCTGAGAAAGGACAAGCAGTGGCAGACTTCATTGCCGAGTACTCCTATCAACCTTCAAAATACATACCACCGGAGGAAACCCCTCCGCAAGCACCCCCCACCAAGGAAATCTTAGAATCCATCAAGGCACCCCTGATCGATCTAAAACGCCCATGCTAGACACTATACGTTGATGGATCCGCTTTCCCCAGTGGATCAGGAGAAGGACTAGTCCTCACTTCCCCGGAACTAGTCAAGCTAGAATACGCCCTACGCTTCAGCTTCAAAGCTTCCAACAACGAGGCCTAATACGAAGCACTGTTGGCTGGCCTACGCTTAGCCAAAGACCTGGAGGCCAAACAGTTAAGAATTTATAGCGATTTTCAATTGGTAGTCAGCAAAATCAACCAAGACTTTGAGACCAAAGACGTGTCCATGTCACTATACTTGGCCCTGGCTAAGCAACTTCTTCAAAGCTTCTAGGCCTATGAAATAAAAAAAATCCCAAGATCAGAAAACAGTCATGCCGATGCCTTAGCACGACTTGCATCATCCTTGGATGAGAAGGAGCAGCTTAGGGTACTTGTGGAAGTCCAACACGTGCCCAGCACGAGACCACGACCGGTATACACCATCAACACTAGCCCCACCTGGATGGATCCCATCAAAACCTACCTCCAAGATGACACTCTATTAGAAGGCAAGATGGAGGCCAAGAAAATCAAGAGACAATCAGTTCGGTACACCATCCAGCACGACCATCTCTACAAGCGTGGTTTCACCTCCCTACTGTCAGGACCCGTCCCGAATTTCCCCTCGAAACCCGGGAAGAATCCTGTCCCGTCTGACAACCTAAGGAAAAGTTCCCAAATTACCCTTTAATCCTTAGAAATAAATTATGAGATTTCTACCAAGAGTTCGGCAGAATTTCCTCTTAGGGATTTAAATAACTGGTTTCCACCTGTCAGACAAGGGATTTAAAGCACTCCAAATTCCCATAGACAACAACCATCCAAAATATCTCATCAGAGCATCTAGGTAGGATAAATAATACAAAATTAGATATCCTACTCAAAGTTTAGTTACAAAGCGCATCTGTAAAACTAATGCCTCCGCCTCAGAATCTGCCCACGTGAACTCAACTCAACAGCCTAGAGGGGATTTAAAACACAAAGTTGTGAGTGGACAAAAATAATCAGTTATAAATCATTTTTCGAGGAAATCTTACATTTTCCCCCTCCACGAATAAAACCATGCATGCATCACATAAAACAGTTTATGATTAAAACATTATTTGAAACCATCGGAATTCCATTTCTCTTTAAAACCACTTAGTTGGACTCACATAAAATCTGTATAATGAAAATACCTCGTGGTCCACAGTTTGGTTTGAAAACTCTCTTCAAAGGAGTTAAAAATCATTTAATTCCACCTGGACACATAATATCTCAAATCCATTGTTCCCGACATATCCACTAGCCACCAGGGTATCCCTTGAGGTATGCTAGCCCTGTACTACGCGTAGACAACCTCGCGACCCGACGAAGCAAGACCCCTTAACACCAAAGTCGGAGCCCTCAACAACCACCGGAGCAAAACCCCTCAACACCAGTCTGAGTAATTTTAACCGTCGGGATAGAAAACTAGTGAAAACCAAATTCGTGTTTTGAAATCTTTGTTTCTTGGACTAAGCCAAATTATTTGAAAAGTCATTTTATGGCCAAAACCAGTAATATCATAATTACGGGTCTAAACCCAAATCACAGGCTCAAATAGCAACCACGTCAAAACGATATCAAAATCGAGTACAAAAACCAGGCCATTTATCAAAACACACTTTTACTGAAATATTGGAAAACATGTGTCTAGCATCATTTCTAAATTCCAGAAATTCATTGCACCCATACATAACAGTATTTAAATCAAAGATACATTTATGCATGCATTATAGTTTATAAACCAAAAGTCCACTCACAAACCTATCCAAGCAAGCTCAATCCCGAATTGTACGCTCCCCTAAAGTTCTTGGAGCAGTATCGCCTGTCCAAATTAATAATCGGGATTACCAGCTAATAATAATAACCTTAAATATAAACCCCCAAAACCTCGGGAGGTCTACCTATGCTGGCCTAGAAAACGCAGCAAGTTCAGACGCCCAAAACAACCCCTAAACGACGTCCGATCGACCCAAAACCTGCGCCAACAGATCTGGAACGTCGAAAACCAGCTGCCACGTGCCACCGTGACCTCAGACTCGGCCCTGCGCGCAGCCACGCGCCGACGGAAGTTCGGAACACGCACCGCCACGCGTCCTCACGCGCCTGCTATAGTGCCCGTGCGCTTAGACCGGTCCAACTCGGCCTGACCCGATCCAACTCAACTTGATCGGTTCACTCAACCCGACCGGTTCACTTTGACGTGACTGGTTTAACTCGACCCGACCAGTCACCGGTAACTCGCCGAAGAAGACGACCGGCTGCCGGCGCCATCGTCTGGTTTCGCCGGAATCCCCCATTTCCGGCCGAAACTTCAAGCTTTTATAACTTCCTCAAAACTCAACCATTTTTCATAAATTTTATGTCTAAATCTATCTACTCAAACCCAAGAATCCAAATATGACCTCAAAACCACAAACACGTAGATGTGTAAGCCGAAAAATCGATCGGAAGATCCGAAACTTCCTATACTCGGTTTGGCTTCCCCCGTGGTCCTCTCCTTTGATGGTTGGTACAGTTGTGATCGTGGGAAGGAGTAGAATGCGATTAGTGGAACAAAATTGGAAGTTTAAACCTGGAATCAAGGTTGACTTTTGTGGGTTTTGGAGTGTTTTTGTGTCACGGGTTCGGGTGGGTGTGTTTTACAGAGAAAAGATGAGAAAATGAAGATGAAGTAAAGGTTTTGGGGGTTAAAAATATCTACTCCCAAGCCAAATTTACCAAAATTCCCTTGAACAACTAGACCCGTAACTTTCGTACACGAACTCCGTTTCCCGCGTGCCGCCTGTCTACGAACTCGTGAGTTCGAGACCTACGCAACGGTATCCAAAACACCACCTAAAATGTTCCGAAACAAAATTTGATTTCCACGCCCTTAACAACCAAGGGTAAAATCGACATTTTACATAAATAATTTACGTAAATCCAATAATTGAAATTCCGGGTTGTTATAATCCACCCCCCTTAAGAAATTTCGTCCTCGAAATTCAACTCTACCCTTGGAACAAATGAGGATACTGCGCCCGCATTAAAGTCGCAGTTTCCCACGTGGCTTCCTCCACGTTATGATTCCTCCACAACACTTTAACTAGAGGAATACTCTTTCTGCGCAATACCTTCTCCTTCCAATCCAAAATTTGCACTGGTTGCTCCTCAAAGGTCAAATCATCCTTCAGCTCAAGTGGTTGCTCTTCCAATACGTGAGACTCATCAAACATATATTTCCGGAGCAAGGATACATGGAAAACATTATGAACTCTGGATAATTCCGATGGTAAATCAAGACGATATGCCACTGGTCCTATCCTCTCCAAAATCTCATACGGCCCAATGTAGCGAGGACTCAGTTTCCCTTGTCTACCAAAACGTACCACTCGCTTCCAAGGAGATAATTTCAAGAACACCCAGTCTCCAACCTCAAATTCAAGATCTCTGGTTCGACGGTCTGCATAGCTCTTCTGGCGATCCTGAGCTGTCTTCAACCTTTCTCTGATGATTCTTATCTTTTCCTCAGTCGTATCCACTAACTCTGGTGTTAATAGTTTCCTTTCACCCACTTCGTTCGAACATAACGGTGTCCTGCACTGCCTCCCATACAGTGCCTCGAAAGGAGACATCCCAATACTCGACTGATAATTATTATTATAAGCGAATTCCATCAGAGCTAGGAGTGAATCCCATTTCCCTTTAAACTGCAGTACACAAGCTCTCATCATATCCTCCAAAACTTGGATTGTCCTCTCAGACTGACCATCCGTCTGAGGATGAAAAGCTGTACTAAAATGCAAGGTAGTGCCAAAAGCCTTCTGCAAACTCCGCCAAAACCTGGAGGTAAATCTAGGATCCCTGTCCGAAACAATTGAATCTGGAGTCCCATGTAGCCGTATGATCTCATAAACGAACAATTTGGCATACCGACTCATCCAAAAATCTTCCCGCAATGGAAATAAATGTGCAGACTTCGTGAGTCTATCAAAAATTACCCATATCCCATCATGTCCCTTCTGTGTCCTTGGAAGTTTATACACAAAATCCATCGTAATGTGATTCCACTTCCAGAATAGGTAATGGTTGAAGTGCCCCATATGGTTTTTGCCTCTATGCTTTCACTTGCTGACATGTCAGGCATTTACTCACAAACTCAGCAATTTCCCTTTTCATCCCAGTCCACCAATAGTGTTTCCTTAGGGTATGATACATCTTGGTAACTCCTGGATGCATAGCATAAGCCGAACTATGAGCCTCATCAAGAATTTCCCTTTTTAGCTCCAGCTCATTCGGTACGCACAACCGGCCATCCCTAACCAAGGCTCCATCATCCCTAAGCGCATAGTCCTGCTTGTTTCCAGCCTCCAACTCCATCCTGATAATGCACAATGTAGGGTCCTGGAGTTGAGCCTCAATAATCCGATCAATAAGAACATGCCTCACATGGAAACTAGCCAATAAATCCCCATGGTTATCCATGTAAAATACAATCCCCGCTCTACGGAACTCTAACATCAATGGTAGGTAGATTGTGTGTAAATGGGCCAAAGAACCCATGGATTTCCTGCTCAAGGCATCCGCCACAACATTGGCTTTCCCTGGATGGTACTCTATAGTACAATCATAATCCTTTATTAGCTCAAGCCATCTTCTTTGCCTCAGATTCAGGTCCTTTTGGGTGAACAAGTACATTAAACTCTTATGGTCGGTGAAGATCCGACACGTCTCTCCGTACAAATAATGTGGCCAGATTTTCAGTGCAAGCACCACTGCAGCTAACTCCAAATCATGTGTGGGGTAATTCAACTCATGGGGTTTAAGTTGTCTAGAAGCATACACTATTACCTTCCCATGTTGCATCAACACGCAGCCTATACCCCGCAATGATGCATCATTATACACCTCAAATCCCCCAGTATCATCATGAAGGGTTAATACTGGAGCAGAAGTCAACCTCCTCTTCAGCAACTGAAATCCTTGTTCACAATCAGCCCCCCAGTCAAACTTGACTCCTTTCCTAGTCAACCGAGTCAACGGGCCTACTATCGTATAAAACCCTTCTACTAACCGTCGAGAATATCCTGCCAAACCCAGAAAGCTCCTCACCTCTGTCACTGTCCCCGGTTACTCCCAATTTGCCACTGCCTCAACCTTTTGGGGATCTACGCTGATACCCTCAGCCGAAATCGCATGACCTAAGAATCCAACTTCGGTAAACCAAAACTGGCATTTACTGAACTTGGCAAACAATTGCTTTTCCCTAAGCATATTCAGCACCAACCTCAAGTGCTTCTCATGTGCCTTGGCACTCCTTGAATACACCAAGATATCGTCGATGAACACAATTACAAATCGATCCAAATATTTTTGGAATACCCTATTCATCAAGTCTATAAACGCTGCCGGAGCATTAGTCAACCCGAAGGGCATCACTAGGAACTAATAATGACCATACCGAGTCCTGAAAGCTGTTTTCTGAACATCCCCTTCCCTGATCCTCAACTGATGGTACCAGGATCGAAGGTCAATTTTCGAAAAATATCTTGCCCTCTTAAGTTGATCAAACAAATCATCAATCCTTGGAAGAGGATACTTATTCCGCACCGTAGCCCTATTTAACTACCGATAGTCGATACATAACCTCAGACCACCATCCTTTTTCCACACAAATAACACTGGTGCACCCCAAGGTGAGACACTTGGGCGAATAAATCCCATATTCACCAAGTCCAGCAACTGAGTCTTAAACTCTCGCAATTCTGCCGGTGCCATTCTGTACGGTGCCTATGAGATAGGTTGAGTACCTGGTAAAAGCTCTATGGTGAAATCAATCCCCCAGTGAGGTGGCAATCCCGGAAGATCCTCTGGAAACACATCAGAGAACTCACTCACCACTGGAATATCCTCCACTCTCATCGGAGTATCCCGAGAATCAAACACATGAGCCAAGTAACCCTCACAACCTTTCCTCAACAATTTCTTAGCGGTCAAAGCTGATATCACTCCATAGGGTAGTACCCTACGATCTCCCCTAAACGTAAGTTCCGGTAAACCTGGACTCCGGAAATCCACTATGTTGTCATAACAATCAATAGAGGCATGGTGCATAGTCAACCAATCTATCCCCAGAATCACATCAAAATCAAAAATATCTAAGGGGATTAAATCGGCCTCTAATGCATGACCTTCCACTAACACTGGACAACTACAAATCACGAGATTCGCCACCAACATATTCCTAGTAGGAGTACTAATACCCATTTCCCAACCAATCGGAGACAATTCTCTATCAGCAAACAATGTAAAACCCCGAGAAATGAAAGAATGAGTCGCCCCAGGATCTATCAAAATATAAGCATCACGGTTAAAAATAGATAACGTACATGTGACCACCTCTGGTGCTGTTCGGGCCTCCTGTTGCGACATAGCAAAAACTCGGGCTTGTGTATCCAAAGATCGACCACGACCCCACTGTCTGCCTCTGGCCCTGTTGGACCTATTCGCCCTGCTCGTCCAATTGGCCCGGTTGGCCCCACTGGATTGACTCTGGCTTCCAGCTGCAATACCAGACGTCTGAACTGTCCTCTGTTCAGAAGCACCCCCCCCCCCCAGGAACTACTGCACGGATGACGATGTGGACAAAATTTCTTGACGAGACCAATCTCCCCACAGAAGTAACATCCAATGCCACCGGAGCTGCCACTCAGTCTTCTAGTTGACTGCACTGAAGCACCACTAGAACGAGCGGATGACTGCGGTGCCTGTTCGGCTTCGCCACTACCCGATCAGGATCCCACACCCCCAGTAGATCCAGAACTAAAACGGCCTCTCTTGGACGGTCCCTGACTAAAAGCTCCAATATCCCAGCGATCACGGTGTCGCTTGGAACCACTAAACTGCTGCTGGACTGGCAAACCCATGCTCAACTCTACAAGAGCTGCAGCGTCAGACACGGCTCTCAAGGAAGTTTGAACTATAGCCGTTACCGCTGACCGAAGTTCGCCCATCAGTCCATTTTCAAATTTGCATCGCTTGTCCCTCTTGGTTGCCGCCAGAGCCGGTGCAAAACGAGCCAACTCTATGAATTTCTGCTCATACTGAGCCACTGTCATATCTCCCTGCTGTAAGTGCAAGAACTTAGCCTCCCTGGCATCTCGGTACGAGCAAGGGTAAAATTACTCAAGGAACTGCTCCCGAAAAGTCGCCCAGGTAATTGTACTGACATCCCAGCCTTATAGCTCTAATGCGTTCCACCAATGATAAGCGGAACCACCTAGAAAAAAAGTGGCTGACAGCACCCTGTCCCCATGAGGACATCTCATAACTGAGAACACTCGCTCTAACCGAGTAATCCACTACGCTGCATCATCTGGGCTAGAGTCTCCCATAAATATTGTAGCCCCTAATCTCTAGGATTTCTCAATGTCAGAACCTTCATTAGCAGCCCTACTTTGAAGTACAGAAGTCAAAGTGTGACCCAATTGTTCCAGTGTTTGCCTCAAATCAGGCTCCACTGCGGGTTCATGTGTGTCCCCACTGTTTCCAGACTGTTGACGGGACTCGTGTCTCGGAGGCATTACGCTGAAAAGAAGTATAACTCATCAATACCAAAATAATTGTACACTAAGTGTACGGTCTACAGGAATTTAAAGCTAGTGCTCTGATACCAATTGTCATGACCCGTCCCGAATTTTCCCTTGAAACCCGGGAAGAATCCTGTCCCGTCTGACAACCTAAGGAAAAGTTCCCAAATTACCCTTTAATGCTTAAAAATAAATTATGAGATTTCTACCAAGAGTTCGGCAGAATTTCCTCTTAGGGATTTAAATAACTAGTTTCCACCTGTCAGACAAGAGATTTAAAGCACTCCAAATTCCCATAGACAACAACCATCCAAAATATCTCATCAGAGCATCTAGGTAGGATAAATAATACAAAATTAGATATCCTACTCAAAGTTTAGTTACAAAGCGCAGCTGTAAAACTAATGCCTCCGCCTCAGAATCAGCCCACGTCAACTCAACTCAACAGCCTGAAGGGGATTTAAAACACAAAGTTGTGAGTGGACAAAAATAATCAGTTATAAATCATTTTTCGAGGAAATCTTACATTTTCCCCCTCCACGAATAAAACCATGCATGCATCACATAAAACAGTTTATGATTAAAACATTATTTGTAACCATCGGAATTCCATTTCTCTTTAAAACCACTTAGTTGGACTCACATAAAATCTGTATAATGAAAATACCTCGTGGTCCACAGTTTGGTTTGAAAACTCTCTTCAAAGGAGTTAAAAATAATTTAATTCCACTTGGACACATAATATCTCAAATCCACTGTTCCCGACATATCCACTAGCCACTGGGGTATCCCTTGAGGTGTGCTAGCCCTGTACTACGCGTAGACAACCTCGCGACCCGACGGAGCAAGACAACTCAACAACAAAGTCGGAGCCCTCAACAACCAGCGGAGCAAAACCCCTCAACACCAGTCTGAGTAATTTTAACCATCGGGGGATAGAAAACCAGTGAAAACCAAATTCGTGTTTTGAAATCTTTGTTTCTTGGACTAAGCCAAATTCTTTGCAAAGTCATTTTATGGCCAAAACCAGTAACATCATAATTACGGGTCTAAACCCAAATCACAAGCTCAAATAGTTACCATGTCAAAATGATATCCAAATCGAGTACAAAAACCAGGCCATTTCTCAAAACATACTTTCACTGAAATATTGGAAAACATGTGTCCAGCATCATTTCTAAATTCCGGAAATTCATTGCACCCATACATAACAGTATTTGAATCAAAGATACATTTATGCATGCATTATAGTTTATAAACCAAAAGTCCACTCACAAACCTGTCTAAGCAAGCTCAATCCCGAATTGTACGCTCCCCTGAAGTTCCTGGAGCAGTATCGCCTGTCCAAATTAATCATCGGGATTACCAGCTAATAATAAGAACCTTAAATATAAACCCCCTAAACCCCGAGAGGTCTACCTATGCTGGCCTAGAAAACACAGTAACTTCAAATGCCCAAAACAACCCTTAAACGACGCTCGATCGACCCAAAACCTGCGCCAACAGATCCGGAACGTCAAAAACTAGCTGCCCCGCGCCACCGTGACCTCAGACTCGGCCCCACGCGCAGCCACGTGCCAACGGAAGGACGGAACATGCACTCACATGCCGCCACGCGTCCTCATGCGCCGGTCACGCGCTTGCTACAGTGCTCACGCGCTTGGACCGGTCCAACCCGGCCCAACTCGGCCTGACCCGATCAACTCAACCCGACCGGTTCACTCAACTCGATCGGTTCACTTAACCCGACCGGTTCAACTCGACCCGACCGGTCACCAGTGACTCGCGGGAGAAGACGACCGGCTACCGGCGCCACCGTCTGGTTTCGCTGGAATCCCCCATTTCCGGCCGAAACTTCAAGCTTTTATAACTTCCTCAAAACTCAACCATTGTTCACAAATTTTATGTCTAAATCTATCTACTCAAACCCAAGAATCCAAATATGATATAAAAACCACAAACACATACATGTGTAAGCCAGAAAATCGATTGGAAGATTCAAAACTTCCTATACTTGATTCGGTTTCCCCCCTGGTCCTCTCATTCGATGGTTGGTACGGTTGTGATCGTGGGAAGGAGTAGAATCCGATTAGTGGAACAAAATGGGAAGTTTAGGCCTTGAATCATGGTTAACTTTTGTGGGTTTTGGGGTGTTTTTGTGTCACGGGTTCGGGTAGGTGTGTTTTATAGAGAAAAGGTGAGAAAATGAAGATGAAGTAAAGGTTTTGGGGGTTAAAAATATCTACTCCCAAGCCAAATTTACCAAAATGCCCTTGAACAACTAGACCCGTTACTTTCGTACATGAACTCCGTTTCCCGCGTGCCGCCTGTCTATGAACTCGTGAGTTCGAGACCTACACAACGGTATCCAAAACACCACCTAAAATGTTCCGAAAATAAATTTGATTTCCACGTCCTTAACAACCAAGGGTAAAATCATCATTTTACATAAATAATTTACCTGAATCTAATAATTGAAATTCCGGGTTATTACACCTACTCTTGAAATGCCTGACACCAGACATGGGCGATTACGTGCTCAGGGAAATGCACGAATGCATTCGTGGAGATCACTCGGGAGCAAAAACCTTGGCACAAAAGGCCTTCAAGTAAGGATACTATTGGCGCACCATGCTTTTAGACGCCATTGAACTCGCCCAAAAATGCGAAAAGTGCCAGCGACACGCACAAATCCCTCACCTCCCAGCTGAGCCCCTCACTTCTATGCTTAGTCCCTGGCCATTGTCCCAATGGGGACTCGATCTGATCGGCCAAATGCCCAAGGAAAAGGGCAAGGTCAACTACGCAGTCGTAGCAGTGGACTACTTCACAAAATAGGCATAAGAAAAACCATTAGCAACTATCGCAGCGGCCCAGATTGAGCATTTTGTCTACCAACACATCGTCTGTCGTTTTGGGATCCCGTACACCATCATCACTAATAATGGGAGGCATTTTGATTGCAATTGCTTCACGACTTTCTGCAAGACCTACAGCATCAAACTCCTCATTACTTCACCATCCCACCCACAGTCCAACGGACAGGTTGAAGCGGTCAATAAGAACATCAAGTACAACTTAAAGAAGAGACTCGATGAGGACCACGGCAAATGGTCTGACATTATCGATGATGGGTTATGGTCCCACATATCCTCCTTCAAGACGACCACCGATGAGACTACTTTTGCCTTGGCTTTTGGCACAGAGGGAGTCGTACCAGTAGAGATCGGCGAAACATCATATCGAGTCATCTCCTACGACCCAGAACAAAACAATCACCAAATTGCTCTCAGCTTGGACCTACTGGAGGAACGCAGGGAAAAGGCCAACCTCAAGCACATTGCATACAAGCAACGAGTTGCACGATATTATGACTCGAGAGTCGACCATAGGAGCTTCAAGATAGGCGATCTAGTCCTAAGGAAGGTCAGCCCTACAACCAAGGAGAGATCTGCTGGCACATTCACCCCTACTTGGGAAGGACCTTACACAATCTCCTGAATATGCAGAGAAGAAACCTATGAACGTCAAGACTCGGAAGGCAAGAAACTCCCACATCCATGGAATGTGGACCACTTAAAGTTCTACTACAAGTAAATAGGCCCATGGCCACAAACATGTGCGGCCAGTGATCGAAATTTTTTTTTTTTTTATAAACAATCCTGGCATACCCGTGACATCATCAATGAATGAATTTACAATGAGGCAATCCCTCTTCTCATCTCCAACAACCTTTCATTTTGTAAAGCAATCGACTCTAGTTCACTATGAGGCAAACCTCATTTCTAAACGGTCGTAGCTTCTCTTAGAACGACTTTTCACATTTTGGCCACCTTACGTTCAACTTTATTTTAAACGGCCTCACCTCACTCAACAGCTCGGCCATTACAGCCCTACGTCGCATGCATCTAAGCCTATTCTGAGCTCAGGCAAACCTTATCATTCACAAGTCACAGTAAAAAATAGATGCCAAAAATAAAATAAAATATATATATATATATATAACTCGTTCAATACAAGGCCATAGGCCAATGAATGAATACAAAATTAAGTACAAATACTAAGGGGCATTCCCCTGATCTTCGGGGCCATCTCCACCATCTCCCGGCACCTAGAATTGACCATCGGCATCATCATCCTCCTCATCATCCGGCAGCGCATTCCCATCTTCATCCACATAATCTTCCAACTGTGGGGGATGCTTCAGCAAAGGGAATTGGATGGAAAGACCAGTTTTAGCCAGAAGGATTCGCTTGAACAACCTATCCTCCAGCTTGGCCCCAAACTGCTGCAGATCATGATGATCCGCCAGGGAGGCTTTGTACTCTTCCGCCCCACCTTCTTGGCTGAGACAAGCTGGTTGGCCAACATAACATTAGCTGACTCTGCCTGTTGGACTCTGGCCTCCCGAGAAGCCTCATCTTCACAGAATCTGGAATATTGAATACCCTTCGGTAAGCCAGAAGGTAATCCTCATCCAGGGTACTTACTTGCCAATCAACTTCATAGGCCGAGCTGGCCACTGTCACCAGTTCCATGGCCTCTTCCACGTCAATTTCCATCGGCCTAGGAATCGACCCTATTTCTACGGAATTTGAACTTGAAGCCACCACCGTACCCTTATCGACCGGTGACTTCAACATATGACTTTGTCCGAATGATGATACCTCAGCGTTAGAGGTCTCGGCCCCATCACCAGCTGAGACGTAACGGGTATCAATGAACTCGAAGGATTTCTCAAGCTCATCTTGTAACTCTTGGGTCGATAGTCCTTGAGACACCTTAAGGATCAATCCACCTACGTTTGGATTCATCTCTAGCTCTACCAAAGGGTTTGGCCGTGGGGAGCCAAAGATCGATTCAGATGCGTTTATCCGTGAATCAGATTTAGCCGAACTAGCATATGATTCACCGTCAAACGCATGAGAGAACTTATCCTTCGGATCTTTCTGAATCACCAAGTGAACTTGACATCTACAAACATACATGCGAATTTTAAGAAGGGAGAGATGCAAGACACAAGTACTATTGACATACAAATGATCAAACCAACATCACGTATCAAGTTCATCACCAGTTCATGCAAAAATCACGCATTCAATCGAAATTTCAGTGGAAGAAGGATGTCATACATTGTAAATGAGACTTCCACCATGAACACTGCCGTAAAGCACTCGTTGAAAATAGCCTAAACATGGGTCAAGAGATTGCTAGAAATCGCCTTCAATTTTCAAAAACTCTCTCGAATGCGAAAACTGACGAATAAGGATGAATTCGAGCTCTTATAGGAACACATTCGACTAGGCGAAGGGTCGCGCACACTCCTCAAGGCATTTACTGCACGACGCGTGGCACATTAAATCGTGCCATGTCAGCTACCTCACTTCTTGTCACAGGTTCTTGACATACAATCATCTTGACGTGGTACTTGATCGGCTATGGACATCCTCCTAACCCATCTGCCACATGATCGTGTGAGGTTTTGCGCAAGCAGGCCGACCAAGATGACATACAATCATCTTGAAGTGGTACTCGATCGGCCATGGACATCCCCCTAGACGATCAGCCATATGATCATGCGAGGCTCCGCGCAAGCGGGCTGACCAAGATGACATACAATCACCTTGAAGTAGCACTCGATCGGCCACGGACATCCTCCTAGCCTACCAACCACATGATCATACGAGGCTCTGCGCAAACGGGCCGACCAAGTTAACATACAACCATCTTGAAGTGGCACTCGATCGGCTATGGACATCCTCCTAGCCAATCGGCCACATGATCGTGCGAGGCTCCGCGTAAGCAGGTCGACCAAAATGACATACAATCTCCTTGAAGTGACACTCGATCGACCACAGACATCCTCCTAGCCGATCAGCCACATGATCATACGAAGCTCCGCGCAAGCGGGCCGACCAAGTTGACATACAATCATCTTAAAATGGCACTCGATCGGCCATAGATATCCTTCTAGCCGATCGGCCACATGATCGTGCGAGGCTCCGCGCAAGCGAGCCGGCCAAGATGACATACAATCATCTTGATGTGGCACTTGGTCGGCCATGGACATCCTCCTAGCCGATCGGCCACATGATCGTGCGAGGCTCCGTGCAAGCGGGCCGACCAAGATGACATACAATCATCTGGAAGTGGCACTCGATCGGTTAGGGACATCCTCCTAGCCGATCAGCCACATGTTCGTGCGAGGCTCCATGCAAGCGGGCCGACCAAGATGACATACAATCATCTTGAAGTGGCATTCGATCGGTCATGGACATCCTCCTAGCCGATCAGCCAAATGATCGTGCGATGATCCATGCAAGCGGGCCAACCAAGATGACATACAATCATCTTGAAGTGGCACTCGATCGGCCATGGACATCCTCCTAGCCGATTGGCCACATGATCGTGCGAGGCTTCGTGCAAGCAGACCGACCAAGATGACATACAATCATCTTGAAGTGGCACTCGATCGGCCATGGACATCATCCTAGCCGATCGGCCACATGATAATGCGCGGCTCTGACCCTATGGGCAGTCCAAAAACACAATCGACCACAACGAAAAGCTAAGGCCGACAAATCTCCCTCGCCAACCCTTATGAAAAAATGACGTACGGTGTATCGCCTCGGTCGAAGGCTTTGGGGACTGGGGACTAGTACATGATAGATGTCCACACAGGTTGACAAACAACGACAAGCCATCAACCGAGGAAATCCACCTCAGTCAATGACTTTGGACATCCTCCTATTTGTACCTAATTTGGTCAACCTGGCCAAAGCCGACCAGTCCATACCAAAATTGTACTTGGCCTCGGCTCAACAAGAGCACAATAATACAAATCCACAACATCAGGTGCATCCCACCAACACAGTCTTAGACAAAAGACACCAAAAACCACTAGGCCGACCAGATCCGGTCGGCCAACCTGCTCATCGCCCGACCGTGTCAACATAATTACGGGACGAGGATACGCGCCAGCTCCAGGAGCAGGGACATTTATCCCACATCGAAATATTTCACCAACAACATTTAATGCTACTACAAATACAAGGGTGCCTCTCCTAAAAAAGGTAATGAGATCTTATGCCCTGACACTGCCTAAATCCCTCCACACTTAACTAACTTAAGCATCGGAGACTGTTAGGTTGGTACCCCACCGGTGCTCCTTTGCTCTTACCTTCCCCTTGCATGTCTCCCTACCCCCGAGAAGAGTGAGTGAAGCGAGCTCAGTGAGGCAACTCCAAATTGGTCCATTTTTGGTATCAATAGAGATGATGATTCGATAATACGAAAATTGACTCTATTTAGAGCAATCTTGTTGCATGTGTGGTCTAGGGAAGGTGAATCTATATAGATTGATCTCGATATACGTGCAATGCAAACGGCAAAGTTGGCTCTTTGTAGAGTGATTTCGAGGCATATACGGATTAGGGAAGATGGATGTTGAGATTTATAATCTCACGTCAGAACTAAAGTGATGTCATATTTGAGTTTAAAGATTATTAAATATTTACATATTTGAGTTTAAAGATTATTAAATACATTAAGAAGACACTAATATTTACATGATTCGGAAAAAAATCTTCATGCGCCCATAAAGAGCGTACAAAAATAATACACTTAATACTTTAAGGACAATACTTGCATCCCACCCTGGTGGTACCTCCTCATACCACCCTTTCGATTTATTGAATTATTTTTATACGTATATCATAATCGGAACTGCTCATTCTCTAAATCATCATGTCAAGATCATCTTCGTAAAACATAAACAAGATTAGAGGTCGTTTACTCATTCATATATATCAACTAAATGGACGGTTCGTCATGATGATCTTAATTCTTACCAAAACCGTTGATTTATTTGATACATATGAATGACTAAATGACCTCCAATCTTGTTGATTTTTTACGGAGATGATTTTGACATGATGATTTAGAGAATGAACGGTTCCGATTGTGATAAATGTACAAAGATAATTTAATAAATCAAAAGGATGGTACTAGAACCAGGGGGAGATGCAAGTATTTTCCATACTTTAATACCCAAACCCAAGCCTATATCCAATACGATAGACCCTTGTACACCATGTTGATGCATAAAATGGATAAATAGAATTGTGAAAGCATACACTCACACCAAGGCACAACGACGTACGTGGTTCACCCAAATCGGGCTACGTCCACGGTGTTATCTCACTCTCATTAATAATATATGTATTTGTACATGTTACATTAGGCATTGATCCTTAGAGATAGTGATGTATGTAGAGAGAAGGGAGAGAGTTGTCTCTAGAGATAGAGTCGAGAGATTTGTAGAGAGATAGTGGATTGTCTTGAATGAGGGAGGGGGCTCCTTATTTATAAACAATATCTAAGTTGAAGTCATGGACAACAATGGTGGGCTTTAGGCATGGGCCTTGATGACGGGCTTGGTCTTGACCCAAGTGATATTTTGGGTATTTCCGTTAGGTCCGTTGCTGGGTCAGATTAGGTACGAACAGAAGTCCCCCAAGTTCTTGACTAAGGTGGATTGCCTCAGTAGAGGACTTGTAACAAGAGTGCACTGACCGAGCAACTCCCTTGTTTCTGTCTACCAATCCGTACGGTTCACTATATCCAGTCCCTCAAGTCTTCGGTCGAGGTGGGATGCTGAGGGAGACTCACATGTTGTTGTAGTGTCTGATATGACAGTGGGATGAGAGCCGTCTCGGTGAGGGTGAATAAGACTGACTGCTTCGCTTTGTGGTGGCCTGGGCCTATTTTTATCGATGTCGAGTTGGCCTGGTTGTGATGGGAACCTTGTAGTCCCCAGTTGATGCCTTCGACCGAGGTGTTTCCTGTAAGGTTGTGTTGGTCGACCGAGGTGATGCCTTCGGCCGACCAGATGCCATTTTACTACCTTGAAGTAGTGGTGGGTATGCCATTTTGTGCGGACCACGAAGGCGGCCCGAGTTTTTGCTATGTCGCAACAAGAGGCCCGAGCAGCACCAGATGTGGTCACGGGTACGTTATCTATTTTTTTTACCGTGATACTTATGATTTAATATATCCCGGGGTGACTCAATTATTCATTTCTTGGGGTTTCACATTGTTTGTTGTTAGAGAATTATCTCCGATTAGTTGGGACATGGATATTAGTACTCCTACTGGGAATATGTTAGTGGTGAATCTTGTGATTCGTAGTAGTCCAGTGTTGTGGATGAATCATAACGTGGAGGAAGCCACGTGGGAAACTGAGGAACTAATGCGGGCGCAGTATCCTTATTTGTTCCAAGGGTAGAGTTGAATTTCGAGGATGAAATTTCTTAAGGGGGGTAGATTGTAACAACCCGGAATTTCAATTATTGCAATTAAGTAAATTATTTATGTAAAATGACGATTTTACCCTTGGTCGGTAAAGGGCATGGAAGTCAAATTTTGTTTCGAAACCTTTTCGATGGTGTTTTGGATACCGTTGCGTAGGTCTCGAACTCACGAGTTCGTATACAGGCGGCACGCGGAAAACGGAGTTCGTGTACGGAAGTTATGGGTCTAGATGTGCAAGGGCATTTTGGTAATTTGGTTTTGGGAGAAGATATTTTAACCCCCCCAAATCAGACTTATCTGATCCATATCATCTTCATTTCATCTTTATCACTCATTCACTCTCTCTGTAACAAAAACACAAACACACCCACCCGAAACCGTGCGAAAAACCAAGAGAAAAACCATAAAGTCAACGTTGGATTCAAGGCTTTAGCTTCCCATTTGGATCAACTAATCGTATTCTACTCCTTCCCACGATCACAACCGTACCAACCATCAAAGGAGAGGACCACGGTGGAAGCCGAACCGAGTAAAGGAAGTTTCGGATCTTTCGATCGATTTTTCGGCTTATACAGGCGATACTGCTCCAGGAACTTCAGGGGAGCGTACAGTTCGGGATTGAGCTTGCTTGAACAGGTTTGTGAGTGGACTTTTGGTTTATAAACTATAATGCATGCATAAATGTATCTTGATTTAAATACGGTTATGTATGGGTGCAATGATTCCTGGAATTTATAATTGATTGCTGGACATTTGTTTTTTTCAATATTTCAGTGAAAGTGTGTTGTAAGAAATGATATGGTTGTTGGATTCGGTTTTGATATTGTTTTGACGTGGTGATTATTTGGGTCCATGATTTTGAGTTGAAACCGTATTTGTGATAAATGATAAACAAAATATATACTTGATTTTGGATACAATATCGTTTTGAGGGGGCCCAGGAGCCGGGCCTTGGTTCCGTGTTGGCGGACTCCCGGTGAACCCTCAATATAAACAAAATAGATTTGAGGGGGCCTAGGATCCGGGCCTTGGTTCCGTGTTGGCGGACTCCCGGTGAACCTCCAATATAAAAGGTGTTTTTGCAGAGATTGTGGTCGAGTCCAAGTAATACAGATTTTAACACATCTCAAGGGATACCCTGGTGTGTTGTGGATATGTCGGGAATAGTGAATTTGAGATATTATGTGTCTAGATTGGATTAAATGATTTTTAACTCATTTGAAGAGAGTTTTCGAACCAAACTGTGAATCACGAGGTATTTTCTTTATACAGATTTTCTGTGATACCAACTAAGTAGTTTAAAGAGAAATGGAAATTTTGGTGATTTACATATGTTGTTTTTATATTATAAATTGTTTATGTGAAGCATGCATGATTTTATAAATGGAGGGGGGGGGGGGGGGGGGGGGGGGGGGGGGGGGGGGGGGGGGGAGTAATGTAATATTTCCTCGAAAAATGATTTAGAAATTATTATTTTTGTCCACTCACAACTTTTGTGTTTAAACCCCCTTCAAGCAGTTGAATAGAGTTGACGCGAATACTGATATCGAGGCAGAGACATTAGTACTTCGACTGCGCTGTGTAATTATATTTGAGTAGGATATCTAAATTTTACTCTTGATCATACTTAGACGCTCTGATATTATATTGTATTGTATTGGTCATTAATTACGGGAATTATTGAGTGCTTGAATCCCTTGTCTGACAAGTGGAAGTATTTATTATTATTATATTTTGTAAGGATTGAAGGGTATTTTGGGAACTTTTTCTTAGGGGATCAGGATTTTTCCCGGGGTTCGAGGGGAAATTCGGGACGGGTCCTGACATCATATAAGGATGCATGTGAGCTCATGCCAAATGATAACAGGGAATGCCTGCGAGCTCATGTCGAACGGTAGCAGGGAACGCCTACGAGTATGCCGATCTATAGAGAGGTGTATGACCGTCCCTTTTGCAGGGATGCATGCGAGCTCATGCCAAATGGTAACATGGAATGCATATGAGCTCATGATGTGTGCATGATGATGCGTATGTGCTGAGAAGCGATGATGTTAATATGATGCTCATGTGTCGTGGGCAATGATTTGAGCATAATAATGCGCATGTGCTGAATGGCAATGATGTGAGGATGATGATGCTCATGTTTCGAGAGGCAATGATATGAGGATGATGATGCGCATATACCGAGAGGCAATTATGTTAATATGATGCTCATGTGTCGTGGGCAATGATGTGAACATGTTGATGTGCATGTGTCGAGAGGCGATGATGTTAATATGATGCTCATGTGCCATGGGCAATGATGTGAGCATAATAATGCGCATGTACTGAATGGCAATGATGTTAGCATAATGATGCGCATGTTCTGAGAGGCATGATGTTAATATGATGCTCATGTGCCATGAGAACTTATGTGAGCATGATGATGCGCATATGAGTATGATACTTATAATGTTATAAAATGATATTGCATCGGAAGACAATATGTAATTCGAATGTAGCGTAAAGTGTGTCAACAGACAATGATACTTACGTGTTATGATACTCATCACTCAGTGAGAAAAGTGATTATCTAGGGTTGCTGGCAAGAAAGGTGGTCGTCGCGGGGCGAGTCGGACTAGGCCGAACAATTGTCGTGGACATGCAAGTGGGAGCTGCCGAAGGGCATCTTAAAGCATGTTGCCGAGGGGTAAAGATGGCCGATTGATTATGTCGGTCGATAGTCAGGTCATTCGATAATTCGTGTCATGATGCTCATCACTCAGTGAGAAAAGTAATTGTCTAGGGCTGCTGGCAAGAAAGGTGGTCGTCGCGGGGCGAGTCGGCCTGGGCCGAACAATTGTCATGGACATGCAAGTGGGTGCTGCCGAAGGGCATCTTAAAGCGTGTTGCCGAGGGGTAAAGATGGCCGATTGATTATGTCGGTCGATAGTCAGGTCATTCGATAATTCCTGATAATGAGAAATGAATTTATTGATCCATAAATCTATAAGATTTAATAATATATTTGTGTGTTGTACAAATAAGAATATGTAATTGCTTAAATATTTGCATAATATGCATACTCAATGTGCGTGAGCAATATTTGAAGTATGAAATAAATATTAGTGTTTTTAAATAAAGTCTAATGGTTTGATGGGTATTTGTCAATGTGAGCATTGGCTCACAAAAACATTTTCCAAGTATGGACTTCTCCAAGTATGGATTAATTGGGCCAATTACATTTTATATGGGTTTTTGAACATAAACAATATAGCATGACATAGTTATGCTATGCAGAATGAAGGGTGACCGACCCAATGAAGTAATGTTAAGCCCAAAAAATCATGTATTATGCCCATATTAAAAGGGGTCATGGGTTATGCCCAATAATAATGCTGAGCCCAATTATTTTTGTTTTTGTCGTAGCCCAATTATTTAGCCTAACCAATAATTGATCAGCCCAACTAATTTGTGCTCAACCCAATTAATTTGTTTTCAGCCCAAGTTTTTTTTGTGAAATATTTCAGCCCAACTAATTGTGGAACAAACAAATGAAAACTTGAGAAGAGAAAAACTTATCTTCTTCAATGGCCAATGGTCGTTCGTCTAGACAAAGAAGCCTGAAAGTGGAGTGGACGATGCGGGTGGCGGCTTGTCATCGTCGCCGGTGGAGATGGCGGTCATAGATCACATCGGTATGAGAGCACCGAGGGTGGCGAGCACCATCCATGGATGAGCTCGCACTCGCGACATCTCTGCAGCCTAAAGACGTCGTTGTAAGGCTGAAACGGCATCTTCGAAGCACTTCTCAGCGAGGCTAACTGCTACCATAGTCGTTGTAGACGACGAAGGAATGAACGGCCTCCTCGATAAAAGCCGGTCAGTGGAATTTATGGGGGTGAGAGATCGAAGTCCCCTGCTCCCCGTCGTGGTGGCCTTGTCGTGTGGAACTATTGGAGACAATAGCAGAGGCGGCTTCGATTTCCTGGTGAGGCGCCGGTTGTTTCCCGTCATCGACGAGGCGTGGTAGGCTGTAGCCGCAGAGGACGAAAGGCAATCGGCCATAGCTCGGCTCAGTGGCTCAGGCATTTTCTTGAGTAACGAAGATCTCAACCTGGAGAGGCAGTCGGGTCGAGCTCCTGGTGCCGACTGACTCGGCGCAAGTTATCCTTGAAGACGTTGAACCGATAGTGGCTTTCGATTGCTGGCATGGAAGACGATTGGGTCGTTGGATGTTGGCGAAGGTGTTGGAGCTGAAGGTTTCTTGCTGACCGAATCTATAGGGATCAGTTCATGTAAACGTATAGTTGTTGGTTTGTTAATAATGTCCTGATTATCAGGATTTAGATTAGGTTTGAATTATTCCTTAGCTGTTTAACCACGTCTTTAGGTAGTGTGAACGTGGGTTGTTATTGGATTCTATTCCTGGTTTGTAAGGCTGGATAAAAGCCAAAGTTTATGCATTCAATAAGATTGAGCTTTTGAACTCTCATAACAGGAAGGATTGTTAAGGGTTTTCAAAGATCCCAACAAGTGGTATCAGAGCTCCTTTACGGGCCTGAGTGTGAGAGAAAGAGTGAAGAAAGTTGAGTAGAGAGACCAGAAAGAAAGAGTGATTGAGTATGGCTGCAGAGGGGAACTGTGTTCAACCAGCCATTCCCAAGTTCGATGGTCACTATGATCACTGGTCAATGCTCATGAAGAATTTCCTTCGATCGAAGGAATACTGGAGCTTGGTGGAGAATGGAATCACCGAGCCAGAGACTAGCGTGGAACGCACAGAAGCACAGCGTAAGGCTGCAGAAGATCAAAGGCTGAAGGACATGAAGGTCAAAAACTACCTGTTCCAAGCCATTGATAGGACTATCATGGAGACGATACTCAACAAAGAGACTGCTAAGGGTATCTGGGACTCCATGAAGCAGAAGTATCAGGGATCGACTCGAGTCAAGAGAGCACAACTTCAAGCCCTTAAGAAAGAGTTCGAAGTGTTGAATATGAGAGATGGTGAAAAGGTGGAAGAGTATTTTGGTCGCACTCTTATTACTGCGAACAAAATGAAAGTGAATGGTGAGAAGATGACAGAAGTAGTGATTATAGAGAAGATCCTAAGGTCTATGACGTCCAAGTTCGACTACGTGGTCTGCTCTATTGAGGAATCAAATGATCTTGATGTGCTAACGATTGATGAACTTCAAAGCAGTCTATTGGTGCATGAGCAACGCGTGAATGGTCACAAAGAGAAAGAACAAGCACTGAAGATTGTTTCCGAGGATCGGTTTGGATCAAGAAGGAGAGGAAGAGGTACTTTCAGAGGTCGAGGTCAAGGTAGAGGAAGAAGAGGACAAGGGTTCAACAAGGCCTTGATTGAATGCTACCATTGTCATAACCTGGGCCATTTTTAAAGTGAATGCCTTAGTTGGGACAAAGGTGCTAATTTTGCTGAACTTGATAAAGACCATGAGATGTTATTGATGGCACATGCAGAGCTTCACAATGCTAGCAGAGAGGAAATATGGTTTCTCGACTCCGGCTGTAGCAACCACATGAGTGGTAACAAATTGTGGTTCACTAATCTTGATGAGACATTCAGACAAGTGGTGAAACTTGGCAACAACTCGAAGATGGAGGTGATGGGAAAAGGGAGCATCAAACTGGAAATAAATGGGGCAAATCAGGTGATCAGAGAAGTATATTACATCCCGGAGCTTAAGAACAATTTGCTAAGTATCGGCCAATTACAAGAAAGAAACTTGGCCATACTTATCCAACAAGGAGAGTGCAAGATATATCATCCTGCATTTGGGTTGATCATGCAGACCCAAATGACTGCCAACAGAATGTTTGTTCTCCTTGCTGTGATGTCAACACAGGTTCAAGCTTCAGCCTCTGCATGCTTCCAAACCACATATGAAGATAACTCTGACCTGTGGCATCGAAGACTTGGGCACCTAAATCTCAAAGCTTTGAGAACCTTGTCCTACAAGAAAATGGTGAAGGGCCTGCCCCCTCTCAAAGCCTCATCAAAACTGTGCACTGACTGCATGGTGGGCAAGCAGCATAGAGAATCAATCCCGAAGAAGAGCTTGTGGAGAGCTACCCAGAAACTTCAACTAGTGCATGCTGACATTTGCGGTCCTATCACACCTGAGTCAAACAGCAAAATGAGGTATTTAATAACCTTCATTGATGATTATAGTAGAAAAGTGTGGGTTTATTTCTTGAATGCCAAGTCAGAAGCTTTTATGGTGTTTAAGGAATTTAAAAGTTTGGTAGAGAAAGATACTGGGAATTCCATATGCTGTCTTCGTACCGATAGAGGAGGAGAATTCACTTCGATGGAGTTCAACAAGTTTTGCAACTCAAATAGCATTGGTAGGCAACTCACTGCAGCCTACACCACACAGCAAAATGGGGTTGCAGAGTGAAAAAATCGCACCATCATGAATATGGTACGTTGCATGTTGTCAGAGAAACAGGTTCCAAAGAGATTCTGGCCTGAAGCTGTGAATTGGGCAGTTGATGTACTCAATCGATGCTCCACATAAGCAGTGAAGGACGTCACTCCAGAGGAAGCTTGGTGTGGATTTAAACCTTCAGTTGATCACTTTAGGGTGTTTGGTTGCATTGGGCATGTACATATCTCGGATAACAAGAGGCAGAAGCTCGATGACAAAAGCTTCAAGTGTGTACTCTTAGGCTTGAGTGAAGAATCTAAAGCCTATAGGCTTTACGATCCTGTGTCAAGAAAGGTGATTATAAGCCGGGATGTTGTGTTTGAAGAGGGTGAGAAGTGGAACTGGGGTGAACCTGTTGAAGGAGCCAAAGGTGATGTTTTTGAGTGGGGAGATGAAGATGAAGTGGAAGATAATGTGAATGAGGATGTCAGTAAGGACGAAGAGCAACTCGAAGACATCACTACTAGCCTCTCACCTAATGATGCAGCTGAAGACAGTTCCTCAAGTCATGTTCAAGGGAGGACAAGAAGACAACCACCATGGATGAAAGATTATGTAAGTGGGGAAGATTTATCTGAGGAGGAAGGGAACAATTTTCTAATGTTCACTTTAGCCGGTGATCCTTTGTCATTTGATGAAGCTGTCAAGAGTCCAAAATGGAGAGAAGCTATGGACTCAGAAATTGAAGCCATTGAAAGGAATGGAACCTGGGAGTTAACTACATTGCTAGATGGAGCAAAAAGGATAGGGGTAAAGTGGATATTTAAAACAAAGCTGAATGAAAATGGGGAGGTTGACAAATACAAAGCTCGTCTTGTAGCCAAGGGATACACTCAGCATTTTGGAATAGATTACACAAAAGTGTTTGCCCCAGTAGCTTGTTGGGATACTACCAAAATGATCCTAGCACTTGCAGCTCACAAAGGATGCAATGTGTACCAGCTTGATGTGAAGAGTGCATTTCTGCATGGGGAGCTGAAAGAGGCAGTGTTCATTGAGCAACCTCGAGGCTATGAGGTGAAGGGAGCAGAAGACAAAGTGTATAGACTCAAGAAGGCGTTATATGGACTCAAACAGGCTCCTCGAGCTTGGTACAACAAGATTGAGTCTTATTTTGTCAAGGAGGGATTTGAAAGATGTCTTAGTGAGCACACGTTGTTCTTAAAATCAGTTGAAGGAGGAGGCATCCTTGTTGTCAGCCTGTATGTGGATGACCTCATCTTCACAGGGAATAATGAGACTATGTTTCAAAGGTTCAAGGAATCTATGAAGAAGGAGTTTGATATGACTGATCTTGGGAAAATGAAATATTTTCTCGGAGTGGAAGTAATTCAAAGCACTAAGGGAATCTTTATAAGTCAGAAGAAATATGCCAAAGAAGTGTTAGAGAGGTTTGGCATGGAGACTTGTAATCCTGTGAATAATCCAATCGTGCCAGGCGTCAAGTTGATCAAGGATGAAGGAGGTGCTTGTGTTGATGCCACTGCTTATAAACAAATGGTGGGCAGTCTCATGTATTTGACTGCCACTAGACCAGACTTGGCATATGTAGTGAGCTTGATTAGTAGATTCATGGAGATGCCAACTGAATTGCATCAACAAGCTGTAAAGAGGATCCTGCGATACTTGAAGGGAACGATTGAGTTGGGGATTTTATACAAGAGAGGAGGTGAAGAGAACTTGATGGCTTATTCCGACAGTGACTATGCAGGAGACATTGATGATCGGAAAAGTACATCGGGGTATGTGTTCTTGTTGAGCTCTGGTGCTGTAGCTTGGTCTTCAAAGAAGCAGCCAGTGGTCACACTTTCCACCACTGAGGCCGAATTCATAGCTGCAGCATACTGTGCATGTCAAGTAGTGTGGATGCGTAGGATCCTAGGAAAACTTGGTCATGAACTAAGTAAGTGCACTGAAGTATTTTGTGACAATAGCTTGGCTATTAAACTTTCGAAGAATCCTGTCTTGCATGGTAGAAGTAAACACATTGACATTAGATTTCATTTTCTTCGTGAGTTGACAAAAGATGGAATTATTGAGTTAGTGCATTGTGGTTCAAAAGATCAAATTGCCGACATTATGACTAAGCCCTTGAAGCTGGATGTGCTCCTGAAGATGAGAGACCTGCTTGGAGTTTGCGTGGCACCAGAGGTAAACTGACTGCAATTTTGCAGGTCAATTTAAGGGAGGATTTGTTGGAGCTGAAGGTTTCTTGCTGATCGAGTCTATAGGGATTAGTTCATGTAAACGTATAGTTGTTGGTTTGTTAATAATGTCCTGATTATCAGGATTTAGATTAGGTTTGAATTATTCCTCAGCTGTTTAACCACGTCTTTAGGTAGTGTGAACGTGGTTGTTATTAGATTCTATTCCTGGTTTGTAAGGCTGGATAAAAGCCAAAGTTTATGCATTCAATAAGATTGAGCTTTTGAACTCTCATAACAGGAAGGATTGTTAAGGGTTTTCAAAGATCCCAACAGAAGGTGGACTACGGCGGATCACCGTTCTCCTTGCCCATATAGATGCGTCCTCCCATGGGGTTGTAGAGCCAAGCCTTCCGACCTCGACGGTGAGAGCGGTGTCACCGCTAGCTCCAAGCCAGGAGCCTGGTAAGCTTAATGAACACGGTGAGGGGGCCATTGGAGACGATGGGGGGGGGGGGGGGGGGGGGGGGGGGGGGGGGGGGGGGGGAGGCGAACGGATGAGGAGGCGGAGATCGTGAGGTTGGACTCGAAGGTGGAGCTTGTACTGCGTTTGGTTGTGGTGATGCGCCGGTTGTTTTTGGCAACGACGAACGGCGTTGGTCTCATGGGCTTTGTTTATCGAGCGGTTATGAGTTGAACGGTGCTGGTGGCATCCCTAGACGACGGTTGGTTGTCGTCAATTTCTAGGCGGAAGTGGAACCGACGTAGTGATCGTGCCTCGGCGGTTTCGGCTTGTTCCTTCGAAGGTTTGGCAGATCATCACCTTCCATGTTTGATGGTGTAAACGGTGGTGGACGTCAGCTGTTGACAAGTGGTGGCGTCGCGCTGTCAGAGAAGATGAGTGCTTCAATTTTTTTCCTCAAATGGAAGCTATGAATTTCTGTTTGTTTTGCTCTGCTCTGTTGTTGTGAGAGTGAGAGATATGTGGTGTTTTTGTGTTTGAACTTTGCTCTGATAAGGTTTTGGTAGAGAGGGAGGAGTACGTGCTCCATGGTGGCCGGAATGTGTTTTTGTTTTTTGTTTTCTTCACTGCCGCCCTGAGTGAGACTGTGAGAGGATGAGAGAGGTGAGGATATTTTTTCTTTGCCTCTTCATAGATCTGCCATTATGAATGAGAGATTGAGATGGAGAGGAGAGAGCCCTCACTGGTGGCTTGAGAAGATGTTATCAGATAGGAGAGAACCCTCACGGGCGGCTCGGAGAGTCAAACGAGAGATTTGGGCCGGAGCCCTTTGGGGTTCTTTTGGAAGAGAACCAATCTGGGATTTCTTGGCTGGGTTGGTGTTCTTGAGTTCATGGTATTTTAGCAGGTTGTGAGATTTTGAGAGGGAACCAACCTGGATTTTTGTCGCGTTTTCCACAGACGGCGCCAACTGTTGACGCATAAAATGGATCAATAGAACTGTGAAAGCACACACTCACACCAAGGCACAACGACGTACGTGGTTCACTTAAATCGGGTTACGTCCACGGTGTTATCTCACTCTCATTAATAATATATGTATTTGTACATGTTACATTAGGCATTGAGCCTTAGAGATAGTGATGTATGTAGAGAGAAGGGAGGGAGTTGTCTCTAGAGAGAGAGTCAAGAGATTTGTAGAGAGAGAGAGAATTGTCTTGAATGAGGGAGGGGGCTCCTTATTTATAGACAATATCTAAGTTTAGGTCATGTACCACAATAGTGGGCTTTAGGCATGGTTCTTGTTGATGGACCTTGATGACGGGCTTGATCTTAACCCAAGTAATCTTCTGGATATTTTTGTTAGGTCCGTTGTTGGGTCAGATTAAGTACGAACACACCCTATCTCCAACCCTTAAAGATCACTAAGAAAAACCTCTATTGAATTCCCAAAATGTAATATATAACCACTCTCAATGCTTTACTTGATCCACAAAAAATACCTAAATCTCTCCTTTG
Organism: Oemleria cerasiformis; assembly: GCA_037349345.1. Taxonomy (NCBI): domain Eukaryota; kingdom Viridiplantae; phylum Streptophyta; class Magnoliopsida; order Rosales; family Rosaceae; genus Oemleria; species Oemleria cerasiformis. Next base: position 1,222,692 of record JAZGTL010000034.1, read on the forward strand.
TATGGCAACGAATAGAATATTCTAAGAGTCCAACCCATAACTAATGAACTACCTAAAACTTTATTTCCAAGCTCAAACCTCTTATTCCAACGTTAAGTGAACCTAATTTCCAATTCTAGCAGATTTTTTCATCAGGCTGGACTTATAACAATTTGCCCCTCCAGTCCATCAGGGAGAAATTCAAACCATCTCAAACCAAGATAACATTTGTAAATACCAAAGGATGAACCTTTGGCCATTGTTCTTATACCAATCAAACGCAACCCGAATCAAAGCATGTTCCTGACTTCCACTAGTCTTATTCATAACGGCCAACGCTTATGTGTAACTAAACTGAAAAACTAACACTAGTTGACTCTAAAGAGGGACCTCAATTTGACCTCTTCACCAAGAGGATTTTACTTCTCCCTATTGTCGGAAACTAACCACAATAACTGAGACTAGCCTTTGACTTCCTATGTGCACGATTTTTCAAAGCACCATTGAGGTCTTTTTACCAGACAATACACTCACCACCCCTTTTTCTTTCCCTTTATAAGGACCTTATGGGCATGTATGATTTCCATAGCCCATCTTGTCTCTCCCTTTATGAGGACCTTGTAGGCCTATATGATTTCCTTAGCCCATCTTGATTTACACCTGCAGCTTTGGAGTTTAGGTGAGTGTAATAGAACATCATCACCTCAGAGATTGTGAGAATAACATCCCCAAGAGATATATATACCAAGCCTTTGTACCATTGTTGTAGAGGAGCTACCCAAGTTCTGGCTATCACTTTTATTCTCGTATTTGATAGAAAAGAGAAGACGATCCAACTTTGACTCTTGCATCTTATTTTCGAAAAATATGAATAATTATAATTTTTTTTTTATTCATGTATGCTATTCTTTGGGCATTTGCCATTCTTGAGTTTAGTTGATAATTTTGTGTTATATTCTTTACATTAATCCAACACAAACTTCAATGACAAAAACATACAGAAATTACAAAACTTACCAATACAAAACTTTTATTATATTTCTTTAAGAAAAGAAAAATAAAAGGCTGAGGGTTGCTACACAGACACAAAAACAACTACAAAAACAACAACCATACTACAAGATGTGGCGTGGTTGGTAAACTGCTACTTCCCGAGAACGAATTTTCTAATGCCTAACTAACAGGAGTTCGAAACTCGTTGAGAGCACTTTGTGACCGGGAGCAAGCCGCATCACGAGCGGGAATTAGGCCCACCCTTCGTATGTGGAGACACCTTTGCACTTTGTGGCTAAGGGCAAACCGCACCACGAGCGGGAATTAGGTCCACCCTTCGTGTGTGGAAAGTGGGGACACCTTGTGGTATTTACCAATAAAAAAAACAACAGATGCACATCACACCTTATTTACTTACAATATTTTCTCTACCATCTTTAATTAACTTCAAATTTTCCAATGAAGCAACTTAGAGCTTGCAGCAATCATCTAGAAGTGTGTAGCTAATCAAGGGGAGGGCTTCATTTCTGATTTTAAAGCATCAACCAACTGATCATAAGCTTCTCCCCATGCATTCTTCATCTCAGCTGACCACATTTCTGGCACTGCCTCCTTTATAGTTTCCAGCAATGCAAACTTGGTCACCTCATAGTGTTCATCTACTACTCCAGACTTGAAATGGACACCACCTAATTTTTTCAAGGTTGATTCTCTCACCGTAACTTTGCCTGCTTTTCGGAGTTGAACCGCCGATTCACACGTCTGCCATATAAAAAAATGAACCCAAGTTGTAATGTTATGATCTCAATATTGCACTAGCTAGGTTATATGTTTTAATTTAATTACCATAACAAAGACAGACATAGCATGAGCCTTGAGCTTTGAGTTCTTCTCCAGAGGAAGATCAGAGTCCTTCAAGAAAGAGAACAGCTTCTGAGCTGATGGTGCGATTTCAAAGATCCTGCAAATCAGAGTTCCAACCAAATAAATTAACCCTCTTTAACCATCATTTTTAATAGTTTCCAGTTCCCATGTTTTATACTTAGTATAAGGAAATGAAGAATGAAAAAATGATATGATAGAAGAGATAAAAGAACAAATGTAAAAGAAATAATGGATAAAATGAAAATTAAAAACCAAATTTATTTTTTGTGGCTTTCACTTTTCGGTATTTCTTTTTATTCTTCCTTCATTATTTCTTCACCCCCATATATACCAAGATTCTTGTTTATCCCTTCGGCCTCTTTTATGCTTTTTACATCTCTCGCGCATAGATTGTGAAAAGTACTAGAAATAAAAAATATAATGGTTATCAGACTCGCCCAAATTGAAAACGTGAAAACTGTTGTTTATAAATACAAAAACGTGAAAATGACTATTGTTTATAAATACAAAATGGTGTTTAAAATGAGAGGAAATGGACTGAAAGAGTGACTTACTTGAGGAAGAATTTAAGACCCAATTCAGCAGAATTCTTCTTCATCATACTCCATGACTTCACCACCAGAGTTTCCTGCTCTTCTGTAAAGCATTTGCCTTCCATTCTATAAGAATTTATTAGTTATCACAAAAACTTAGGCACTTAGAGAGTTTGAACTTGATTTGGAAATGGTATTATTGAGGATGCTTGATTTGATTTGAGATCAGTAATCTTGGGCAGAGACTATAAATAGTAAACCCATTGGGGATTATAATAAAAATTTTAAGAGCAAATTACACTTTAGTACCCTCACGTTTACACTAAATTTCACAGTTATACTTAACTTATCAAAATTTACATTTTAGTACATTGAACTCTTTAAAACGTTTCACTTTTGTCCAAACGACACATTTTTGAGTTGAATTTCTGTTAGTTGATGACGTAAAGCATGTGGGGACCCCACAAAAACAAATTCTATGGTGAGTTTGGACATAATTACTTAATTAGCTCTTGGTTATTTCTCACTCAGTATTTCGGCGGGAGTTGTTAGGCATGAGATAACCAATGATTAATTATGTAATTTTGCCCAAAGTCACCGTGGAATTTATTTTTGTGGGGCCCCACACACGTCACGTCATCAACCAACATAAATTCAGCTAAAAAATGTATCGTTGGGATAAAGGTGAAACGTTTTAAAGAATTCAGAGTACTAAAATGTAAATTTTAAAAAATTAAGTATAATTATAAAATTTAGTGTAAACATGAGAATACTAAAATGTAATTTGATTATTTTATAATTACCTCTTGAGGGCACCGGAGAGCCAATTTCCAAAGCTTTTCAATTTTGTTTTTGCTTAACTTTGAATGATCGGTAGTGATTATGTGCATACCACCTGCCCAATACTAGGGGCTGTTTGGTTTAAGGCTTTTTCTTTTCAGGCCTTGTTGACTGAAGTGACGCAAGCTGTGACATTTGGATTTGCATTAGGGCAAAGTTTGTCTTGAAAGTTTGTGTGCCCTATATATTTTAAGACTAAAAGACATCCATCACCAATGAGTAATCTATAAGTTAACATTATTCTTAAAGTTTAATATATTTCTAATCTACATGTAGTGTAGGGTGGTCATATGGACATTGGTATTTAGAGTTTTTTATATATGAAAAATTTTCATGCGGCATTATATCTCTTAATTTATTTTTGTGGATTTAATTTGAAATTTTTTGTAATTTTGGAGTATTTTTTATATTTTTCGACCACCTTTAGCCACTTTTGGCCGTCAACCCAAGTATTAAAATTGTTCTACTCGTTGAGCTCTATGTGGTTATATAAATTTTTTTAATATCCAAGATGGTTGATTATTCCTTGCAATTCTACCTATTTTTATTATAAAAAAATGTAGTTCTAGTTATTTTTGTTTTTCAAAAATTAGAAATAAAAAAATTGAATATAATATTCTTTTCGCTCGATTAATCATATATTAATGGTTATGGTTATGGTTAATAACCATTTAGCTAACCGTGATTTATGGCCAACAAAATCGCGGTTAATCACCAACGGTTTTTTGCCCATTCTTAACACCGATAGGGTTGATGACTCAAATTGAAAATTCAAACTAATCTGATCTGAGCCGATTTAATTCGATTTTTTTCATCAACTAAGTTAGAAAATGGAAGTTATATATTTATTATTTTATTATATGGCATTACGTGATTTATTGTTTACAAATTATACTATGTAACTCACCACACCAAATCAAGAACACTACAAGAAAATATTTGTTGCCCGACTAGATTTTGCCCGACGAAGATTATCTCGCGGGGTAAGTACAGGTTGCCCGACGGATACGCATACTCGCCGGGTAACCGGTTGGCGGGAAGACTATGCCGTTGGCGCGCAAAATTAGAAGGTGTTACCCGACGATTTGTACCCACCGTCAGGTAACATTACATACAACGACGAATAATTGTCGTCGGGTAACACTGGGCGTTGACCCTATTTTGCCCGAAAAATCATTAAAGATTACCCTGCGAATTATGTTCGTCGGGAAAAAGTCTAAACACACTAAATACCCGAGACTCTCTTTTCTTCTTCTTTTTCTTCCTCCTCTCTACTCCTCATCCGTTCTCTCTGCTCTCTCTCTCCCTCTCACTCACTCACTCTTTTTCTCTACCTATTATTATCGTACCATCACCATTTTTACTACCAATCAAATCCTTTTTCTCTATCTATCACCAAATATCAAATATTAAGGTATGAAAATTTTAGTTTTTTTAATTTTGAAATTTTGATTTTTCATTAGGAATTAATTATGGTTTGTGTTGTAGGAATTTTGTGGTTGATTTGAAGGAATACTTATAAAAAGGTATGTGTGTTTACCTCTCAATTTAATTTTGTTAAGAATGTTGGATATAATTATGTTAGGAAATTTTGTATTTATTGTGAAAAATGTGTAGAAATTGTTTAGAATTTGTGGAAATTAGAAAATTTGTTAGGAAAATATGAAAATAGAAAATATGTTATTAAATTAGGAAAATAGAAAATATGTTATGAAATTAGGAAAATAGAAAATATGTTACGAAATTAGGAAAATAGAAAATATGTTACGAAATTAGGAAATTTTGTTGTAAAATAGGAAAATTAAAAATATGTAATGAAATGATTGAAATTAGAAAATATGTTTGGAAATTAGGGAAATATAAAATATGTTAGGAAATTAAAAACTTTTGTTAGAAAATAGGAAAATATAAAAATATGTAATGAAATTATTGAAATTAGAGAATATGTTAGGAAAATAAGGAAATAGAAAATATGTTAGGAAATTATGAAATTAGAAAACATTTTAGGAAAATAGGAAAATAAAAAATATGTAATGAAATTATTAAAATTTGAAATTATGTTTGGAAATAAGAAAATATGTTAGGAAAATAGGATAATAGAAAATATGTACGGAAATTATAAAATTTAAAACTTTGTTTTATGCATAATTTATATATGTTTGTATTTGTGAATTTATTGTGATATTTTTTTTAAAACGCTTTATTTAGTTCCCACGGAGTGAAATACGTTCATATTTCATAACCGTTTATGCGAAGTTAATCGAGTTGATTAACTTCGTATAATGAAATTCAATGAAAAACCATAGACCCGTTTGAGAGTTAGTGAATCGGATTGATTGACTGACTCTTGAATTGTCCATATATTCGGATAGTTTGGGGGTGCACAACTATGTGTTGTGTAGTTGCCGGTCTACGAGGTTAGGTTTCGATTGTGGAAAATTCGGTTTATATCCTCTCAATGTTCTCCGAATGCATACTAGATATTTGTTTATAATATCTACGTCGTGCATTTGGGGAATTGTAGGGAGATGCTGCCGAAATTTCCCTCAATTGGAACTTAGCCTCCTAAGTCGCAAACTACATAGCACAGAACGTGCACTCTCGAATGGGATATGACCAAATCACCTGAGGCATAAGGAGAAGAGTTGCTTTTGATTTTCACTTGTTCTATTTACGGGACAATGTTAACTCAATTACTTAAGTTGACTCTATGTTGTGAAAGCAGGCACAATGGACAGAGGGTGGATGCAAATGTTTGATAGATCTTCTAATCAGTATTTGGATGGGATCGACAGCTACATTGCCTTTGCACGTAGTCATTGCAGTGATACAAGACGTATCAGGTGTCCGTGTCGTAAATGTAGTAATTACATTTGGATGTCGTTGAATGAGGTCCAAACTCATCTGGAATGGAATGGGATTGTACACAACTACACTAATTGGATCTATCACGGTGAAAAAATATTTTCCGCATCGACATCTTCGGTTCCCGAGACCCGTTGGGACGAAAGTGGTTTGGATGGGCGATGTGATAATGATCAAGTCGTTGAGTTATTAACCGATGTTTTTCCTCCCACATCAAATGATATGGAAGATGATGCACCAATGTTGCAACCCGAAGACTTTATGCTCCATTATGAGAGATTGTTGAAAGAAGCTCAGCGCGAATTGTACCCCGGTTGTAAATCATTTTCGGTTCTAGGGGCAATTGTGGAGTTGATGCACATGAAAGTTGAGTATAATCAAACGAACAAGCATTTTGATCACATGTTGGACATTATCATCCGAATGCACCCTGAAGACAACTGTCTGCCAAAAGATCATTATAGCTCGATGAAATTGTTGAAGGGCCTTGGTTTAGGGTATATCAAGATCCATGCATGCAAGAACAACTGTGCTTTATTTTACGGTGAATTCGAGCAGCTTGACAATTGTCCCGTGTGCAATGAGCCTAGGTTTGAAAAGAACAAGATTCCTAACAAGGTGTTGCGTTATTTTCCACTGAAGCCAAGGTTACAAATATTCTATATGTCGTCCCACACAACCAGTGATATGAGGTGGCATAAGGATGAAAGCATTGATGATATTGTCATGAGGCATCCAGCGGATGGAGAGGATTGGAAGAAATTTGATAAAATGTATCCCGAGCTTGCTGCGGAGCCAAGAAATGTCAGATTAGGGCTCGCTACTGACGGGTTTAATCCATTTGGGAGTTTTGCAAAGCTCTATAGCACTTGGCCAGTTGTTATGGTTCCGTATAACTTGCCTCCTTGGAGATGCATGAAGAAAGAATTCACAATCCTCAGTACTTTGATACCGGGGCCCAAATCGCTGAGTAATTCCATCGATGTGTATTTGCGACCGTTGATTGACAAGCTCGTGGATCTTTGGGAAAATGGTGTCCGAACATATGACAAGTGCAGTGGATAAATGTTCACCCTACGAGCGGCCGTAATGTGGACAATTAATGATTTTCCTGCTTATCGTATGTTATCGGGATAGAGCACCAAGGGCTATCTTGCTTGCCCTACATGTGGACCAGACACAACGTCCTTTTGGCACGCATCTAAGGTATGCTACTTGGATGCGAGAAGGTTTATGCCCTGGGATCACCGATGGCGAATGCAATCTGACTCATTTGATGGTAAATCAGAGCTAAGAGGTCGACCAAGGGAGAGGTGCGGTGATGAGATATTATACAAACTCAACAGTATACAGGAGTTCGTGACACGAGGATCGAAACCAGCCGAACAGGAAAATTGGACCAAAAAAAACATATTCTTCCGATTGCCATATTGGTCGAAATTGAAAATCAGACACATCGCCGATCCTACGCACATCGAGAAGAATGTTGCTGAGAGTGTTGTGGGAACGACTTTACCCATTGAAGGCAAGTCAAATGACAAAAAACGACTCGTCTGGGCATGAAAGAAATGGGGATTCGGCCTAATTTGTGGCCAAAAGTCGTCAATGGTAAATACATCATGGCTCATCCAAGTTATACATTTACGCCGGACAATAAGAAAAAATTCCTAAAGTGGTTGCAGAGTGTGAAATTTCCCGACGGGTACGCCGACAACATATCCCGGAGTGTTAGCACAGACGGTGGGACTATTCTGGTATGTAGAGCCATGACTATCATGTTTTTCTACAACGACTCATTCTGATTGGTATTCGACCTTTCTTGGAGGCTGGTGTTGTTGAGACGATAGTTTATTTGTCTCAATTCTTCCAGATACTATGTGCCATGTCGTTGGTTATGGCTGACCTTCAAACAATGAAAGAGGATATTAGGTACATCATGTGCCGGCTAGAGCAAATATATCCACCTGTAACAACCCGGAATTTCAATTATTGGATTTATGTAAATTATTTATGTAAAATGACGATTTTACTCTTGCTTGTTTAGGGCATGGAAATCAAATTTTATTTCGAAACATTTTAGGTGGTGTTTTGGATACTGTTGCGTAGGTCTCGAACTAATGAGTTCGTAGACAGGCGGCACGTGGTGTACGAAAGTTATGGGTCTAGACGTGTAAGGGCAGTTTGGTAATTTGCCATAGAGGGGAGATATTTTTAACCACCCAAATCAGATTAATCTTATCCACATCAATTCATTATCATCATCCTCATGCTTTCTGTGAAACACACACCCACTCGAACCCGTGCGAAAAACACACCCAAAACCCACAAAGTCAACTTTTGATTCAAGACTTTAACTTCCATTTTTGATCCACTAATCGTATTCTACTCCTTCCCACAATCACAACCGTACCAACCATCGTAGGAGAGGACCACGGGGGAAGCCGAACCGAGTATAGGAAGTTTCGGATCTTCCGATCGATTTTCCAGCTTACACAGGTACGTGTTTGCGGTTTTGAGGTCATATTTGGATTCTTGGGTTTGAGTAGATAGATTTAGACATAAAATTTGTGAAAAATGGTTGATTTTTGAGGAAATTTTAAAAGCTTGAAGTTTCGGTTGGAAATGGGGGATTCCGGCGGAAACCAGACGGTGGCGCCGACGGCCAGTCGTCTTCTCCGGCGAGTCACCGGTGACTGGTCGGGTCGAGTGAATTGGTCAGGTCGAGTGAAACGGTCGGGTCGAGTTGAATCGGTCAAGTCGAGTTGAACCGGTCGGGTCGAGTTGAGTTGGGCCGGGTTGGACCGATCCAGGCGCGTGGGCACTGTAGTAGGCGCGTGATCGGCGCGTGACGGCGCGTGGGCGCGCGTGGGCGCATGTTCCTACCTTCCGTCGATTCGAGGCGATGCGTGGGGCCGAGTCTGAGGTCACGGTGACGCGTGACAGCTAGTTTTTGACGTTCCGGATCTGCTAGCGCAGGTTTTGGGTCGATCGGACGTCGTTTAGGGGTTGTTTTGGGCGTTTGAAGTTGCTGCATTTTCTAGGCCAGCATAGGTAGACCTCCCGGGGTTTAGGGGGTTTATATTTAAGGTTCTTATTATTAGCTGGTAATCCCGATTATTAATTTGGACAGGCGATACTGCTCCAGGAACTTCAGGGGAGCGTACAATTCGGGATTGAGATTGCTTGGACATATTTGTGAGTGGACTTTTGGTTTATAAATTATAATGCATGCATAAATGTATCTTTGATTTAAATACTGTTATGTATGGGTGCAATGAATTTCTAGAATTTAGAAATGATGCTGGACACATGTTTTCCAATATTTCAGTGAAAGTTGAGAAATGGCCTGGTTTTTGTACTCGATTTTGATATCGTTTTGACGTGGTAACTATTTGAGCCTATGATTTGGGTTTAGACCCGTAATTATGATCTTACTGGTTTTGGCCATAAAATGATATTTCAAAGAATTTGGCTTAGGCCAAGAAACAAAGATTTCAAAATACGGATTTGGTTCACTGGTTTTCTGTCCCGATGGTTACAGTTGCTCTGACTGGTGTTGAGGGGTTTTGCTCCGCTGGTTGTTGAGGGCTCTGACTTTGGTGTTGAGGGGTCATGCTCCGCCTGGTCGCGAGGCTGTCTACGCGTAGTACAGATTTTAATACATCTCAAGGGATACCCTGGTGTGTTGTGGATATGTCGGGAACAGTGGATTTGAGATATTATGTGTCCAGGTGGAATTAAATGATTTTTAACTCCATTGAAGAGAATTTTCAAACCAAACTGTGGACCACGAGGTATTTTCATTATACAGATTTTATGGAGTCCAACTAAGTGGTTTTAAAGAGAAATGGAATTTCGATGGTTTCAAATAATGTTTTTATATCATAAATTGTTTTATATGATGCATGCATGGTTTTATAAATAGAGGGGGAGAAAAGTATTTCCTCGAAAAAGAATTTATAAATGATTATTTTTGTCCACTCACAACTTTTGTGTTTAAACCCCCTTCAGGCTGTTGAGTTGAGTTGACGCGGACACTTCTCTTGAGGCAGAGATATTAGTACTTTCAGCTGTGCTGTGTAGTTATACTTGAGTAGGATATCTAAATTGTACCCTTGATCCTACTTAGACGCTCTGATATTATATTGTATTTGGTTGGTCATTAATTACGGGAATTATTGAGTGCTTGAATCCCTTGTCTGACAAGTGAAAGTATTTATTATTATTATAATTTGTAAGGAGTGAATGGTATTTTGGGAACCTTTCCTTAGATTGTCAGACGGGATCAGGGTTCTTCCCGGGTTTCGAGGGGAAATTCGGGACGGGTCCTGACACCACCTGCATTCTTTGATGTAATGGTGCACCTACTAATACATCTGCCGGATGAGGCAAAGCTAGCTGGCCTGGTGCATTATCGTTGGATGTACCCAATTGAGAGGTATAACTTATCCCTGCTATTTGATAATATTTACTTACTATCATGTATATATGGGAATCTTAATGTAAATTTTCTTGTAGAATGTTAGGTACTTACAAGCGGTACGTTCGGAACAAGACACGTCCCGAAGGCTCTATAGCCGAGGCGTACATTGCAAAGGAGGCACTCACATTTTGTGCAATGTACCTTCGAAATGTTGAAACTGCCTTCAATAGGGCATCTCGTAACGACGATGGTGGTCAACGTCCAGAGACCCTATCTGTATTTGCCCAACCTGCACGATCATTCGGCACTGATCTAATCTTAGATTCATTCATCAATAGCGACAAGGAGATGGCTCATTGGTTCATACTAAACAATTGTGACGAAGTCTGACCCTTCCGCAAGCAGCACGAGAAGTTGATGAAGGCTCAATTTCCTTCTAATTGGGAAGAAATGGACAAACAACTGTTTCCACGTTGGTTTTCGAGCATGTAAGTCAAATATTTTATCTCCAAATTTCGTAAATTGGTTTTAAGCTTACCTATTTCATTTCTTGTGTGTATCTTACTAGATGGCACAACTGAAAGATGTCAACTCGCCAAATTTCAATAAAGAATTAATGCAGCTGGCCATTGGCCCATTCCGAAGAGAAACGTACGCTGATTGTCACGTTAACGAAGTTAAGTTCGTGCGCACAGAACGAGATGACAAGTTGTCTAATCAAAACAGCGGGGTCTTCGTGCCGGGGATGGGGCAAATACTGATACGGGTTTCTACGGCAAATTGTTAACTGTGGTTAAGGTGTTATACGCCGACCGCAAGGAAGTCGTCTTGTTCAAGTGTCATTGGTTTGATACGAACCCAAGTATCCCAGGCAGTGTCATCAAAGATCAGTTATGTACCTCTATAAACACAAACACCCGGTGGTTTGAGAGTGATCCCTACATCCTCGCTAGTACGGCGAAACAAGTATTCTATGTGGATGATCCAAAAGCTGGTGGTGGTTGGAGAGTAGCTGAGATGGTGAATCATAGAAACATTTGGGACTTGGATGACTGATACCATGAAGAAGATGAGGAAATAGACGATGACGTTTACCAGGTGGATTCATCGGCATCCACCCAAAATGTGGATGGAGTACGGACCAATGACATCATCCCACCTATTGCGATTGATGACATTTTTATTGATCTGGGGGAATTAGAACAAATTGAAAGTGATTAGGAGGAATCAAGTATTGTACACATATCGGATGACGAGCGTGATTGGGAGGGGGAAAGCGAATCAGAATGAAAGTTGTAAATTAGAATTTTCATTCATATATGTAATATCCATCTTCAAATCAATAAATTTTATTTATATGTATGTTGTACGATTTCATTCACAAAAATAGTTTTTTTACTTTCTTAAAGTGAGGAGACGATACATGCACTCCACAAATTACGCAACTTCAAAATAAATGAAGGTCAAAGATTTAGTCAAATATTTTGATGATAAGTCATGCAGGTCAATTTGATAAATCATGAGGGTCAATTTTTACTCTTTAGTGCAATGTGAAAAAAATAGAACCCAACATTCTTATTGACAAAAAAAAAATACAACAATATTTTTTAAAAAATATTGTCTATAAAATGTGTTTTGATAATATCTTTATAAACAATTATTTACCAGAACCATTTTACATTTATTTAATAAACAATTTATTTAAATTAATGTTGCCCGACAGTGATTATACATGTTACCCGACGGATTGCAACTATTGGTATTACCCGACGGATAACAAACGGGTTACCCGACGGATAGTGTTACCCGACGGAAACGTACTTGTACCCGATGGACAACAACAATTAGTGTTACTTGACGGAGGTTTACCCGACGACCGGCCTCCGCTGTTAAATACCCGACGCATATACATGAATATTCGTCAAGTATGATGCGGCAGATTAAATTTACATTTTTTTATTAAAGGGTCAATTTTTTAAATTACTTGAAAATTGAAACTGACTGATCTAACCGTCCACATTTATGGTAGGTATCTATAGATCGGCTACGCCAAAAATTACCCAATTTGGAAATCCCGGGATTAGGTAACGTTGCGCGATGATTCAACGGTTACACAACGTTTCTTCACGATCGTACGGCTTGAAACCCTCAAAACATCATGATTTTCGATGGGCGAGATCTAGGCACGTAAACCCACAAAGTTAACGGTTAGATCGGTCAAATTCAATAGTTTGAATACCAATAGAACCAAAAATTCGTAAAATGTATTGAAGTTTCCATCAAGAGTTTAAACTCCTTGGTCAATATACTTGTTTTCCGATTTTCAATAACTTATAATTTGAAACTGACCTATCTAACCGTCCAAATTTATAGTAGGTATCCATAGATCGGTTACGCGAAAAAAATTACCTAATTTGGAAATCCCGGGATTAGTTAATGGTGCGCGACGATTCAACGGTTACACAACGTTTCGTCACGATCGGACGACTAGAATTCCTCAAAACATCAAGATTTTCGAAGGGAGAGATCCATGCACGTAAACTAACAAAGTGAACGGTTAGATCGGTCAAATTCAATCGTTTGAATATCAATAGAACCAAAAATTCGCGAAATGTATTGAAGTTTCCATCAAGAGTTTAAACTCCTTGGTCAATATGCTTGTTTTCCGATTTTCAATAACTTACAATTTGAAACTGACCGATCTAACCATCCACATTTATGGTAGGTATCCATAGATCGGCTACGCCAAAAATTACCCAATTTGGAAATCCCAGAATTAGGTAACGGTGCACGACGATTCAACGGTTACACAACGTTTCGTCACGATTGACGGCTTCAATTCCTCAAAACATCACGATAATGATAGATGGGGCTTTAGGCATGTACAACCAAATTTTGAATGGTCCCGTTGTGGCTTATTCTTTCGTCAGACCTGATTTTCAGATTAATGCTAAAAACGGCATTCGAACAGTCAAGCCCGACGCACACGATATTCGCCGGGCCAACCGCCGTCAGGCTTGATCACGGGATGTCGTCGGGTAACTGTAATGATTCGTGAAACTTTGAAAAATTCCAAATTTCCGCCTAAATTTTTGCGAAATCTCAAAATTCCCGCGTCGTGTAACCCGACGGATAATTTAAACGTTACCCGACGGATTTGGACTGGTGTTCTGACCCGACACCCGTTTTTAATAATGCCCGACGAACCCTGCACCTAAATTTTAGCGGATTCTCAAAAGTACTGCGTTTTGTGGCTCGACGGAGTTTGAAATTGGTACTCGACGAAGTTGGAAATGTTACTCGACGGATACCGACAGATGTTCTTACCCGACGACTATTTTATAATGTTACCCGACGGATTACCCGCCTAAATATGCTCGAATATTGCCCGACGGATAGTTTTACATAAACCCGATGGATCGAGAATAAGTTACCCGAAAAGGATAGTGAAGAGTTACCCGACGGTTGTTGAATGAAATACCCGACGATTTTCCACCATTTTTTCATACCCGATGGATAATTAAAGTTGTGCCCGACTGAGTAATACGTCAGGCAATGTCAATCAAAGACATAAATCAGACCGACTCCTCTTCTTCTTCCTTGTTCTTCATTTTCTGTTGTTGGCTCCGACTTCTTCTTCCTAGCTCTCTGTATCTCTTCCATTCTTTGATCTCAGTTTCCACCACCGACTGTTTGTTGCTATTCCTCAATCTGCCGCCCTAGTAAAGACGCCGCATGTCTCTCACCGAGGTTTGTCGTCGCCGCCGCTCCCCTCGCCGGACCGATCTCTCACCGATTTCCTTGAAGGCCGAACTCATTGTCCCTCTCTCTCTACTGTTAATGTATATATATTGGTTTAATTTTATTTTTGATTTGAAAAAAGAATTTATGAAATTGGATATTGTTAATTGTTATTGTTAATGTTAATGTATATATATTTGGATATATATTAGTTATTGGTTTATTGTTAATGTTAATGTATATATATTGGTTTATTGTTAATTTTGAGTTGAAAAAGTAATTTATGAAATTGGATATTGTTATTGTTAATTGTTATTGTTAATGTTTATGTATATATATTTGTTATTGGTTTATTGTTATTGTTAATGTATATATAATAGTTGAATATTTGTTGAAATTTTGATGTTTGGTATAATGTTGAAATTGATATAATGTTATGATTTTTGTTATGATTTTGGATATGAAATTTATGTGAATTGAGGATATGTGAATTTTATGAATTTTGGATATTTGAATTTTAAAAACAATTTTGTGAAACTTTGATATGGTGTAGTATAAGTGAATTTTGGAAATTTGAGTTTTATAAATTTTGAATTTTTGAATTTTAGGATTCGGATATTATTATTATATGTTTGGATTAATTTGTAAGTTTGATTTTGGTCCCGAAATTTGGATTTATAAATTTAGGTATAATGTTATGAATTTTGAGTTTAGTACATTTGGATTAATTAGTTTTTTAAGTTTAATTTTCGGTTGTGTTGGATTTAATTTAAAAAATTAGAATTTGGTGGTTTTAGTTTTTGGATACCAATTTACTAATTATTACTAAAAAAAACTATTGCTTTATTTATTTATGTTTATTGGAATTATAAAATGTTGGTTAATTTTAAATGTTCAATTGTTTTTATTTTTTGAATTTAATATTAAAAATGTTTGGTTCTTTTTATTTAATTAAAAATATGCTGGTTAATTTTATATTAATTAATTTATATTTGTTATTGTAGATGTCGCATCACATTTTAATCACGTCCAAGACCCGCCCCTACCCTGATCCCGATGATGATCATGCGCCGGAGGAGACAGCTCTTGACTCGGTTACCTCAACAGCGACGTCGATTCAGGCACCGATGTCGGTTTATCAGCTACCCGGTGCCCGATCGGCTCGTCGACAACATAACAAGAAACGGGGGCAACCCCGTACCGACCCCTAGCCCTCACAGGACGACGTTGGAGCAGACGAAACGGGGTCTAACGTCGGAGCACTCCCTAAGGGTAAGTTCATTATTTTGTTTATTTAACCAAACGTTTTTATTTGTTACTCATTTTATTTAACAATGTTCATCTAATTTGCAGGTAGGTCGGAGAACGTGCGCGGGATAAACCGTGGTTTAACATCCCAACGGATTTGCAGGACAATAAATGCAAAGATACTGGTGGTGTACGTGCCACGCCACCGGTCCGCGCCGGTCAAAATTCACAGCCTTCTGGTGCATGACATTGGTGCGATTCTTCGCACCAAGTCTCTGATGATGGGGGAGACTTTCAGAACCCAAACCCCGGAGGAGATCACGCGTTGTTGGGGAGAGTTACCGGTATGTTTTTTTCCCATTTTTAACAGTAATTTCATTTTTTATAATTATTTTACTAACTTTAATCATTGCTTGCAGATCAATTTTGAGTTCGACTTGGAGAACGTCGAGCTCAGTAGATACCTGTGCCAACACTGGCAGTTACGGTACGCAGACTAGAAGTACGAGCTCCACAAGTACTTCTTCACTTGGCCTTCCTTGGAGGAAGCTCGTGCAAATCCTCCGGAGGAGTTGGATGGGCCGAAACTGCCAGGCTGGTGGTGGTTGTGCGACCATTTCGTGTCCCCCACCTATCTGGTACGTATTATCTATCTAATTAATTAAATTATTTAATTTTTATATTATTTTCTATTTTAAAATCTAATTTTCGATTTTACGAATGAATAGCGGAAATCAATCGCCAACACATCAAATCGGAGAGCAAAGAAATTCAACCACCACGGGGGGTCGCGATCCTTATTGCCTGACAGGAGGATCGGCGCATCGCCAGGTCGATGTTCCCAGTGGTGGATGTCTAGGGGCAGGTGTAAGCTGGACGGGGGGATCAAGTGGCTGATGGAATTCACGTAAGTATATTTTTTGAAGATTAAACATTTTTTCTGAATTTGATAATTATATGTCTAATTAATATTTATTCGAATTTGTAGGATACGATGCAGCAAGACGTCCAGCAGACACAAGCTGAGCTCACCCAATAGCATCCGGAAGTGTCGTTGGAGCAGCAACTCCCTATGTCGACATGTCAATCGCTATTCTGGAGCGATGACTTGGGAGGCGCCCAGGGAGGATCGTTTGGGGGGCGGGCGACGGGATTGTGCGGGATGTCTCGGCTCAGTCGTCGAGTTCATCTCAGATAGGCAATCCCCAAGAGACGTCGAACCTTAGGAGAAACTTCGAGTTCCTCTAGGCCGAAAAAGCTCAAATCAAAGCCCAATACGCGGATATCCAAGCCCAAAACGTCCAAATCAAGAATTGCCTTGCCAAGGTCCTTGATTGTTTGGGTGAACGTGGATTGGATGACATTTTCTCATCGCCCACCTAACAGCCCCCTCAGGATCCTGGCTACTTTGACCCCTCGAATGCTAGTTAGAGTGTACTCTATGTAAAATATTTTTTTAGGTTTCATGATGCAAAAATATTACATTAATTTTTATAAATATTATTTTTATTTTATTTTGATTATTTTAATTGAATTTTTTAAGTAAATTTTTTATTTTTTATTATTTAATTAAATAATTTTTTAAAATATTTTTTAAATATTCATAGTTTGCCCGACGCACAGCCAAGGCGTCGGGCACGAAATTTTTTAAAACTGTACCCGACAAATATGGGACATGTTAACCGACGGATGTGTAATACGTTACCCGACGAATGGATAATACGTTACCCGACGGATGTGCAATACGTTACCCGACGTCGTTATATACCGTTACCCGACGAATGTGTATACCGTTACCCGACGGAAGTGTATAACGTTACCCAACGAGTGTGTAAAAACTCACCCGACGGACATTTAATAGTTACCACGGATATTTAATAGCATACCCAACGGATATGTGAAATCTTGCTCAACGGATATGTGAAATCTTGCCCGACGGATATGTTGTTGACTTTAGGTTGCTCGACAAAGACATCATCGGGGAACTATACCGCCGGGCAAGATGAAGTTGCTCGAAGAATACACTGTTGTCGTCGAGTAACATAAAAGCCCGACTGAAATAGCCCGACGTATATTGCCCGACGACTATTCGCCATTTTCATTATTACTCGACGGAGGCCTACGATTGCTCGACGACATCATTTCGTCGGGCAATTTAGATTTTATTGTAGTGGAAGTACCCTAAAAATCTAAAACACTTAAGTATGAAACTTTTTGGACATTTGAAATTGTGGACATTTTGAATCTTTTTTTTACTTCAAGAGATTGATATTTCAAATTCTTATTTAATTTTGAGTTTCTATTGATATTGGAATTCAATTGATAGTTTACAACTATTTTTGTTTATAAATAAGAATTTCAATTTTAATGACGAATGTTTGATAAATGATGGTTACAGAACTTAATTAAATTGGACTAATTAAAAATGTAGGAGTCTGAAAATTAAAACCAAACTGATCCACGTACGCGGTTTATAAAATTGATAATTTCACATAAAATAATTGATGTTTTGGTTTAGATAAATAAAAATTCGAAAAAAATTGAATTGATTTGTGAATCGTACAAAAATAGACTCAACTCGCCCTATCCAACTAATCCTAAGTACACATGTTCATTCCCCTATAGGCATTCCAATGCATGTATAGTAAAAGCACTTTTTCTAAAGCATTTTGTTGGAGGAGATGCAGCAAGATGTCCAGCAGACACAAGCTGAGCTCACACAACAGGATCCGGATGTGCCGTTGGAGCAGCAGCTCCTGAATCCTGAGATGTCGATCGCTATCCTGGAGCGACGACTTGGGAGGCGTCTAGGGAGGTTCGTTCGAGAGGCAGGCGACGGGATTGTGCGGGATGTCTCGAGTCACTCGTCGAGTTCATCTCGGGTAGGCAATCCCGAGGAGATGTCGGACCTCAGGAGAAACTTCAAGTTCCTCCAGGCCGAAAATGCTCATATCAAGGCTTAATACGGGGAGATCCAAGCCCAAAATGTCCAAATAAAGACCGCCCTAGCCAAGGTCTTTGATCGCTTGGGTGACCGTGGATTGGATGACATTTTCTCACAGCCTCAGCCCTCTTCCCAACAGCCCGCTCAGCATCCCGACTACTTCGATCCGTTGACAAGTAGTTAGAGTGTAATATATGTAAATTATTGTTTTAGTTTTAATGATGTAAAAACATAACATTAATTTTTATAAATATTATTTTTATTTTATTTTGATTATGTTAATTGAATTTAAAAAAAAAATTATTTTAAATTATTTAATTAGATAATTTATTAAAATTATATTTTAAATATCCAGAGCTTGACCGACTAACAATCAAGGCGTCAGGCATAGTAATGGAATTTTTATAACGTTACCCGACGAAGATTATGCAAGTCACCCGACGAAGATTTAAAAAGTTACCCGACGAACATGTAAAGAATTACCCGACGAATATGTAAAATGTTGCCCGACGGATATGTAAAAAGTTACCCGACGGATATGTAAAGGGTTACCCGACGGATATGTAAAAAGTTACCCGACGGATATGTAAAAAGTCACCCGACGGATATGTATCGTGTTACCCGACGAAGATTTAAAAAGTTACCCGACGCATATTTAACACGTTACCCGACGAATACATTTCACGTTCGGCCGACGCATATTGTCCGTCAGGCAAATGTTGTTGACTTTTGGGTTGCTCGACGAAATTGCAAGCGACGAACTCTTCCGCCGGGAAAGCTTTAGTTGCTCGACGAATACACTGTTATCATAGAGTAATATCAATCCCGACTGCAATAGCCCGACGAAGATTCTCCGTTTTCACAGTTGCTTGAGGACATCCTTTCGCCGGGCAAGATGGATTTTATTGTAGTGTTTATTGTTTACAAATTATACTATGTAACTCACCACACCAAATCAAGAAGTACCCTAAAAATCTAAAACACTCTAGTATGAAACTTTCTGGACATTTGAAATTGTGGACATTTTGAATCTTTTTTTTACTTCAAGATATTGATATTTCAAATTCTTAATTAATTTTGAGTTTCTATTGATATTGGAATTCAATTGATAGTTTACAACTATTTTTGTTTATGAATAAGAATTTCAATTTTAATGACGAATGTTTGATAAATGATGGTTACAGAACTTAATTAAATTGGACTAATTAAAAATGTAGGAGTCTGAAAATTAAAACCAAACTGATCCACGTACGCGGTTTATAAAATTGATAATTTCACCTAAAATAATTGATGTTTTGGTTTAGATAAATAAAAATTCGAAAAAAATTGAATTGATTTGTGAATCGTACAAAAATAGGCTCAACTTGCCCTGTCCAACTAATCCTAAGTACACATGTTCATTCCCCTATAGGCATTCCTATGCATGTATAGTAAAAGCACTTTTTCTAAAGCACTTATTAATAAAGTTTTTTTTTTGCTTCTCCCTAAACATTTTTAACATTATGGCTTTTGCCTTGGCATAAAAGGAGTTGGTTTGAAGAATTGTTTTGTACACGAAAAGACATGAATATAATATTGCAACCCTTCAGATTATGGTAGAGCCAAACAAATTTCAATTGATTTCAATATTGTCAATGGACAAAAGCAAAACACAGTTTGGCCTTCATGATCTTAATTAATGATCGATAAGTTGGGGTGGGGGTGGCCAGCTAATCATGTAATGTCGATCGCATTATCTTCGAATTTATATTTATGTTTTATATAGTTTCTATATTATTCTCAGCTTATCATTTTTATTATTTATCTTTCAATTCAATCGATGATAATTTTATCCTCTTGTTTCACATATCAATTTAATCACGGATGTTATTTTTTTTATTTTTATCGTTAAAATGAAAGACAATATTGTGACTTTATTGCTAGGTTTGAGGGGCGGCATTCTTCTAGAATTGGACAATATTTGTGTGTAATCTTTCCATTAGGTTTTTTCATTTAGCCGTAACGTAACGTACTTCTTTAATATGTCAAGTACTAATACTATTAGTTAGATGATATTTCTACGCATTGTGTAATGAGAAGTTTTAAATATTTGATTAGGTACCTATAAAAAACAAAAGGTGATATCTCCCTAATGTCGCTGTATAACTTCCTCTTAAACCTTTTATGGATAGATCAATAAAATTAACGATCTTTTAATTATATATATATATATATATATATGAAATAAATTAATAACTTTTGTAATTTTTGGAGCAGTCAAATGAGACAAATCACTTTTCTAATATAAAAAAAGACTCGACGGCAAATTCTGTGTGTAATTCAAGTGAAAAAACCATTATTCAAAGACGGGGACCCACCATGCGGAATACTAAGATGAGAACGTTCGTTGAAAAATTCAAGAATAGAATGAGAGTTATGCCGGCCGCATTTGACCACTGCTCTTTTACATATATACCCTTATAAAGTACAATCGCTAAATTTCCCCCTCTATATTACGTGCCTCTCCCGCTCCCTGTCTTTGAATCTTCAAGCTGAGGTCAAGCATGTCTCCAGTTTTCCAAGTTTATGAGCTTTTGTCCCTCCTCCTCATAGGAGGGGCATGAAATGCTGTAAATGGAGATATTGTCGAAATCGGGGAATGTGAGTGAGGATGGCAAAGTTGCATACTCCAATAAACGTAAACCCCGGCCGCCAATGAGGCGGAGAAGACAGTTGCTGGCCGCCGGAATATGTACTTTCTCCGGTTGCTGTGTTCTCCAACGACGATGCAAACCAAGGAGCGATGGCCACATCGCTCGGGCTGTTGGTAAGGAACTAACTTTTCTTACCCATAACAATTACTCATGCTGATGCAGAATGGCGGTTTATTTGATTTTTTAATTATTTAATTTTTTATTAGGGATAATCTTAATTAATTTTCTACGTTGCATGTTTACGCTCGAACAACTACGGAATTAGTGCAAATGAAAAAGATAAGAAAATAAATTCTAATTACACAAACTGAGTTCACAACACGTAGTAGGCCAGGTTGTAGGCCTATCTCTTCATTTCACGATGATTCGACTGGTGAGTTTTGTTACGAGAGTCGAATTTGAAAACTCTTACATAACATGTAAAGAATATCACTAAACCGTATCAAGTGGCAGTTATTAACTTACTAATTTTGATTGTTGTGTGGACTTGATCAAGTTCCATAATGGGCCTAGTGAGACAAATTTGGGGAATTTATAAATTTTATAAAATAGCTAGGGCCAGTAGTTGGGCTCGTTAAGCTTTTAATTCAGACGATGAGTATTAGGATGTAGAGTTCAGCGTTAAAGAGGTCCATAAAATAATTAAATCTATAAATATTTTTAGGTTAAAACTTAAAACAAACGAATTCTGATTATACAGAAAACAAAAATATATAATGGAGTCGGCTAGCTAACCGCCGGTCTTTGCCTCTGCCATGCAATTTCTAGGAAGAGCGCTGTGGTCGTCGTGTTTGAAATTCTCTGCTTCTGTCATGCAAATTCTAGAAGTACGCGTCTTTGAAATTTTTGCACCTCCGCCATGCAGAAATTTCCAGGAAGATCTCCATTTTGAAATTTCTCCGCCTCCGTCATGCGATTTCTAGAAGAAACGTCGGTTTTGAAATTTTCTTTTCCTCCGGCGTGAAATTCCTAGGAAGGGGCGCTGCACACGTCTTTGAATTTTCTAAATTTTCCTTCGTGGATCAGGGATAGTAATCTTTAGAAGAACTCCGTCTACGTTAAAATCCTTCATCTTTAGAAGAAATTTATTAAGGGGTACGTGGAAGTAGAATTTCATTTTCGTATTATATACTTTTTATAATATAAGTGGAATGAAATACTATTATTTTATATTCCAAACCCGTTAAAAATGGACAATACTTATCTCCCATCCTAGAAGAACCTCTTCATTTTATTCTTCCTATTTATCAAATTGTTCTTATACGTATATTATAATAAGAAATCGTTCATTTTTTAAATCATTATTTTAAGATTTTTCCTACAAAAAATAATAAAATTGGAGGTTGCTTAGTCATTTATTTGTATTAAACAAATTAATGATATTGATAAAAATTAAGATCCTCTTGATGACCCGTCCATGTGTATAATGGCCGGTTTAAGGATCTCCATTTTGATTGAATTTTTATATAAAATGATCATGAAATAATAATTAAGAAGTGAACTGTTTTGATTATATATATAATTAATAAAAAAGAAGAAAATGATGAGATTAATTAGTTGGGATGAAAGTATTATCCATATCCCAAATACATTAGAAAATTAGACGAGGAAATTTCGGATATTGCCTATTCTAAGTTATCGAAGCCTATAAAAACTGTTCATATATTACTCCTTTTCCATTCGTTCGAAGAAATTTAAACATCATCTTTATACTTTCAACATCTTCCAAAGAGATCTTCAGGTAACAAGTAAGTTTCACCGATCTTAAATTTCTTTTGGACTGTTGATTGTATAGTATTTGATTGAATTCATCCAAAACACATGAATTGAATCTATTTTGAAGTTTGAAATACATAATATTAATTTATATTAGTATTGATTAGAGGAGATTAGACATAAAGAAATAGACAAGTTTCTTTTATATATGTCTAATTTCTTCTAATTCAAAAAACGAAAATCATTCATTTTTACATTCACATAATAACTTTAATATGTACTATATAGTCTCTTCTAATCCAAAAAATGAAAAATCATTCACTTTTACCTCACATAACTTGAATTTCATACGTTTCTTAATCCAATATAATCTTACTCATCAAACAAGTCGTTAATGTTACGATGAAGTGATTTTTCAACAATAATTTTTACCATCATTCCTTCGGTCCGTAAGTAAATATTGGGGTATTTTAAAATTTTGCAATTTTCAAGTGAGAAACAAATGGTTTCCATATTTGGTGATTGGGGTTTTTTTCTGTATTTTTTTTCTAAAGCAACAGAGTGCATATCCATCCATGACGGGAACCGATTATATGGAAAACCCTATCCATGAACACAAGCTCAAACTGGAGCCCACCAACATACCATACACCTGCGACGGCTGCAACCAGAAGGGCATAGGCCTACGCTACAGGTGCCACATATGCAACTACGACCTTCACCGTCACTGCGCCACCGCCTCCCTCCAACTTTACCAACACCACGCCAACAACCGCGCCACCGATCCTCCTTCCGCCAACCACACTTTCTACCCGAAATTCCCCTTGCACTTCCACCTCAGCCCTATCCAGAACCGCGTGCGCCGCTGCGACGCATGCGGGAAGGACGTGGCGGGGTTCGTGTACCAATGCAGCAAACACAACATCGACCTCCATCCGTCGTGTGTGAACCTGCCCATGATGCTGGATCTCGACGGGGGTGAAAAGGTCTTTTTACACAAGAAAATGAGTAAAACGTGTATAAAATGTGGTAAAAAAGATAAGCAAGGGTGGAGTTATAGGCCTAGAGATGAAGGGTGTCAATTGCATGTCGGGTGTGTGAGGGACATGATAGAGGACGATTGGGATGAGGTTTTTGAGCAATCTCAAAATGGGATGTTGCAGCCGAGAGTGTCGAACATCAACAGAATGCTTGAAGCCCGGGATCATCGCCGGAGCGCTGATCGGAGAGAGTTCATTAGGTTTGCTTGGAAGGCTTTGCTGGCTGTGGTGAGGGTGTTGCTAGGGGATCACACCCATTTGGTTGCTTGGTTTATTAATTAATAAGTTATTGCTCATCTTGGTTTATTAACTAGTCTATTAAGTAGACAACTTGTCGTGTGGAGGACCGGGAGGTCGAATTAATTTCCAAATTGTTCTAGTGCATGTGGCAGCGGTGGGAGCATAGGTGGTGTTACATGGTGGCATAAATTTCCAAGTTGTTGTGCATGCATCATTTGCCAGAAGTTACAGTGCAAAGTTCGACCATTATTTATTCAAAATTTTTTATTTGTATTAATTTATACCTAAAAATGTATCATTAAAAATTGGGTGTATACTACTAGTATTTTTAGTATTAGTGGTTTAATGGTAATTCTTACATAGTGCATGTATAGTGAGACGTGGATCAGTCTTGAGTTTGACACTTAAAAAAGCAAAGTCGATACTTATAATGAGTGATGTCGATGTATGTACATATCTCCTTCCCTCCATATCGTTTTATCAAAAAATTGTGTATAATAAGCTTGCATTATTGTGTGTAATAAGCTTGCATTATCGGATTGTCCTTTAAAAAGTGAGCATTTTAGAATAAGTTGAGTTTACGATCGGTATATTAGACAATTATTGGCCACCTATAATTTCCCTTGTTTGTACATTCATCTACTAATTTCTCAAATCTGTGAAAAAGATTAAAGAGCTGCTCAGTTAAGATTACAACTAAAAGAAAAAAAAATTCTCAAATGATCGATCAAAAGAAAAAATATATATATATATATATATATTTTTTTTTTGTTTTGGGAAAGGGAAAAGAAAAATATTTCATGTCCAATTAAGCAGTATCATCTTTTCCTGAAAATTAAAAATTAAAAAAAAATTAATAAGGTGAAGCTCATTGATCCACTTAAACAACATCATTAGTTTAATCATAACTGATTAACTTAGTTAGCCTTCAAACTGCCCAAATAAACATAAATGTTCTAGTGTCCAAGCAGCCATTCTACCTACCTACATTAACATTCAACAACGTAGTGTACGTTCTAGGACTCGAGACTACATCAACCTCATCTAATTAGCTTAGTGTTCTATGATCCGTGCTACATTTCACAACCCGGTGTATAGAAAGCAATCCAACTTTTTGTTACCGTGTTGAATTACCTTATCCAAACCAGCAAGAGCTTTCTCAACTTCATTCAGTTCCATTGTAAGTGTTGTCAATTGGCATTGCAGAGTGTTCTGTCGCTTCTTCAAAACTTCCTTTTTTTCTTGCAGATGGGACACCGCCTCTAAAACAGTAACTGCGCCTTGGCTGGACTTCATACATGGAGCTAACCAAGATAAATCAAAGCCTATGCTTTGAGCTTCCTCCCAGAGCGTTTTCTGATGCTCCAATGCCTTGAGTGTCATGTCTCTTCGTTTCTTCGAAGTGAGGAAACACAGCAGCTCCCCTAATGTACAATAAGCAAATGTACGCCATCTAGGGGACCTCTTTGAGCATATGACCAAATCCGGATGAGCATTGCAGGCCTTCTCGAGCAATGAAGCATAGGGCCTTGGAACCATTGCCAACCCTCGAAAATCAACTAAGTCGTGATCATGTGATGGTTTTGATTTGGCATCGACGGTATTGTTAGACCCTTCAGCTGAAGGAGGAACTGGAGTGGTGGAGGTAGACTCCACACTCCCCTTTTCCTTATGCAGAGAGCTCTCTTTTCGTTGTGTCATCTGTACACAAGGAGTTATGTTAAGGGTAATTCCATTGCGCTCCAAAATGTCGTCCTGCACTCTCTTTCCGTTAGGGTTTAGAAATAATCAAATTGAATTTGGAATGCAGTAAGACAAATGGAAGAAAATAAAGACGTTGCATTCGATATCGATAAAATCAACCTCCGGAACTTGATCCCTGGCCACCCATTTTTCCTTCCTACAGGTCGTCTTTCTTCTCTTGAATACAATAGGCACTTCCTCAGTTTTCTCTCGACAGTCGCCCTCCATCATTGTCCTTGTTGTGGAAGATCTGGGGTTTGGATTTATGAAAATAATGCAGGTTAGGAGTATGAGAGATCATATAGATACTTTCGAAGAAATGTACTAATTTTGAAGATCAGATAAGGAAATCACATATGTTTCAAGGAAGATTATGAGAAGTTCAGAGATTGAACAAAAGAAATCAATTCAAGTATATAGTCATTTCCAGAGCATCAAACACATGAAGAATTGAAGATCATCCATACACAACCCAATTTCCTGTACATTTATTTACATCAGGATCAGCTCTCATGAGATTGAAATCAAGTTATATAATGAAAGAAAAATTTCCAAGCAAAAAAAATTCGATTTTCTAGGGATCAATTTGGCAGCAGAAACTCTCTCACTCAAAACACAATTAAAAAATGTTCATCAAATCCAACTCAAACAACATAACATTTTTCATAACCCCAAAACGCAGACAAAGACATACAAAGGTGACAGATTTGGCCATTTACTAAACCCTAAACCCTAAAACAGAGTCGTTTTAGCCATTATCACAGTATAAACGCAGGTGAATTATCCTATTTCTATTTTCAGAGAATGTGAGCATCACAGAGTCAAGAAAGATGGGATCTTTGAGAAACATACCTCTCAGAGAAAGAGCAGGGTCTCAAGATTTCAAGGGACTCATCTTTCATCATCACTCTCTAGCTTTGATCTTGGTGATCTTTCTGAACAAGGGCTCAGCCCAAAATGAGAATCCTTTTGACAGTGATCAGTAGAAGTTTGAACTCATACACAAAAGATTCTGATTTGATTTGGGTTTCGAAGAAATCGAAAATAAATGAGGGAAAATTGAAAAGTAAAGAAAATTGGTTGGACTTACTGAAAGAGAAAGGTGACAGAGACTTGTGTTGCTACGGAAATGGAAAGATTATCAATAATACCAGGCTTCAATCAATAGCTCAAACAGATGGCAAAAGAAATTCACGTGGGGAATAATTATTTACCCCCATCAAATTACTTACTCCCCCATTTAACTGTTTTATTTTGTAAGAATATTGAAAAATAGGATTACAGACATTAGATACTGACCAACTTCATCATTTACCGTCGTTCAATTTGAGACCTTCAATAATATATTGAAGTTGTTAAACTGTGCCGTGGTTAATAAGCTAAAAACTTTGACCATGATCGTATCGTACCGTGGCCAACCCATATCTTGCTCATGTTGTGACCTATTTTAATTGAGCCGAATCCGTATTGCACTGACACGGTCCGTTTGACACCTCTAATTAAAGCAAATGTCCTGAAAGACGTCCTATGTTTGAATTCCACCTCCTCAGCCGGCAAAAATACTGGCCTATGCTAACAGATTATATACACATATCTAAGCCCAAAGAAGAACATGAACATAAATGTTCAAAAAGCTGGACTTACGATACAGAAATGAGATACCTGACCCCTCAAAATCTGGCCAAATAAACATCAATGCTAGCAAACCTATTTTTCACCAGTAAGCCTGTCAAAAAGGGTTATTCTCATCTGGAAAAACTAATTCAGAGTCTACGGGATCAGTCTAAACCCTAAACCCGGAACTCTTCTAATCTATGCACATTCACAAATCAGTATACAGAAAGTCCTCCTCATAGGACACTAGACTTTCCTTGGCATGTTGAAGTAGCCTTGCAAAGCAGCAAGCTCTTTCTCAGTTTCACCCAATTCCATTGTAAGTGTTGTCAGTTGGCAATGCAGCTTGTTCCTACGCTGTTCCAAAACCTCCTTTTCTGCTTCCAGCAAGCAAATATTCTCCATCTCAGAATTCGAGGCTAGCTTGGACTCTATAATGGGAGCTAACCAAGACAAATCAAAGCCTGAGTCTTGGACATCTTCCCAGAGTAATTGGAGATTCTGGCAAGCTTTGTGTGTCATTTCTCTCCGTTTTGTTGTCGTGAGGAAAAACAGCAGCTCCCCCAATGTCCTATAAGCAAACTCACGCCATCTCAACGACCTCTTTGAGCATAAGGCTAAATCCGGATGACAAATGCATGCCCTCTCAAGCAATGAAGCATAACGCCTTGGAACCGTTGCTAAGCCTCGAAAATCAACTAAGTCATCAGCATCATCATCAACATCATTCGATGGTTCTGATTTGATGAGGTCCGTATCTTTAGGTTGTTCAGTTGAAGGAGGATCCGAAGCAGTTGGGTGATGCCCTTCGCCATTCGCAACCTCTCCGAGTGTCTGTGGTGTGTTTATTGAGTTCAAGGTGGCGATGCTAGCCTCGGCCCTCACCTTTGCCACCTGTGCCGAAGAAGTCAAGTTAATTCTGATCTCAGTACAAACTAAGGCAAGAAACAAAAGACATTGCATTGATTGAAAATGCTCCTACAGATACCCTGCTGAAAATCTCAGCAACTCTGGCCAATGCCTCCAGTCCGTCATATGTCCTCCTGGCCCTTCTCATCCTCCTTCTCTTGAATATACGGGGGGAACCCTTCATCTCTTTCTTCCCACATTTCCTCCAACCTTGGCATTGTTGTCGAGGCTTTGTGATTGTTACTTTATGAAAAGGAAGCACATTGGAGTTCAGATATCACTAAACTTATTTTTGCACAAATACACTAATTCTAGAATCAGATTGTGAGTTCACACAGGCGGGAATGAAGTTAATGAAAAAATTAAGAAAATTGTGAACAAAAAGAATCACTTAAAGCATAAAAGCATTTAACTATAGATTTATATAACCAACATCAGCTTTCATGAGATACTGATTATTGTCTTAACTATCAAGTTCCAAAAGAATATCATTACACTCACAAATGACTTCTATGCTCGTTTGGAGCAGGGTCGGTTTGGATTGGAAAACTCATAATGTTCAAAGCTATCGTGAAGGTAAAAGTGAATGACTTTCATTTTGTGGTTTAAGAGGATTAGACTTGAAGGAAACTTTCTTCTTCTAATCCTACGGTTTTGATGGGATTGGATTGGATAAGTATTCTGCATGCCTAATGCCCTGAGAATGAAAATAATTCACTTATATCTTCAAAATAGCTGGAATTTTATGAGAGTTCCATTCCAATCCAATCTTCTCCCCAAAACAAGCCCCTAATTTAACACTTATACAGCAACACTCAATTGCTAACCAACCAACCTTCTACACTCACTTACAAACTCAAATAAGCAACCTTCCATCTGACTTTTAAAACTGCTGTCAATGACCCCAGTTATTTAAATAACCAGCCTTTCTCCCTTTTACCAAACACTTCTGTTAGCAGAGTTTAAAAAAAATAATGCTTTCTTTTAAATCACAGCAACCCCAAACACACCCTATACCAAATCCTCCACATTTTAAGGTATCATTTAGACTAGCCAAGATTTGACTGACATAAAAGGAACCTCAAATCTTAACACAAACAAAATTTCGCTAATCCAACAGGGCAACACAGTCAGAAACGTGATAAATTTATATGAATTAAACCCTGAATTTTAAAAAAAAATTGTTATTGTTTAACAAGCCATAATGTACTTCATCTAATCTAACTGAGATTCGAACTCAGCCTTACGCACTATATCAACATGCAATATATGAGCATCCAAATTCTTTTATCAAACCAAGATCCAAGCTTTCATTTGAAAAATTCCAAAATGAAAAGTAGACAGGATGGGTTTTTCAGAAACTAACCTCGGAGGAACCGAGCAGGGTGTCAATGTCATCGACGCTGGAAACGAAAAGGGGAAACCTTTTAACTGTTGAGAGTAGAAGCTTTACCGCAACGAAACTTGCTCTTCATCAAAATGCAATGCTAGTTTTGAAATCTACATGAGACGAGCTCAAGGTCGAGCCCCTAGATGATGAAGCGATTTGGGGATTTTACTCTCGCCTCTTCTCTCTCGGGCAAACCCAAAAGAGTGGAAAGAGTGTAGTTTGATCGCCAGTCTTCATTTTTACTTAGCATAGTATTAAGGTTGTTTAGCAAATTTACCACTGATTTTTGTAACTTCTTGCATTTCTTCGCTCTAACTTTTAATTTCAACTGCATCCAAAAAAAAACTTTTAATTTCAACCAATTTCTCTTAATAATTAATGTCCAATTTGTCATATTTCAAATATCATTTGTTATTTACTATCCATCTGGGTAAGACGCGTTTTCTTGATCGTCAATCACTTTAATGTTATGTTTAATTACTAACCCATGTTATTAGACTCGACAAGTTCTTACATTTCAAGCAAATAAAGTTATCATATAATATTAATGATGAAAAATTATTTATAATGGAACATGCTAATTACCAATATATGACTTTTTTGGACAAAAAATTTGAACAAAATATCAATAAATATGATGAGAGGTGTTAAATTGGTTATTAATAATAATTAATGAGAGAAATTTACTGAAATAAAAGTTTATAGGAAAATTGGCAATTTGGTACACGTTCAAGGGTAAATTGACAAATAAATCCCATCAAGAAGCTGGATTATTACATATTACGTCAGGTTATGCATTCAATTCACAAATTATAATTTGCATGAATATTTCTTTATAATATACCTTAGAAATGAGAATATTAATGCTTTCATTCACGCATATCTTAACGAATAGACCGCATACATCATGTGTCCATCATTCTATGTGAGTTAATAATTTCTTTGTGAGTAGTCTCGTATTGCCCATATACGGTAATAAGTTTTGATTATGTTTTTTTAATACAACCATATTAAGAAAGAATTTAGGCGGAGCCACATAATACCAACATATCAAACTTCAACACAAATATATCCTTTCATCTGTCGTGATCGAACTTTCAACCGTAAAGTTATTGGCTCGAATTTTTTTTTAGACATGATTATTTTATTATTATTTTTTATTGAAATGGAATTGGAAATTGTTTTGTTTGGGCTTGTTAGCCTTGGACCGTTGAAGAATAAAATCTCACATTGGAAACTTACAAAAAAAAAAAATACACTATATAATAAAGGATTTCACACTTAATACCATTAAGACCTTTTGAAATAAAACCACAGACCTACTAAAACATCGATAATTAAAAAAAAAACAGCATATATTCCACAAAACCCTAGCCTCCTCTAAAAAAAAAATCTTCCTTCAAATTTTTTTTTCTTCGACTGATCTTCTTCAGGTCCAAGAGGCTTTCCCCTGGTACCCATAGGAATGTACTGAATAAATCGGATAATCCAACCGGTCTTGGTGTCAATTTTACCAAAGTTTGTTCATCTTCATGCTTCATTTTCTCGTTTATTGTCATGATGTCGATCATGATCACAGGTTTAGGCGTCCCAACGAGTCAGGTTGCCGGTGAAACTCTTGTCTTCAGGAGCCTGATATGCCTGAAGGAAGTTGAGGTTCCACCCCAAAACCAAATGGCAATGTGGGGAGAGACCCAACTTCTTATAAGCCCTTGCAAGGTTGTGCAATTTTCCAATTTAGAATTTTTGTACCTTCACATTCTCACACGCCCCCTCACGTGTGATGAATTTTCAAGCTTAACACGTGGACAACTCATATTGGGTGACGTGTAGCACATGTGGCGGTTAAGTCTTACACGTGGGATAACCCGCTCTGATACCATGAAGTAAGTTGAGGTTCCACCCCAAAACCAATTGGCAATGGGGGGGAGAGACCCAACTCCTTAGAAGCCCTTGCAAGGTTGTGCAATTTTCCAATGTGGGACTTTTGTACCTTCACATTCTTACAATGCCTTCACAAGGTTTTGACTTGTGATGCGGCCTAGTGGGTTTTGATCGAGCCATCGCGGTCCTCCATTGGTGGTGTGGTGTCAATCACGGTGGATTGAAACATATGCTATATAGTGGTGGACGGTATCCTCCTCGTCTTCGGAATTCCGCGGAGGCGACAATAATATAAGTGATAAGCAGCGACAACGGTGGAAATGGTCAATTTGTACCTTTTTTGGGTTATTTATTTTTTTCTTTTTAGTTTGCTTTGTGCAAATAAGTCCAACGGCTCTTATTTCAGGTTAGCTGTGTTAGGTTTTCCCTTTTATGGGATTGCAAAGATTAGTTGTTCGGGCAATAATGGCCTTGATGATACTTAGGGGATTCAAATTATATTATTTTGTGCGTTATTCCCTCTAGATTGTTTTGACAGATATCGAACCTGATCACTAGAGGTATTTACCCATGTTTGTCGTCAAGCTATAGCAGTCTAGCTTGTCTTTGCTTTGTATCTTTGTTTAATCAATGAAATTTCGTATCTTCTAAAAAAAAACAACCACA
This sequence comes from Oemleria cerasiformis, assembly GCA_037349345.1. Classification (NCBI taxonomy): domain Eukaryota; kingdom Viridiplantae; phylum Streptophyta; class Magnoliopsida; order Rosales; family Rosaceae; genus Oemleria; species Oemleria cerasiformis. The sequence continues at coordinate 1,255,038 of JAZGTL010000034.1, forward strand.
CACCTACTTAGGTGGTTAAGTGAGAACAATATCGGTGTTGTTAGTGGTGAACCTTTAATGATTAAAATCATGAATAAATGGATTATAAATTGCAATTTCTTCTTTTACATTCGACAATTGTTGTTCATGAGATTTGAACTCATCATTATCATCTAAAAAAGTGGAGATTGTGTGCTCATACACCAGATACTTTGAAGTTGAGAATGATGATTTCTAAAATATTTCGGAACCTAGAGTCACTTCGGGACCTCGTTAGGGAAATTTCATTAAAATTCAAGTTCTTGGGTTAAAAAATTAATATAAAACAGTTAATGGGCACACTAGAGGGTAGGACCATGTCTCAAATGGCTTATAATAATTTTGCTAATGTGCAGTTACAATATTTCGCGAAATCTAAACGGTCGCATTATTTACAAAAACTATGAGCTATATATAACTCAAGATTTTTAGTTGGTTTTTGAATTTGCGACAAAAATATCAAAATACTTATTCTATTTCCATTCTTATGACCCCATAAGATACTTTGAAGTTGAGAAAGATGATTTCTACTAACTTTCTGAACCTAAAGTCACTTCTGGACCCCATTACCAAATTTCATTGAGATTCAAGTTTTTGGCTTAAAAAATTCATATAAAATAGTTAATGATACACCTCGATCCGGAAAATCCACCTGGATATCGAAATTCAAGGGATGTTGGCCGACACTTGGATGATGAGTCCTGATGAAGAAAGCCAAACTAAAACTTTGCGCTTTAGGAAGCCGTGTGAAAGGTAAATAGTAAATACTAAATAACAATTTCACGTCGACAGCAGAATGCCTAGAGCTTACTTAGTTACATTTGATGATCATATATAAAGTACTAAATACTAAAACTGAATACAACATGTGCTACACACACCACTGTGTAGTGTCAGAGCTGTCGTTGTAGGGCTTCCTCCTCGAATCCACGAGGCTTCCTTATGAAACTGTGTGTCGGGGACTAGTCACCCGACAAGGCTAACCGCCGCAAGAACTCCGAGCTGCTCATTTCCCAGAAATCTACGCAAGCTCAACTTTGAGTTGTACGGTCCTCTGTAGTCTCCACAATCGCTATACCTTGCTTGGCCGAAAAATGGTCAGAAAGCTTTGGGTCAAACGTTCGGCCATAGATTTGCCACCTACGGTGGTCCTCAAGGTCCATGAAGGGCACTAATGGACTCGTGAGGTCGAGAGCAATAAGAATATGGTGTTGGTTGGACTCGGGGTGGCCGAAAAATGACCAGTGGTGGTGGTGCTGTGGTGGTGGTCGCGGGGAGGAGAGAGAAACAACATATTTATAGTTTTAGACTTTTCCAAAATTACCAATAAATCCCAACTGTTTTAGACCCGTAACTTCCTCGTACGAACTCCGATTTTCGCATGTTTCCTGTCTACGTACTCGTGAGAACGAGATTCACACAACGGTATGAAAAAAACTTCCAAAAGCTTTCTTATTCAAAAAGTGACCTCCGAGCCCCCTTAACTCTAAAGGGAAAAATCGTCCTTTTGCGAACTAACTTACGAAATTATTTCTAAATATGGCCGACTAACCTTTTTGGACCTTTTGCTAAAGCCTATTCTCGAACTTAGTCCAACATCGCATGTTTACTCCAACCCAAAAGTTACCGGTTATTTAAATAATTAAATTTCCAAATTTACTTTTGCAGGACGGGTTGTAACATTTAATGGGCACCCTAGATGACTGTGCATGTCTTAAATGGCTTATAATACTTTTGTTAATGTGCACTTAAAATATTTCGTGAAATCTCAAGGGTCTCAATTTCACAAAAACTGTAGCTCACGAGTTTTAGTCAGTTTTTGAAATTTCGACAAAAACATGAAAATAATTATTCTATGTCCAGTCTCATCACCCCGTCAGATATTTTAAAGTTGAGAGAGATGATTTCTAATAACTTCCGGAACCTAGAGTCACTTATGGAACCAGTTATGAAATTTCTTGAATTCAAGTTTTTTGGCTTAAACAATTCATATAAAATAGTTAATGGCCACCCTAGAAGACATGACATGTCTCAGATGACATATAATACTTTTGCAAATGTGTTGTTAAAGTATTTCGCGAAATCTCAACGTCGCATTTTTCACAAAAACTTTGAGCTATAACTCACGATTTTACTTAGTTTTTGAAATTTCAACAAAAAAAAAATATGAAATACTTATTCTATTTCCATTTTCATCTCCCCGTAAGATACTTGGATGTTGAGAGAGATGATTTCTTATAACTTTCGGACCCTAGAGTAACTTTCAGACCTCCAAACGAAATTTAATTGAAATTCAAGTTTTTTTTACTTAAAAATTCATAAAAAATTGTAAATGAGCACCATGTATGGCAGGACATGTTTCAAATGGCTCATAATACTTTTGTTAATGTGTAGTTAAAATATTTCACGAAATCTCAATTGGTGTATTTTCACAAAAACTGTAAGCTATACTCACGATTTTTAGTTGGTTTTTGAAATTTCGATAAAAACTTCAAAATACTTATTATATTTCATTTTTTTTCACCCCGTAAGATACTTTGAAGTTGAGAGAGATGATTTCTAATAACTTTCGGACCCTATAGTCACTTCCGGACCCTGGAACGAAATTTCATTGAAATTCAAGGTTTTTTACTTCAAAATTTCATAAAAAATAGTTAATGGGCATCATGGATAGCAAGATATGTCTCAAATGACTTATAATACTTTTCCTAATGTGCAGTAAAAATATTTCGCGGAATCTCAACGGCTGTATTTTTCACAAGTGTGAGCTATAACTTACGATTCTTAGTCGGTTTTTGAAATTTCGACAAAAATATTAAAATACTTATTCTATTTCCTTTCTCATCACCTCATGAGATACTTTGAAGTTGAGAGAGATGATTTCTAATAACTTTAGAACTGAAATAGCACAATCAACAACAACTAGCTTCAGATGCAAACCTGTCTCTAGCTTCTTTCATTTCCTTCATACATACAAGCCTACAGAAAAATGCTGGAATACACAAACAAACACCAGTTAATGGCTACGGGATCATCACCGCCACGAACACTCAAACAATACCGGCAATCAAACAAGCTCAAGCTCACCAAATCAAAGACTCCATAGTGTCAAAAATCAAAGCAATGCACCTTGTTTTCCTCTCTCATGTTCTTAGCAATTGAAGTCCTTTTCGGTTGAGGCAACATTTACCATGACCTTGAGCGCGTTTGATCACCATTCTGCCGTGATTCATTTTTATTTGGTAAATCAGTGTGAGAGGAGATCATATCCAATCTACTTCCTTCAAAAGCAGATACCGGAAAGTGAAGTTATGAGGAATCCACTCAATTCCTTTCCAGATTCTTTTGTGTTGCAAATGTTGATTGCTTTTTCTTTGATAATCATGCCTGAAATGCTCAATCATGTCCATCAAATCAGCTGAGGACAACCCCGAATCCTTCGCAAATGATTCCACAATCTTTGGGAGGCAGAGTTTCTGCTCCTTGTGCACAATGAAGTTCGATTGGATGTATTCTTCTTTTGCAGTCTCCAGCTCCTCATACACTCTCTTGGATGTGTACACGCGAACCTGAACAATAACGGGAAATGATTTTGATGCTTGAATCTGTACTTAAAATTTGTAACTGAGGGCATGAGTGCTTACTGCGGGATCAGAATGGCTTCCTGCACAGAGTGCAAAGTGCAAAAGTGGCTCAGGATGCTCAATTGCATACGCTTTTCGTGCATCTCCAACCTTGAATTTCGTTTTCATGGAAAACAACAGCCTAAGCCACTGGAGCGAAATAGTATCAGTAAGTCTAAACCAACATGAACTAATCTAACAAGTTAATTGGTTCATAAACTATATTCTTCGATTACTTGTCCAGGACGGGGCAATCTGCATCCGAGAATGGATCTTTGGATCATGTCTACGCTTATGGCGTGACCTCCCACGTTATAAGCCGCCTGCAGAACCACAAACTTGTCATGAACATGTACACCATGTCTAATTGGAAAGTTTATAAGAGAAAGTCCAATTACCTTGAGAAGCAATGACACTCTTTTTAGATTATTCTGTGGTATCCCATATATCAAAAATGCCTGCAAATAACATGAATCCAATATACACAAAGATTCATTGAAAAATCGTAAAAGAGAAGTAAACTGATCCAATCCTTGCCTCATAGAATCTTACATGCATCACGAGTGCGTTGTGCACATTGATCCAAAAGGCCAGCTTCTCTGCGTGTTTCATCTTCCGGAGATCAACTTCTTCCAACTGATAGATAAGTGACCTGAAATTAGATTTCCAAGTTTGTTACAAATTGCATGACACGAAAAATTTGAAAATTCGGCATCTAAGTTCAGAATTGGCATACCTAAATTTTTTTAGAGTGTGTTCAACATCTCTTAACTTTTCTGTGTCCCTACAGATCCAATGCACCTTCATCATTCTGCAATAAGGTCCACTCATTTCTTCTGTCCCTTCAAAAGGCTTATCGAAATGTGAATTGAAGAATGGAACTTTTCTGCGTTTTGAGCTCCACTTTTCGCCTTGAGTGTGTGAAGACAAGTCATAAGTTGATGATGTGACCGGAGAGCTAGAGTAATCCTGATTTGTAACCGGTGGATCTGCAAGTTCACAATATATAGCCGAAATGCACTTGATCATCTCCTCCGAGATGCAGTTAGGTGTCTCTGGAACATTATCAGAGAAATAGGTTTCATGATGTTCTGTCGCACTTGGACATAGATTTGTAGTTGCACTCTGAGCTTTCTACAAAGACAACATATGAACCATATCATAAGACAGATAATTTCTGAAGTGAAATAAATAACTGTCATTTAGTAGATTTTTACCTCCAGCATTGAGAAAGGTAAAGAGTGATATGAATCTACAGCTTGAGCTCGATATTTTGTCCTAGGAGAAGTTCTTGTTGAGTAATTTGAACGCTGAGACAGCGAAGAGTAACTCCGTTGAATGCTTGAATCCAACAGGTTTTCCTGTACCAATATGCCATTGCTTTCCTCTAGGGGTTTCCCATTTGATTTCCGAGGAGCCAACATAAGATCTTCAGAGTATGTCACTGGAATGTCACATTCTGCTGGTGTAACATCTTGTCGAGGAGGTGCACTCGATTCAGATGATGTTCGTTGATAAAATGTTTTTCGATATAAAGACAGAAGATACTGCTCCAAATACACAACTTCTAGCTCTAACACTGCAATGTCCTTAATCAGTTGCTTGGTAGACTGAGATCAAGAAAAACATATATATAAGATGGTTGGAAACTTGGAACAAAGAAAAATCAACTAAAACTATATTCAAGTCCTCAATTGTCAAGACTCAAATTTTTTGTCTCAGAATGTCATCTTTTACATCTACAATTTTCCATTTTGTTTTTCTTTTCGCTACTTTCTTACATAACATAAATGAAAACAATATGACATCGTAAATGTGGTAAATTTCCATATACACGAAGAATCGAAACAGAGGAAATGCATAATGCAGCTAAAGAACATAGCAGATACCTTGGGGAGTGAGTTTTCAATTGCAGAATCAGGTGACACCGGGCGATAAGTCAATGCCTTCTGTATAGCATTCCTTACCAAAAATTGGTCCTGTAATTGTTTTTCAAGCTGTAGAATCTGCAAATGGAAAGAAGATATTGTAAATCATTGGTCACGTGAATGAATTCGAGGAGCACATTGTATCAGTAGTACATAGATAAGCTCAATTAATGACTAGCTGAGATTTTACCTCCCGACTTAAAGAACTTTGAGTATCAGAATTCTTCGGTTGCTTGATCTCCATCGCTTCAATGTAGCTGTTTGCTCTCCCCCTTTCCTTCAATGAAACAAGAAAGGACTGATTTTAAATCCAAATGTTAAGCAGGATGGACTCTACGCGGATTCGCTGTCTTCGTTTTTGGTCAAGAATTAATGTTTAATGGTTAAAACCTAGTGCAAAGACAGAAATCTTGACGTGACAATAAATTCATTTGAACGACAGTATTAATTTCTCGTAATTTCAAAAACAAGAGAGCTTAGAATTGCCCTACATCTGACATTGTCTTTGTTTCCTAGTCTGCTAGCATAGTGAAACTTGTCTAGGTGATCACAGGAAATTCAAATGCAAGATTGAAATTAAAAGAAACCAACAAATAAATTAATTAAACCAAAAACAAATTCATGAAAAAAACTCTTACCATTTTCAGTCTATAAGGCTCTTGGAGGAATATGTTACTCAGTTCATTATCTCTCTCAAGTGTTTTTTCTTTTCACTGGATCACTGTCGGTAAAGGAGAACAGAACAATTACAAAACAAAAACGAAGACGTGGAAATTTAAGAAAATGGTAAAAGGAAAAGAATTTATGAAGAAGAGAGAAAGAAAGCAAAACCTGATGCAGCGCTTGTGTTTTTGAAACTCCCTCCATGAACTTGAATAATGGCTTCAAACTATTTCCATGCCATTTGATTTGATGCATAATAAGATCAAAACTGGGTTTGTCCACTTCCAAAAACTCACTGAAATTTCATTAATGGCAGAATGAGCCACTCTCCACAAATTGACAAATTCCTGAACACAAGAAAAAACAATGAAAAAATAATCAGAATGAGAGAATCCAAAACCCACATTAAATGCAAAGAGCAAAAAATTGAAAAATCTGAGTTGGTGACATACCTATCCAAGAAAAAAATCTGAGTTGGTGAAACAGAAGACTCAATGAGATTAAGAGTGAGACAAATCACAAGAAATGGACCTATGGAAAAATGAACCAAGGCTTCTTCAGAGGGAGCCAAATATATACATATATTGTATATTTATATAATATTATCTGTTTGATATTGACTTTTTGGTATGGAGAAATATACCATAATAGTGAAATAGTTTTGCAGGGGTGGAAGAAAGGAGAAAGATACTAGTGCTCTAAAGCCTAAGGGTGGTGGTGGATATTTTGACTAGTCCCTTGTCATAGAAAGCAATGTCACCTTTGTAGGGGAGGCCTTTTTGCATTGCATTAAAAGAAGCAAAACCAGTGGGTTTTGATTTAATGCGACATTCATCCATGTCCAAAATTCCAAATGTTGTGCACTTCAAAAGCACCAAAATTTTAATTTTGTACCATAAAAAATATATTCGAAATGAGAAAATATGTGTATTGACGAAATATTAAATACTATCGATTTTTGATGAGTGGAGAATATATTGAATATGTTTGACAAAAAAAAAAAAGACCATATTGAATGTGTGACTTTATAAGTACTTTCAACAAAATGAGGGAAATAAAATTTGAAAAATTGTGGATTAATATATAAAGATACTATTTGGACATCGTGTAATGATCATATTGCTTGCATCGTGTTTCGTACAAGTAGGGGGTCATATGGATGGTGAGGTTTTCTGATAAAAATTTGAAGGAGGAAAATTGCATTATACATATTGGATATCGACTTGTTCTTTACAAGAATTGAACCCGAAGTCTCTCACATAACGTGTAGAGAGAAATATCACTATATCATAATACTAAGTGACATATAGATGATTAGGTTCACTTTTATTAGAATAGAGTGTCGGTAAATAAATAAATAAGTACAAATAGCAATATTCGTTTGTAAACTCATGAAAATAAGGTTTTTTCTTGTTACCATCTCAAACTCGGAACTTTTTTTTTTTTTGTTTCTTTTAATAAGGTAACTCTTCTAAGACAGAATCACACACATTAGACTCACCTCGTTGGGTTTGGGGAAACTAATGCACAAATCCATTTTCATGGCCTTCTATTTAAATTTTGGTTTCATTGTAAAGGAATCGAAACACAATTTATAAAATAATACGTAAACATAAATTTGCTATAATCATTAAGCTAATCAAAACTTGAAATTTACTATACACATAGAATGAGAGATACTCCACCATTTATATTGTCAAGATTGTTGACTAGAACTATTAGACTAAGTTTAAGAATTCAATCCAATTAGTCTATTTGGCTCACTTAAGAATTCAATCGATCCCGACGTACACATAATGCTCAATTAGCATATACTCCACCGTGTAAAGATCTCACTAATAAAAACTAAGTGTAAAAAAATGAAAAGGACTTGAAATAAAATTTGGTTGACGAGGACTGCTCACATGTTCACTCAATTTTAAAAGTACACTTAACTTGTTTTGGCTTGACATATGGTGGTCTGCAGAAACTTCAACCATGTGATCTTACAAGTTCTGCAAAAATTAGATTACAAATAAAAGTTGACATTCTCAGCCAAAGTATTGTTTTTTCGGTCACCCGTCGGTCACCAGTCGTTTACTTAGGGTTCTCTGAATAATTATTTTGTTTTCAGTTTTACATTTATATTTTTTTATTTACAATTTGAGAAAATGAGGGAACGATAAAAGATATAGTGAAAGAGATCGATGAAGTACAAATATAGAAGAAAAAGTAGCAAAAAAACCAATATATATATATATATATATATATATATATATATATATTTTTTGCCAAACAAAATAAATCTTTTAAGATAATACTTGCATCACACTTAGGTGATACCTCCTCATATAACTCTTCTGATATATAAAATAATCTTTATACATATTTTATAATCGGAACCGTTCAACTCCTAAAGAATCATTTTAATATCATATCTGCAAAAAATCAACAACTTTAGAGGTTCTTTAACCATTCATATGAATAATAAAAATCAATGGTATTGGTAATAATGAAGATCCTCATGGTAAACCGTTCATTTAGTTTACACATATGAATGGTTAAATGATCTCTAATTTGACTAATTTTTTGTATAAATGATCTTGACATGATGATTTAAGAATTGAACGATTCTGATTATAATATATGTAAACGAATTATTTGATAAATATAAAAGGTGGTACGAGAAGGTATCACCAGGGATGAGATGTAAATATTATTCTATTTTTTATAGGTTACATGTTTTGGTTTTTGTGTTTTTTTTTTCATTATTTCTTTTTTATTTCTTCCTCTCCATACCACAAGCATTCCTCAATCTCTTTATCTTTTCAAAACTTTTTCTTATGTCTTGCACCATAAGTGAAAATTGGAAATAAAAAAACGCAAGGCTTATCAAATGCATCTTAGATTTCCTATTACCAATCAACAAATTTTTCTCATTTGCATAGTGGGTTTGATGCAAAGAAAAGTTATGCACACGTATTAAAATATAATTAAAAAAATTTCTTTTAACTTTCAAAGTACGAAGCTAAATATTTTCCTTCGCCAAATTTATCTGAATGAATAGTCTTATTTCCGGTACAAATTCGATACTCTCTTTCAACTGAGTACCAAAATACATATAATTACATAAAATGTATCGCTCTAGTAGTAAAGTTTATGTACTTTTAATTGGATTTCAATCTATATCTTTGTACATTATTAACTATATTCTTCTATTATGACATTCAAAGTCGACAATATCTAAATAAATACACGTATTATAACACAACGTAACTTTTACTAAAGGCTATATAGACATGCGTGAACACTTGTATGAAGTACATTAGCTTGAAGTTGTGCAAAAAGTCTTGACATGGAGAGACACATGATACCTTTGTTATTCTTTTATATATTAGGGTTAAAGCTGTGCAGTATTCAGAACATGAGCTGTCCAGCCAAATTTGAAGAGATTGGTGTTTGGTGATCCATAAGCATAAGACATTACCTTAAAGGGGAGAAGCACTTGGCTTAGAAAAACATAAATCAAAAGCCAGCAACCTCAAAAGGGCTGAAAGGTGAATCTCAAAGCTAAAACTTAAAACAATTTGTATGATTGACATGAAATGACTGGTGTTCGTGGGCAACAATAACTAAACAACACCAATTTGTCCAGTCAAAGCTAGGCTTTGCAATATGCTGCCAAAAGCTTATTTCCTTTCTTTTCATTTTTGGGGAAGGGTGCCAATATATGGTAGAGATTAAGAAATAGATCCACAAGAAAAAGAAAAAATAGTGAAAAAAAATGGAAGAAAATTTTCAAAATTTAAAAATGTGAAAACGTGCGACTCTTAATGAAGGTGTAATTTTTAGTTAAGAGGTGCAACTCTTAATCAAGGTGTGACTCTTAGTGAAATGTGTGATTCTTAATGAAGATGTATAACTCTTAGAGGGGTTGTGACTCTTGAAATAGTTGTGACTCATGGAAGAGTTATGACCACTCGAAAAATCACAACCTATGTAAATATAGAGTTGATTTATACAAATTAATAATTCCAAAAATTCACAAGGCTTATAGTTTTATCTCTCAATCCGTCCACAACATGTTTCCAACACAATTTTCTTATAAAAGCCTCTAGTAACTTATATCTACCGAATTAGTTTCTAAGAACTTGGTATTTCTGTTTGTCTTCTTAGTATGTTTGGGTTTGCCTATGGTTGTGCAAAAGCAACAAACCATATTGTCTTTGTTCTGCCAAAAAATGCGACAGGAGGTTCGGGATCATGTGCAGTCAATCTCATCTGAAATCTCTGATGATACGGGCTCATTTTCTTAGTGTGATGGTAAAATGGGGTTTGACTGTTAAGGAAGTTGTGATTTGGGCTGAAGGCTGTGGGTTTGAAAGTCTTGTGATACCGCAGTCTTTCCCTAGCTGGACTGACCAGAAAGTATACAAATGGGCTTAGTTGCCTTCAGAGTAGGCGTGCCACTATTAGATGCTGCTAATAGACAGTTTTTTTTTTCCAAAACTAATAGAAAGTTAAAATGGGGTTCTCTTGCAGCCCAAGAACCTGTCTTTAATCAAGTAATTGTAAGGCGAGCGGTCAATTGCTTAGGCTATTCTTTTCATGCATTTTTCTTAATGTATATAAGGACTTCAATAATATTTTCCTTTAGTTCAGTAAAAGTTCAAGTAGTTAGGCATATTCAGGTTAGTGAGTTGTTATTGGTTAGGATAACTTAGGTACTCGGGATTCCTCTAGTCGGGATAGTATTAGTTGGACCAAAGACACATACACGATTTTATGGCTTAAAGCAGCCATAAAATGCACGGTTGGTATTCCAAAATACGTCAACTCCGTTCAAGGAAACCCGCTTAAATGTAAATAAAATGAACTATAAGTGTTGTGCGAATTGAGTAAATATTGGATTCAATAACAAAATACAAGTGCTGAATATAAATATTTCATTCAAGACCAGGCCTAACTCATGGGCAAGATCTGTAGAAATCTTCAACTAGGATGGACGTCAGTTGGATCATACCAGTAGATGACAGAGCAACGTAAAAGACACAGAAATGTCAAGGGTAGATTGTTTGATTTCCTCAGAGACCGTTTTAGACGACAGTCAGGATGAGGGAATAGGATGGAGTCTGAAGTCGGGAATTGAGAATGAGGTTGAGAGAGAGACTGAATCTCGATCGGGATTTGAGAAATAGGTTTTATCTTTTCAAGCGAGCTTTTGAACAAATAGGCCTTTCGGGAATGCTTTGTTTTAAATTGATTGGTTTGATCAATTTTTTTTGAGTGTTTGATTGGATATCCTTGAGAATATGACTTCTTCTCCCTTTTATAGACGTCTTGGGAAGAATTGAAATTGCAAGTGGGATTTTTCAAGGGACTCACAATTGGTGTTGGTTTCTTCAAACATCCCCTTTGTCTCTGGCATGGGTGGCACCTCAGAAACCGACTTTACCCACTGTGTCTTCTAGTGGCTTTTTGGCTGAGCTTTGTGAATTGGGTATTTAATCCCTCACAATTTTCTTCAGCCCAAGTGTGAATTTTTTCGGGTGTAAACAGTCTTAGACAGAACTTAATTGTATTCAAAGGGCTGATTTGCATATCTTATTACGCATTTCTTTCATCTTTTCATAACTATAGCCTGCAAATATTTCTCCAACAAAAAAGGTTGTGAATGGAATCGAACTATTAGTGAATACAGTAAACCGTTTATATTCATGTGACCGACTCATATTTTTCTACTGAATGGTTAAACATAGCTCACACACATCTGTGAAAGCCAACACTAAACTCGTAGCAAATGAAGAATAATTGATGCTGTGCACATTTACTATCTACTAAAAGGGCCGGATGGAGGCACTATTCACCAACAGTATTTTTACGCTTTTGCCCTTATTTTTTTTCTTTTCCTTTGTTGTGAACAGTGAAATTACCGATTTGCCCTTGCTAGAAAGATGTCAACATTTTGTCTCACCTCTCCCTGAGATATTTTTTCGCGTCTTCTTCGTTTTCGTTCAATCTCATTGAACTCATCTTCTTCGCTCACCAGTTTACCCTAATTTTGATGATACAAAAACACAGAGTTACCTCAGATTCCCTTATCCGAATGGAAATAAAAAAAATATTATATTTGGATCTAAATTCAAGGGACAAAGGGCCGTCATAGCAGTTGTTTTTGGACAACTCTCTTATTTAAATAAGAGCCTAAGAGGAGATATATGCTTATTTAGAACAAAAACCAAGATGTCCAACCTTGAAATTGATATGGAAAACGGTCTTTGAGACACTAATCTCGTTTGAGAGATTGGTAAAATGTGTTTGGGGGATTGAGCACATTATCATTGTGATTGAGTGATTAAAAAACATTGTCCTTGTGTCTCTACATTTTCACTTTCTTTGTTTAATTTTATTTTTTGTTTTATATTTTATTTCACTTTCACATTAAATATTAACCTTGTTCTTTACATATACAATTTACAAGAGTCGAATTTGAGATCTCGTACTGCACACTGAAATCAATAGGAATATCATTAAACTAGTAGTACTAGAGACTACTTTAAGGGTTAAATAATGAGAAGCGTACATGACAAAAATTTGGCGTTTCTACGTTTTAAAATATTAGGGTATTAACAACTCCCAATTTAGATGTGTTAAACGATACAATCGATGTATGCAATTAAACGAAACGAAACGAGAAGAATAGTTTTTATTTTTCCGTTCGGCATTCTCCCTTTATTTCCTGACTGGGAAACTTCAACTGAAGTGTGCTAACACTCTAAATCATTTTTTTGGCCATCGCCAAATTACACTTCTTCCCTTAAGACATGTTTCAGATCGTACTCTTGAAATAAGGTTAAAAGGAGCTTCATGACAACCAATTTTCTCACATTATTTAACAAGAAAAACTTAAAAATACATATGTACCTGCCATTAAAGCTCATTCTAAAGAAGCAATCCTAAATGAACCCTAAATATCTTTTTTTGTCTTCTCGTCAAATTTATTAGCATTTTCTTGTTTTGTTTCGTTTCATAAACTGATTGTGTCGTTTCATACATCTCTTAAAAAAACTTTCTAAGTAAACTCACCTCCATTGTCAGTGTAATTAAAGGAAGTTTCTAATATGTAAAACCCTAGAAGTTCTCCTCTGTAGTTTAATCCCACTGTCCTAACATCCAAACAAATTAGAAGTCGCACATGGATGCTTGCTTTCATTAATTCATTTCACATATCAATGGAGATGCAAGAAATTTTTAATTGATTAATCAAAAAAACAAAACACATATATTATTCAGTCTCCAGAAAGTCAAGCAATATCCATTTCCCAAAAAAATTATTAAATAAATAAACTGACAGACATGCTTACATTTCTCTTAAGATGAAGCTTTGGGTTCTGTTTGCTACATTGTTTAGTTTAGAAGCTAACAAAAATTCTGCAAAAACCAAAGTCATTATCAAAATTAGTGCAAGAGATAGATACCTACAATTAAAAGGCAAAATTTTGAAACATGCATTTGTCTCTATAGATATCTGGAAGCTGTAAATAAAAGGCTATGTATAGTCACAGTCTTTTTTGGTTTTTTTTTTTAATATTTAGAAGGTCAAACAACAGAAAACTGTAGGATTTTGCTTCACCTCCAAGAAAATTAAAATGTTTTCTGTCTCTGAAAAATGAGGAAATGTAGTAAATATTAATATAGTCTTAGCATTGTATTATTTAAATCAGATATAAAATTAAAAAACAGTAAATAAAATATTGGTGGCATCTATAAAACACAAGCACACACACAAAGAGAGAGGCAACAAAACCTATGAGAAACACATGCAGATTGAGGTTTCCAAAGGGACCAAAAATGCTAAGTGGATGAAGCCCATAGGAAGAGCAAAGGCATCCACTTCTGGGTTGGGCTCTTCAATTCTTCTAATCCTGTCTCTTACTTATAAACAAGATATTATCTTTAAGGACGTGTAGGACACTCGAAAACGTTACCATGCACTCATTTGTTCAGTAGCGTTCTAGAATCAGTTGGTTGGTTTCATATGCAGAACCAACTATTCAATTAGACTCACTCCACAAAATAATATCATAGTTTAACCGTTCATTTTGTAGTACATTATTCAAAGACCATATCTGCAAAAATTCATCAAATTTGGTAATTGTTTGGCTATGTAACAGAATAGCTAAATAAATATTCTGACTAATAATCAAATGATTAACGATTTAGATGATTTTTTGCATTGATGATCTTTAAATAATGAACTACAAAATAAACTGTTAGATTGTGATATTATTTTGTAGGGTGTATCTAATCGAATGGTTGGTTCCGTATTATGAAACAAACCAGCTGGTTCTAGAGCTCAACTACTCGTTTGTTATTATAAAGAAAAAATAGTGCTTCAAAGAGTGTCTAATAGCTTTATTATATTGTCAATAATAACTTCTCAACTTTTAATCTAACTTGTTGAATCCGAAACAGTTGAAATAAGAAGTTGAGGCAAACTTCCGAAGATAGGAGATGGATTAACTATATTATCATTTTTTTTTTTGAGACCCTATTAGAGAAAGCTATTGCACGCTAGGCCCCTGTCCCTGTATAGGATTTCAAACTAGCGTGCCTCTAAACTACAACAAGCTTTGTGTGGAGATTGGAAGTTATAAGTTCCCTTCATGATTATTAGTTCATCGAATTCTTTCAATTTGGAAAATTTTGAAACTTGGCAGTCATTTTTTATTTGAAGATACCATGAATTTAGTGAATTATCCAATCCTAAACGCAAAACATCGCCCTTCCAATCCAATCCTAGCTAAACACAAAACATGGCCTAAATAACCTTTGATGTTTTTATACCGAACTGTAATGTTGTGAACTTGGTGGAGGGTTGACAACCGTGACTCCATTAGAGTACATTCGAGATGATATGGGTTACACGAGCAAAAAGGCCGCGTTTAATTGGTGAGATAGAATAACTCATCAATTTAATATGTCTTGAGCGTAAAATAGAAGTACTTTCGTTGTAAAAGAATTAGAGAGGAGTAGACATAGAAAGAAACTTATCCAATTCAATCCCCTCAAAATAATAGGATTAGAATAAGAAAGTTTCCTTGAATATCTTATCTTCTCTAATCCTCTTAGAATGACAACACTTTTTTTTTTTATCAAGAAAGAAAGAATTCATTCATAAGCGGAGCAAAGATAATACATGGAAAAACTCCAGGAGTGTTACAACCTACTGGGCCTCGTTAAAACCTCACCTTGAAGATACGTTCATTTTTAAATTCAAAATACATTGATTGTATTTTGATAAGTTCCAATCCAATCCAATCCAAACCGGCCCACCAAACCTAGACCAAGGGTTTTCAAACAAAAAGGTTCCATAACAATGGCCCATCTCTCCAGCTTCCATGCATAGTTATGGGATAAGTAAAAGAAATTTGATGTAAATTACAAAAGGCATCAACTGGCATTAACCGCTAATCATCAGAGAGTACATTTGTTATCAAAATATGCCTCCTTACACAAGTAGTATCATTCCATATTAACACAAGGCAGCAATTGAAACACAAGTAAATCTCTTGTCAAAATATGACTCCTTTCATTCCTAGAATGCCAGTTAGTACTCCACTGAATGCTTTGCCACCTCAGCCTGAAAAAAAGGAATTTGAAAATGTAAGAACACTCCATCTCAAGAATTCCTAAGTACCCAAGTATTTGATGGTACTTCATTTTGTCTCATGAACTGAAACACACAATTTCATATCAATCAAGGAACTGAAAGGAGGAAAATTTTGATTCTTGGCACTCCGAATTTCAAAACACTGTAGTGCAGTTTGTGGAGCTGTTATTGGCACACAAAAGTCATCCAGTTCCTCTTTTGCGAAATACATACAAGGATTGTAAATAGCATATCCCTTAGTTTGAACACTATCCTTTAAACCTATGATGATTAGAAATATAATACTAGTCCTGAATTATGAAAACTATTTAAACCAAACCGTAACAAAGTTGAAGTTCTCACTATTTATTAGAGGAAGGGAGAGAGTGTCGCACAATATTATTAGTATCAAAATGCTTTAAATAAAGGTAACGGTCGTGTTGCAATCGAAAAAGTAACTAACACCTTAGTTTAGTTGGACCATTATGAAACCAAGGGTTAAGAAAGACAAGCACCAAACAGCAATACCTCAAAACCCATCTTTAAATGGTCAAGTTCCTTGTCAAGATCATTAATAGCCTGGTTATATGCCTGCATTGGAGAAGACTGGCTGCTGGTGTGAATCTACAAAAACACCATATACTGGTTAAGGTCGAAATGATAACATTACAAGGGTACTTCTGCTTCATATTCCATTTTTTGTGTGCTTCTTTCCCCATCCTTTATATTTAAGGATTTTTTGTTTGCTCAATATCATTTGAAAAATAGAACAGAAAATTAAATTTGGTGAACTAACCCTGACAATAATCTTGTACTGAAGGGGATGTGGAAGCTTGTAACCGGCGAACAAAACATTTTCATCCCTGTGCAATTGCCTGATTACCGCAATATTTCAATCAGTATTAGTGTTTGACTATGGTTATACAAGCAATCTAAGAATGACTAAAATTTAAGACAGAAAATAAAGTTTGAATGAAATGAGAATAGCATGCATACATGCGAAGGATGTTGCCAATGGTGTGGTCCTCTCTCTCAATTGTAAACGATGCTGCATTTATGATCTTTGTGTCTCTCTCATATGACACCCTGCAAAAAAGAGAAAAATAAATCAGACATTATGCTTTAGATCTTAGAGAGGAGCAGAAAGTTTCCAGAGGGATTATTACTTTTTTGTGCCTTCAGGGACGACAAATCGTTCATATCTGTCGGGGGCATTCATGGCTGTGGCTTCCTTCTCTCTCTCCCAAGCTCAGGACTGCTTCTCTTTTGCGAACTGTAACTCACTGAATACAATACAAGGGCAATGTTTATACTCCTCTTTCGTGGGGCTCTGAATTTGGATAAACTGATATAGTACAAATGGTTGACAGTTTGACTAACACTCAAAGCTATTTAGTGAATTCTATATGATAAAGGAGGGGACAAAAATAGTTTGATAGTGAAAAGATGTACAAAAAAGGGACTGAAGAACAGAAACTAACAAACAAAAGACAAAAGCCAGATAAAAAAATAAAAATCATCACAGTTTGAAGTATTACAGACTTACTTGTACACTTATCAACTAAATAATCCAAATGATTTCATTAAATAAAAAATGCCATAAAAAAATAGTTTTTGGGGTGTGAATTTATGGAAATGCATGTATCATTTAGCAATACAATAATCAAAATAGATGAGGCAACGACTAACCTTAATCTCTCTGTTGAGCAAAGGAGCTACTACTCTCGACTACATATCGAAACAGTCCAAATTAGGAACAAGAAAAACAATAACTACTCAACCAATTGTATATGTAATTTATACACAAATGTTTTTTACAGTAAGTATTATTGCCGTGAAGTCCACCAAGATAACATATCAGACTATCAGAGACCATTATGTTTACATGCAGATAAATGGTGTTGCATTTTCGTTTCAAATTTATTTTGGAATGAAGCCAGTGTTCGTGTTAAGACCTTTTATCTTAGAGCCTCGTGCTAACCCTCACCCTCTTTTGGCCACTTACATCAACACCATGGCCAAAGTTGTCCTTATCATTTTATGGCGTTGTAGTAGCCAAAAACCCCAATATTCCTTTCTTATTCCTCCAATATAGTTAATTTTCAGGCTTCTGTACATACATGTACAACCATGATGATAGAAGTGATTTCCTGTACTGTATTTAAAGTTCTCTCCTTTCTGTGCATTTTCCTATTTTGGTCTTTATCAATTTCGTATTAGAGCCCCCTGATACATAGGCAGACCTAAAAGCCAACATCATCAAGACCCTACTCCAAAACTTAACATTGCCCTCCAGCCACTGAGCTACAAGAGGTTCAGGAGAGTACTTTCTCAAATATTGGGTCAAAAAGAATCCCCCCAGACCTCTATGGCTTCAATGTAGAAGCTAGAAGGCCATTGACACTATAGCTACTCAATAGACCCAATGCAATTTCCATGACTTCCCAGCTCTCCTTCATGGAGGAGCTTTGACAGCTCTGAGTAGGCACCAAAACACCTGTTCCTCCCAAAAACCCACCACAAGTTGCAACCTTTGACTCCCTTACCCCACCACCCAACTTCTCCTTACCTCTGGTTGTACCTAATTTGGGTTTGCCCACTTCCAGAAACCCCTTTTCTTTGCTCCCTGAGGGTCACTCCATTCCTGCCCCTCACACCCGCCCTACTCATCAACCATCCCTCACAACACCTACTAGCCATCAACCCATTTATCCCATATACTCACCACCACTACACCATACTCAAGTCTCTACCAGCCTATAACCTCAGCACCAACCTTTTCGGTGCTGATACCTTTGACTAGATCATGGAAAGGTACCTTGACAGCTATCAAATGCCAAAGCATGTGAAAGTGGCTATGGCCACCCAGCTTGCAAAGAAAATATCAAAGTTTTTTCCTTTCTGTGATATTTCCTAAATTGGTCTGAAGACTATTACCTGTTTTCTTCTAATAAAAACCTATCACAGTTTTCTTTTCATGCCTAGATAACATTGTGTTTTCTTGAATGTGTCAGTTGTTCAGTAACCCATTTACTGGATTAAATCAGAACAAATTTCATAATGTACCAGCTAGAGAGAACGGTTTATTTTTCCTTTGAAACCAAAAAGAAGAACCCAGAAAAATTGAATCTCCAAGTCAAAAGTTACCAATATCCATCTATATATCCCATTCTTTTACTTCAATCACAAAGTAAACAAAATTTGAAAGAAAAAAATATATAATCTTTAAGGTCATGCGTCTTGCTTTCAAGCACCAAACTCACACCTCTCAACTAATATCTAGAGAGTACAAAACTCTCTTCGCCTTCCATTGACCCTAAACCCTATACCCCAATCCCATGAATCTCAAAGCCTCAAGTCTGGGACGAACAGCCACCCATCCTCCATTTACAAAGTGAAGTTCTTGTGCAGCTATAGCGAAAAAATCCTACTTTAATACCAGCCCAGAAACCAGAAAATCGACCAAAAATAACAGACCTAAGAAAAATCTCTATTCCAATACAAACAATTAGAAAGCCCAAACAAAAATCAGAGAAACAACAAATTTATGCCGGAGAAGTCCAAAACTTGGCTCAACGGAGAGGAGAAGAGAGAGAGAGAGAGAGAGAGAGAGAGAGAGAGAGAGAGAGAGAGAGAGAGAGCACTTACAGGGACAATGGCGTATACAGAATTGACCTTACGGGGCAAGGAGGAATTGGAACAGTGATCGAAGAAGTGAGGGACATTAATAATAATACTCAGAGGTTTGTGGGCTGGAGAACCGCCAACTTATTATATAGATTTGGGCCTTACGATAATTCCTTTTTATGTTTGGTTGCCCAAAACCTTTTTGGGTCTTCAAAAAAAGGCAAAAAAAAAACCGAAAACAAAGGGAATTTGGGTGCAATAATGAAAGGGGTGACTATAAGTTCCTAAGTCGACTTTGGTTGCGTGAACTTGTAATTTGAATAAGATATTAAAGGGGCATATTTATTTGAATGAAGTTGGTTGTGAACTGCTCCTATTTATTCAGAATTTAATTTTTTATATTGATTTAAATTTTCTTATAACTGAATTGAAATGTTTATATAAAATCATCTCTAGTAGTGGACTAAAAGTCCAAAATATAGGAATTGTGTCAAAATCAATCTCCAGTAAGTATCCTAAAACCTATTCTAAATTCAAAATTTTAGCTCTCTCACTACTAGAATTTTGATCATACGCATCACTCTTCAAGGATCGGTTTACATGACAGGCGATACTATAGCAACATAGCGCATCACAATTATAATTACCGATGCTAAAAGAGTAGAATGACATCGGTGCAAAATTAAGCGATGTCTTCAATGTTATATTTAGCATCTTCTCGTGTTAAAACTGATGTGGAAGTAAATTATTTTTTACATCTGGTTAGTATCGCTTTGTTGTCCTTTTAAAGCGATGACTTAGACAAATTTATAAAAAAAAAAAACCAAATTCAAACCCCAAAATTTTTACATCTTGTTTTCCCTCTTTAGTTTTCAAACTTGATGAAAATTTTACACTACAACTAGCTGAAAAAAAAAATAACCGGAGAAGGCGCACACGCAATGTGTATGTGACGACGTGAAGAAAAAATAAGAAACCTATATTTCAAAATTCAAATTGCATATCTCATTCAATTCTTACATCGCTTTCTCTTTCTCTGCTCAACGCTCTCTCTCTCTTCTCAACGCCCCTCAACTCTCAAATATTTCAATATCTAGCTTTCTGCATTTCATTGTTACACTTACGACGAAACCCTAACCCAAGTCCCAACGAGCGATCTCATCTCTATCTCTCTACATCTCATTTTTACGACCAAACCCTAATCCCTTCGTCATTCGTCATAACAATGGATCCACCGATGTATGATGATGAGTTGGTGCAATTGCGAGAGTTATTAGCTGAAATCTTAGATGATGCGACTATGGCATCGGAGGAGGAATTCAGTGTTGAGGGTTGGGATATGGAAGAATTTCTTCCATTTGCAGATGCAGAGGAAAATCCGCTGATTTTTGTTGACGATATTGAGCCCTATTTGTCTAGATCCCAGGCGGCATCCCAAGCAACCATTGATGGCTTGGAAAGGTATATCTTTCCTGATTGCTCATCAAAGAAAATTGAGAACTCTTACTAAATTTGCTTGGAACCTCTTGTCTTGTCGACCAAGGTGTAATTCAAATGCCCTGTCAGCACATATTTCACACCCCATGTATAATCACATGGTTGAACCAAAAACACACTTGTCCCTACTGTAGATTTATCTACCTTGAATTTTATCCACAACTGATGCTAAAAAGAACTTACTGCATCGTTATTTACCAGAGAAGTGATGCTACTACCTGCCTATAGCATCGGTAGTCAACGCTCATTGGAATTACCTAGCAATGATATGCATCGCTACTTACGCCAAAACTGATGCAATTGGTGGAAAAGACATCGGTGATTCACCGATGCCTTTAATAAGGGTTTTAGCATCACTCGTAGGTATCAGTGATTCACTGTTGCTAAAAGCATAAATTCAAGCAGTGTCTTACTAAAGGGCTAGCCAAATATAGATGACCCTTTGAGATGTCCTAAATGCAACTTGCACAAATGAGCTCTAAGACTGCTAAAATGCAACGGTTGAAGAAGAGATTGTTCAAATGGATGATGCAGATGCCTAATGTATGATGACTTTACCTAGCCGTTACACCGTTTAAAAAAAAAGTTATGTGTGAAAGAATGTGTTTATTATGAATAACCACATACTATTCTAAAATAATTGAATAACCACATACTATTCTATTTTATTATGAATTTAAATTGAGCTCGGCTCATATATCAAACTTGACACATTTTTAAGCATTTATCTTTCAAATTATATACGTATCACAAACATTAAATAAAGGACAAACTACATCAAAGTCTCCAAACTATAGGGGTAATTTTAAATTCATACCCTAAAAGTTTCAATTTGATACCCAAACTATCAAAATACATCATTTAATATAAGTATCCTCCGTTACTAAATCTGTTAAACTCTGTTAAGTGCCCAAGTGGCACTTGTGAGACTTTTTTTTATGCTGACATGGACTCCATGTAGACAAAAGAACAATAAACTTTGAATATACTAAAAACAATTAAAAAAATCTTAAAATAAACAAACAAAACAATTAAAGTAAACAAAATAGGAACGGTTACACCCCGACCCAGAAATCAATGGATAACCGAAATACCTGGATGTTGACCGACATCTGGACGTTGAGTCCGTTGTGTTTTTGGAAGCCGGGTGAAATGGTAAATGGTAACTACTAATTACCTAATTCCACATCTGCAGGAGAACCCAAAGCATGCTTACACGTAATTGATGATCATAAATAAAGCATTTAATGCTAAGCCGATAGTAGCTTGTACACAATCCACACATTGTGGTGTCAGAGCTGTTACAATCGAATTCCCTCCTCGAAATCCACAAGCATTCTTTTGTAACTTGTGGGGTATAAAATAGAAAGGTGAGTGGACCGTAATAGTTTTTAGTGAAAAATAGTATAAACATAATATAATAACCCTCCGTATGATTTAAAACATTCACAAATACTATTTTATTAATATAGCAAGAAAGGTGAGGCCCAACATTCAAATAATAATAAAATATTCTAATAACTCCGCAGGGTTGGCATTCAATATAACACATATTATAAATGAATCTTCACACGTAGAAGATGACACATCCAACTGAATGGATAACAATACTAGTAAAACATTGATATCATCGTCTCTCTACAAAGGTATTGATCATCTCAAACGTCGCACTCATGTGTACGGATCATAACTCATTTATCCGGCTCACCACCCACTTTATACCCACTGACCTCGATGGCAAATGCACCCTCGCTGAAATCTCAAAACTCTTATGAACTCCAGGAAAAAGTCATCAGATGTATCTCACCAGCAATCCCTCAGCTATCATATCCCAAACATCATATCACGTATCATGAGCCGAAAAATCCCTCGTCTATCATATCTCATCATATCATATATCATAACTCGAGAA
The DNA here is from genome assembly GCA_037349345.1 of Oemleria cerasiformis. Lineage (NCBI taxonomy): Eukaryota > Viridiplantae > Streptophyta > Magnoliopsida > Rosales > Rosaceae > Oemleria > Oemleria cerasiformis. The sequence goes on from JAZGTL010000034.1 coordinate 1,277,937, forward strand.
AACCCTCGGCTATCATCCTATCATATCGGCAAGTAAAACCCTCGGCTATCATCATATCACACATAAGCCAGCATAACCCTCGGCTATCATCATATCACATATAAGCCGACATAACCTTGGTTATTCATCATATCACATATAAGTCGGCATAACCCTCGAGTATCATCATATTAGATATAAGTCGGCATAACCCTCGTCTATCATCATATCACATATAAGCTGCCATAACCCTCGACTATCATCATGACTCAATCATCATAATGTGTATCCCAATGGCACTGTAATTGCACGAGTCAAGCGCACGTGATAGGATTGGGTGTCTTCGCCCGTACCACGACCACGTGAAGGACTGGGTGCAAGCACCATCACCACAGGTCCCCCTAGGAGCTTTGGGACCACATGTACACATAACTGCTCAGAAACAAGATTATCGCTATTTAACTAGTATAGAGCGAAGGCAGGTGAACGATCACGTGGAGGATTAGTCTATGGCCTACAGACAGGTACAACGCCAGCAACCACCATATGGGCATATAATAACTCACAACACGTGCTAAGTTGGCATATCCCTGGACTATAGTATACCTAACACATGACTCAATAGGAATCATACCTGACACTGACACATAATTCTCATGCTAAGTCGGCATAATTTTTTACCTTAGCCATCTCAATCATATACTCATACTATCTTAATTCTCGTGATCATCATTTCACATCGATATCTGTCAGGACCCGTCCCGAATTTCCCCTCGAAACCGGGGAAGAACCCTGATCCCGTCTGACAACCTAAGAAAAGGTTCCCAAAATACCCTTCAATCCTTACAAAATATAATAACAATAAATACTTCCACTTGTCAGACAAGGGATTCAAGCACTCAATAATTCCCGTAATTAATGACCAATACAATACAATATAATATCAGAGCGTCTAAGTAGGATCAAGAGTAAAATTTAGATATCCTACTCAAATATAATTACACAGCGCAGTCGAAGTACTAATGCCTCTGCCTCGAGATCAGTGTTCGCGTCAACTCTATTCAACTGCCTGAAGGGGTTTTAAACACAAAAATTGTGAGTGGACAAAAATAATCATTTATAAATTCCTTTTCGAAGAAATACCTTTCTTCCCCTCCATTTATAAAATCATGCATGCATAACATAAAACAATTTATCAATAAAAACATCATATGTAAATCACCAGAAATTCTCATTTCTCTTTAAAACCATTTAGTTGGACTCACATAAAATCTATATAATAAAAATACATCGTGATCCACAATTTGGTTTGAAAACTCTCTTCAAAGGAGTTTAAAATCATTTAATTCAATCTGGACACAAATTATCTCAAATTCAAATCATTTCGTTCCATCTGCCACATAATATCTCAAATTTCACTGTTCCCGACATATCCATAACACACCAGGGTATCCCTTGAGATGTGTTCAAATCTGTACAACTCTGTGTACCATCTGTACTATATGTACTCTCTGTACTATGCATAGACAGCTTCGCGACCCGGCGGAGCAAGGCCCCTCAACACCTAAGGTCCGAACCCTCAACAACTGGTAGAGCAAGGCCCCTCAACACCAGTCAGAGCAACAATAACCATCGGGACGGGAACCAGTGACTCAAATCCATACTTCGAAATCTTTGTTTCGCGGCCTAAGCCAAATTCTTTGGAATATCATTTTATGGCCAAAATCGATAAAATCACAATTATGAGTCTAAACCCAAATCACATACTCAAATAGTTACCACGTCAAAACGATATCAAAATCGAGTACAAAAATCAGGCCATTTCTCAAAACATACTTTCACTGAAATATTGTAAAACATGTGTCCAGCATCATTTCTAAAATCCAGAAATTCATTGCACCCATACATAACAGTATTTAAATCAAAGATACATTTATGCATGCATTACAGTTTATAAATCAAAGTCCACTCACAAACCTATTCAAGCAAGCTCAATCCCGAACTGTACGCTTCCCTGAAGCTCCTGGAGCAGTATCGCATGTCCAAATTAATAATCGGGATTACCAGCTAATCATAAGAACCTTAAATATAAACCCCATAAACCCCGGGAGTCTAACTATGATGGCCTAGAAAATGCAGTAACTTTGAAACGTCCGAAACAACCCCTAAACGACATCCGATCGACTCGAAACCTGCGCCAACAGGTCCGAAACGTCAAAAACTACTTGTCACGCGCCACCGTGACATCAGACTCGGCCCCACGCGCCGCCACGCGCCGATGGAAGGTCGGAACACGCACCCACGCGCCGCCACGCGCCCTCACGCGCCGGCCACTCGCCTGCTATAGTACCCACGCGCCTGGACCGGTCCAACCCGGTCCAACTCGGCCTGACCCGGTCCAACTCAGCCTGACCGGTTCACTCAACCCGACCGGTTCAACTCGACCCGACTGGTTCAACTAACCCGACCGGTTCAACTGACCCGACCGGTTCACCCGACCCGACCGGTCACCGGCGACTCGCCGGAGAAGACGACCGGCTGCCGTCGCCGTCGCCGGAAGTTGGCCGGAGAAGATGACCGGCAGCGCCGTCACCGTCGTCTGGTTTCGCCGGAATCTTCCATTTCCGGCCGAAACTTCAAGCTTTCCAACTTCCTCAAAACTCAACCATTTTTCACAAATTTTATGTCTAAATCTATCTACTCGAACCCAGGAATCCAAATATGACCTCAAAACCACAAACACGTACCTGTGCTAGCCGGAAAATCGATCGGAAGGTCCGAAACTTCCTATCCTCGGTTCGGCTTCTTCCGTGGTCCTCTCCTTCGATGGTTGGTACGGTTGTGATCGTGGGAAGGAGTAGAATATGATTAGTTGATCAAAATTGGAAGTTAGAGTCTTGAAATCAAAGTTGACTTTGTGGGTTTTTGGATGATTTTCGCACGGTTTCGGGTTGAAGGTTTTGTGTTTATGTTTGTTTTGTCACAGAGAGAGAAGAACGAGATGATAAAGATGAAATGAAGATGATATGGATCAGATAAGTCTGATTTGGGGGGGGGGGGGGGGGGGGGGGGGGGGGGGGGGGGGGTTAAAATATCTTCTCCCAAAACCAAATTACCAAAATGCCCTCGCACATCTAGACCCATAACTTCCGTACACGAACTCCGTTTTCTGCGTGCCGCCTGTCAACGAACTCGTAAGTTCGAGACCTACGCAACGGTACCAAAAAAACCACCAAAAGTGTCTCGAAACAAAACTTGATTCCCAAGCCCTTTACCAAACAAGGGTAAAATCGTCATTTTACAAAAATAATTACGTAAACCCAATAATTAAAATTCAGGGTTGTTACAATCTACCCTCCTTAAGAAATTTCGTCCTCGAAATTCAACTCTACCCTTGGAACAAATAAGGATACTGCGCCCGCATTAGTTCCTCAGTTTCCCACGTGGCTTCCTCCACGTTATGATTCCTCCACAACACTTTAACTAGAGGAATACTCTTTCTGCACAATACCTTTTCTTTCCAATCCAAAATTTGCACCGGTTGCTCCTCAAAGGTCAAATCATCCTTCAGCTCAAGTGGCT